>CM077152.1:14185058-14315510 GCA_039583875.1 Platanthera guangdongensis
GGGGCGGAAAATAAAAGCTGAAAATTGCAAGTCCTACTCAAATGAGTAGGAACTGAAATGAAAGCGAGTCCTACTCAAACGAGTAGGAGAAAATAAATGCGATTACAGGACTTTCTTAAATATTTACATCAAAATAAGGTTCGGCCATTTAACTCCTAGCTAGTAGGCGAAAACTCAAATCCAGCCATTTAACTCAAGTGAGTAGGCGGAAAAATAAAGAATGAAAATTACAAGTCCTACTCAAACGAGTAGGACTGAAAATACAGACCAGCCATTTAACTCAAGTGAGTAGGCGGAAAAATAAAAAACAACACACGCACTCTACTTGAATAGAATCCAGCCAATTAACTCAAAAAGTAGGCGGAAAAATAAAACAACACACGCACTCTACTTGAATAAACACACACACACACACACACACTTGCATAATTTAACTTAGGAGCTGAAAAATATCTCATACACGCACACACTCGGGCGAGAAATAAGAAAAACAAAGTTATCGAAAAATTAAATGACTGCATTTCTACCGCTGGAATGCAGTAGAAATGCATAAAAAGGCAAAATAAAAATTGTTTGAGCAAAAAGTTTTCAAATGAAAGTGAGAAAGGCAAGTGCCCGAAAAATTAAAACGTTTACATTTTTACCGTTAGATTTTGATAGAAATGCTTAAAAAGTGGAAATAGAAATTGTTCGAGCGAAAATATTTTTTGTAATTGCAAAAATTCTAAGTTCTTGAAAAAATTATAATAACGAATTATCTGTTTTTAAAGCTTTGTAAATCAGGTTAAAAAGGTGTAAAAACAGAAAATGAAAGTAAAACCCTAAGTCTAACCGATTCTTTAAAGAATATGATAAAAAAAATGGCCATAGTAATGGCTAGAAAATTGATAAAATTGTAGTAAAAATAAAAGGTTTTCGTTTTAAAACATAAATTTCGCAAGTTTTAAGCTCATATACGCACACACGCACCATGAAAATGAAAATAAAAATACATAAGATTGATAAAAAGGAGGCTTTTTAGAGAAATTTCAAAGCATGTAAGGATGAAATAATAACGATTTTTATTACAAAAAAAGGGTTGATTACAAGAGCTCAAACATACAAACTTAAAAAGGAGAGGGGGGATCCTTACATAGCACTAAGCAAGCTCCAAACAGCAGCCTTAGTCAACAAAATGGTTCGGATTTTTGGAACCCTGAACTCATACAGCAGCTGCCCTTAAATAGGCAAAAATTTCCAAGTACACGCCCTCCGACACGGGCGTGTCGGGGGCGTGTCAGCACTATTTTACAGCGGAATTCGGCGATCTGACGGATTTGACGGCAATTTGACCTTGCGGCCGAAAACGCGGCGGTCACGCCCCTGGTCACGGGCGTGACGGTGGGCGTGTCGTTCGGCGCTTAAAGTCGTTGTTGACTTCGGGATTCGCCGGCGGCAGTTTGTCGGGCTGACACGGGCGTGTCGAATCATTGAACACGGGCGTGTCCCTGTTGGCTTCGACGATCGTTGAGCGCGAAACGGCGACCTGGCTGGCACGGGGTGTGTCGGGCTGACACGGGCGTGGCGCACATCGGACACGGGCGTGTCCCTCTTGGGTCGACGAACGTCGAGTTGAAATCGTCGAACGGGATGGACACGGCTTGGTCACGCCCCGTGTCGGATTGACACGGGCGTGTCGAATCATTGAAAACGGGCGTGTTAGGCTTTTTTCTTCAAAATTGGCTGCTTCACGGGATTTTGAGCTGTCACGCCCTGGTCACGGGCGTGACCAATATGTCACGGGCGTGACATGGCATTTTTTTGCAGATTTTTATTTTTTCCTGAAAAATAAAATAAAACAAGTTAGTATAATATTTACAAAAATAGGAGCATTTTATTGAATAAAAACAAGTAGAAATGACAAAAATAAATGAAAACGACTTAAGTAATGTACATAAAAATAGGTATATTTACAATTCATCACCCCTCCCATGGGAGTCAACCTGTCAAGGCCAGCTAATGGGAGCCTGGGTGACGAGACGACCTCGGGGTGAAAAACGCTTGGCCTCCCGAGGGGTCAACCTGTCAAGCCAGGTAATGGGAGCCTGGGTGACGAGACGGCCTCAGGGTGAAAAACGCTTGGCCTCCCCGAGGGGTCAACCTGTCAAGCCAGCTAATGGGATCCTGGGTGACGAGACGGCCTCGGGGTGAAGGGACTTGGGCTATCACGAGAGATCAACCTGCCCTGCCAGCTAGTGAGAGCCTGGCCGCAGAATCCATCTCGGGGCTAAAAGGACTTAGCCTCCACGAGAGGTCAACCTGCCCTGCCATCTAGTGAGAGCCTGACAGCGGAATCCATCTTGGAGCTAAAAGACTTAGCCTCCACGAGAGATCAACCTGCCCTGCCATCTAGTGAGAGTCTGACAGCGGAATCCATCTCGGGGCTAAAAGGACTTAGCCTCCGCGAGAGATCAACCTGCCCTGCCAGCTAGTGAGAGCCTGACAGCGGAATCCATCTCGGAGCTAAAAGGACTTAGCCTCCACGAGAGATCAACCTGCCCTGCCAGCTAGAGAGAGCCTGACAGCGGGATCCATCTCGGAGCTAAAAGGACTTAGCCTCCACGAGAGATCAACCTGCCCTACCAGCTAGTGAGAGCCTGACAGCGGAATCCATCTCGGAGCTAAAAGGACTTAGCCTCCACGAGAGATCAACCTGTCCTGCCAGCTAGTGAGAGCCTGACAGCGGAATCCATCTTGGAGCTAAAAGGACTTAGCCTCCACGAGAGATCAACCTGCCCTGCCAGCTAGTGAGAGCCTGACAGCGGAATCCATCTCGGAGCTAAAAGAACTTAGCCTCCACGAGAGATCAACCTGCCCTGCCAGCTAGTGAGAGCCTGACAGCGGAATCCATCTCGGAGCTAAAAGGACTTAGCCTCCACGAGAGATCAACCTGCCCTGCCAGCTAGAGAGAGCCTGACAGCGGAATCCATCTCGGAGCTAAAAGGACTTATCCTCCACAAGAGATCAACCTGCCCTGCCAGCTAGTGAGAGCCTGACAGCGGAATCCATCTCGGAGCTAAAAGGACTTAGCCTCCACGAGAGATCAACCTGCCCTGCCAGCTAGTGAGAGCCTGACAGCGGAATCCATCTCGGAGCTAAAAGGACTTAGCCTCCACGAGAGATCAACCTGCCCTGCCAGCTAGTGAGAGCCTGACAGCGGAATCCATCTCGGAGCTAAAAGGACTTAGCCTCCACGAGAGATCAACCTACCATGCCAGCTAGTGAAGCCTGACAGCGGAATCCATCTCGGAGCTAAAAGGACTTAGCCTCCACGAGAGATCAACCTGCCCTGCCATCTAGTGAGAGCCTGACAGCGGAATCCATCTCGGGGTGAGACCTTTCATGGACCACAAATATTTTTCGGTGGTTTCTATCATTAATCATAGCTGATACAATGCAAGCTAAGTTCATTACTAAGAGATGATTCACTTCTTTCCTACCTCCCTCTTCCCTCGTGAATCATCTGATCCTTCCCCGGGTGCCCACATCAACCCTGTCCTCACATCTCTCCTCTGCCGCCTCTGGTCGGACTTCTTCAATCCGCACCGGGTCTTGCGCTTGTTGAGGCTGATGAGGTTGCGGTGCTGGAGCTCTTGTCCTCCTCAACTCCAGAAATTCGGGGCAAGTAGATGTTGCGTGGCCTTCCTCCTGGTGGAACTCACAGTAGGGTAACTCTACTCTGACTCTTCTCCTTCCCGTGCGGTTCCTCCTCTCCCTTCGACCAATTTCCATCGCTTGCTGTGGTGGGGGTAGGAGCTACCTAGGGGCTTGCCTTTGGAAGTTGAACCTCCCTCGGCCTTCATGAAAATCCCCCCCACCTTGGTTGTGACCTCTTCCTGGACCCTGAACGGGTCCTCCCTGCTGCCTCCAACCTGGTTCTGGACCCTCCTGTCCCTGGAACCCCTGAGCTCTCTACTCCTCTCTCCTTCTTCCTTCCTGATGTCTCGAGCCTCCTTGCTCCTTTGACTCCGCCTCCGTCAACTTTGCCAACCTTTTGACAAATGTCGGGTTGGCTGCCTCCATGGCAATCTCCTCTGCCGCCCTTTCCATCAGCTCCTCGAAGGAAAGGGGGGCCTTCCGGGTCAAGCTCATCTTGAAGAAGCCCTCCTTCAGCCCAACAGTGAAGGCCATCTGGAGAGCATACCCTGGCATCTCCTGGACCTCCAGGATCTCCTCCTGGAATTTGTCAACGTAACGGGCCAGCGACTCCTCGGCCCCTTGCCTTATCAGGAAGATGGACTCAGGACTCCTCTTCCTCTTCTTGGAGGTGGAGAAGCGAAGCTGGAAGCTCCGGCTCAAGTCCTCAAACCCATAGATCGACCTCGGAGGGAGTTGATGAAACCAGTCCCTTGCCTTCTCCTTCAGCGTGATCGCAAAGAGGCGACACTTGAAGGCATCCGTCATTGGCCTGATGGAGACGCATCCTCGAACCACTGCAGGTGCTGGACGGGGTCATCCTTCCCTGTGTAGTAAGCCATGTCAGTCTCTCGGAACCCCTCGGGAATGGGAGCTGAGATGATCAGCTCGCTGAAGGGTGACCCCCTATGGGGTGGTCTCGCCACCTCCACTCGCGGGACCTGCTCGCCTGGGGGGCTGGCACTCGCCGGGCTAGAGAACAACTCCCGGCCGGTGAGGTCTCGCTCGACCCCATCTCCGATCCTCTCCTTCCCAGGCCTTCTTCCTGGTGCACTTCCTTCTCCCCCTGCTGGGATCATCTCGCTTAGACCCCTGCGAGTCAACTCGTCGAGAGGGGGAGGAGCTAACTCCCGGGGGTCGGGGTGGAGCTTCCACCCTGAGGAGCAATGCTTCGCAGCATCTCCATGATGCCTTGGATGGAGGCCATGAACTCTTGCCTCCCAACAAAGGGTCCTGGGCTGGGAGCTCGCTGAGATCATCACTACCGCCCTGACCTCCAGTCATGACACTCTCCCAAGATCTTCTGTACTGGTCACTCTCTACGCTCACCGCACCAAAGTGTTGAAACCAAAAACTTGGTCTCTGTGGAGTTCGGGGTCCCTTGAAAGGGTGACCTCACACCTACTACACTCAAGAGAACGTCACGGACCAAAGGACCAAGAAACTAGAAACAGACCCTCGGCTCTAGCGCGGAGGTCTCACCTCGCACCCGGAAGGCTACCAGAGCACTTCCCCTCCCTAGCCAATGCTTGAGCTAGGGTGCCTTGGAGAGCTCTCTCTACTCTATCAAGGAGCTAAGGGAGGAGGAGGCTAGGAAAAAGTCCTCTCCAAAGGCACCCAAGGGGGTCTACTTATAGTTTTCTGGGAATGGTCTGCAAATAACCAACCTACACTGCTCTGAAATTACTGAAATGCCCCCAAAATGGCCTGCCAACAGCCAAATCCCGCTGTTCTAAGCGGCTAATTGCAGTCCACCAGGGGTAGTCCCTCAAACCGGGCGGGCTAGGCTGGGCGAGCACTAGGCCAGGCGAGCTGGGGCGGCCTGCGAACTGGGCGGCCTGGGGCGAGGCGGCGGTCTGGCGAGACGGGGCAAGGCGAGCTGCGGCCTGGCGAGCTGGCCTACTTGGCGAGCTGGCCTCCTCGGCGAGACGGCGGCCTGGGCGAGGCGGCGGTCTAGCGAGACAGGGCAAGGCGAGCTGCGGCCTGGCGAGCTGGCTTGGCCTGGCGAGCTGGCCTACTTGGCGAGACGGCGGCCTGGGCGAGGCGGCGGTCTGGCGAGAAGGGGCAAGGCGAGCTGCGGTCTGGCGAGACTGGGCAAGGCGAGCTGCGGCCTGGCGAGCTGGCCTACTTGGCGACCTGGCGGCCTGCGGTCTGGCAAAACGGACTTGGGCGGCCTGCGGTCTGGCAAGACGGCTTGGGCGGCCTGCGGTCTGGCAAGACGGCTTGGGCGGCCTGGGGTTGGGCTGAGGCGGCTTAGGCGGCCTGGGGCCGGGCGGAGACGGCTTAGGCGGCCTGGGGCCGGGCGGAGGCGGCTGAGGCGGCCTGGGGCCGGGATGAGGCGGCTTGGGCGGCCCGGGGCCGGCTTCTCCAGAGTGCCTTGGGGGGAGAAATATTTTCTCCCCCTACTAGTATGTTTCCAAGCCAGAGCCAAAATTGGCCACCGAGAGTGCAAAATCTCCAAAAAAACTTAAAAACGCGCTTACCTTGTTTGGGGCCCAATCTTCGCGAATACGGGGTTGTACACCTGTTAAGGCCTCCCAGGCTGGGCCCAGGCTAAGCCCGGCCCGGTTATTTTTTTAAAAAAATGTTTTTTTTTAATTCATAAAAAAAACCAAAACATATGATTTACAAAAAAAAATAAAAAAAACACAACATCGCAATATTGAAAAATAAAATTTTTATTAATGTAGCGAAATTATACAAATTTTGAAAAACACAACCGGCGCCGTACGCTTGTGCTCCACCACTTCGTGAGCGACGGATGATGAATAAGACGCCTGTGTTGACGACATATTTGGGAGAATAGAGATTAGAGAGAGAGGGTGGAGGATGAGGGGGTAGAAGAGGGAAAGAAAGAGGGGGGGTTATAGTTTTTTAAAATATATATATATATATATATATATATATATATATATATATATATATATATATATATATATATATATATATATATATATATATATATATATATATATAATTTTTTAATGGGCTGCAAATAGCAGCTAGGCTGCTATTTGCAGCCCATGTGGCAGCCAAGTAGCCAACGGCTCTAAGAGCCAGCCCGGGCTTTTCCAGTCCCGGGCTAAGCCCGGTAACCGGGCTTTGCCCGGCCCGGGCCGGGCATTTGACCGACAATGGGGCCCGGAAGGGCCCCATGGCCCGGCCTGGGCCCGAGGCGGGCTTGGCCCGGGACTGTCGGGCTTTTCACCGGGCCGGGTCGGGCCGGTGGGCCCGGTTTTTTAGGACACCCCTAACTGCAACGCTGCCTGTCGCGGGTCTCCGCCCGCGGCAGGTAAATTAGCGGTGGCAGCCTTGCCACCCCCTGTGCCCTTTTTTGTTTGGCGGAGCGGCACAAAAATCGGCTGCATGTCGTTGCTGTATCGCTCCGCCAAAAAGACCCTAAGGCTCAGTCTGCCACAGTGGTGGCAGCAGTGGCGGAACTAAGATTTATTAGTTGGACCTGCATATCATTTGGAAAATAAATATCATGACAGAAATCAAAATAAATATATCACACAAAGTTTCTATTTAACGTTTAAGGTAGCAATGTGAAAGGCTAAGAAACAATAAGCGTCTATTCGTTTGCGCGGAATTGAACTTTTGGAAATGTAATTGAAGGTCTAATTTCAATTCTGTCGTTCGTTTGCTCGCTTGACATTGGAATTTGAATTTTAATGAATTGCGTGGAATTCATTTTTTCATTCCGTGGAATTCATTTTGAATAAAAGATAATTTTTTTCAATCTATATAAGAATTGCGCAATTCCGGCCGAGACACATTTTTAAGCTAAGCGCGCGATTTTTGCCGGGAGCGCATGTTGTCGCACAAACACATTTTTCGCACGTGGGCACATTTTTCACGGAGGCGCGCATTTTTTTTAAGGCGACGTATTTTGCCATGGCGGGCGTTTTTTCACTCGCGCGCGATTTTTTTGTCTTACCGCGAATATCTCGCCAATGCGTGAACTTTTCGTCCGACCGCGAATTTTTCCCTCGGGCGCCACTTTTTTCGACCGGGCGCGAATTTTACGCCCCAGCGTGAAATTCTTTTCGCCAGGATGAGATTTTTTCACCCGGGAGCGATTATTTCGCTCGGGAGATTTTTTCACACGGGCGTGTTTTTTTCGCCCTGGCGCGAAATTTTTCGCCCGGGCTTGAATTTTTCACCCGAGCGAAATTTTTTGCACGGAGACGAATTTTTCGCCCAGCCGCGCTTTTTTCGCCCGGGAGCAAATTTTTCGCCCCGCTATGCTTTTTCGCCCGACGCGATTTTTTCGCACAGGCGGGATTTTTTCGCCCGTGAGAGCTTTTTTTGGCGGGGCTCAATTTTTTTGCCCAGACGCGATTTTTCGCCCGTGTGCGGATATTTTTCCCTCAAGCGCAATTTTTTCGCACGAGCGCGATTTTTCTCTAGGGCACGATTCTTTTGTCCGGGAGCGATTTTTTCGTCGTCCCGTGAAATTTTTTACACGCCCGCATTTTTTCTCCCGGTCATGATTTTTCCGCCCGGGAAGGATTTTTCCACCCGGCCGCGATTTTTCCGCCTGAGCGCGATTTTTCGCGCGGGCGCATGTTTTTTGCACGGGCGAGAATTCTTTGCATTGGCTCAATTTTTTCCCCCGGGCGAAAAATCACGCTCTGGCGAGAAAAATTGGCCCGGGATACAAAATCGCGCCCGGGCGAAAAAGTGCAACCGGGCGAAAAAATCACGGGCATGTGAAAAAATCGCGTCCGTGAGAAAAAATGACTGTCGGGCAAAAAAAATCTCGCCCGGGCATAAAACTTGCCCCCGAGCAAAAATATCGCTCCCTTGCGAAAAAGTCGCGGCTATGACGCACATTTGTTTATAGTAATTTTTTCATAATATTTTTGAATTTTATTTAACAAAAGAAAAAAATAATTGATGAATTACACAATATTCAATAATATTTTTTATTAGACGAATACTGGAATTATAATTAGTTATCAATATTTAATTTCACAATATTCAATTTCAATATCTAATTTCAATTCTGCGCAAGATTTCTACCGAACAAGTTTTCTATTGGACAAGTTTCTGTTAAACAAATTTTCTATTAAGCAAGTTTAATGTTGAACAAGTGAAATCCAACTTATTTTGATATCGAAAATCCAATGAGTTTTGCAATTCAATCGATGGTTTCAATTCATAAATTCAATCCAGACAAAATACAAGAACAATCCATTTCTGATTCAATTAGCAAAGCTGTTAAGGCAAAACTAAGATGCTTTCTGTTGGGGATGATCCTTATTTTATAGAAATTGGGTGCACATAACCACATACCCATGATCCTCATCTCAAAAAAATGGAATCATGGGATTGACCGCGCGCATGATCACCACACCTGATCCCCTGCGCACCGATCCCATTACGGGTAATGGGCAAATAGCTGCGAGCCTTATCTCGCCGGCGGCGGCCGGCCGGCCTCCTCCCCGGACGCCGGTCGCATGCCCTGTTTCGTCGTGCGGGCCCCGGTCGCGACCAAGGAAGCGGCCGCCCGGACCGCGCCTCCCTCGGCCGCCGGTGCAACTAAGGTGGCGGCCGCCCGGGCCGCCCCCTTCCTCGGCCTCCGGCGGCCGAGGGGGGCGGCCGCCCGGGACGCCCCCTTCCTCGGCCTCTAGTGCGGCCGAGGGGGGCGGCCGTGCGGGCCGTCCCCTTTCTGATCCGCCCGCGCGGCCGAGGGGGCGGCCGCCCAGGCAGCCCCCCCCCCCCTCGGCCGCCGGTGCAGCCCAGGGGGCGGCCACCCGGGTCGCCCCCTCGCTCGGTCGCCGGCACGGCCAAAGTGGGGGCCGCTCGGGCCGCCCCTTCCTCGGCCACCGACGCGGCCGAGGCGGTGGCCACTCAGGCCGCCCCCTCGCTTGGCTGCCGGTGTGGCCAACGGGGGCGGCCGCCCGGGCTGCCCCTTCCTCGGACGCTGTCACGGCCAAGTGGGCGGCCACCCGGGCTCCCCCTTCCTCGGCCTCCCCCACGGCCGAGGGGGCGGCCGCCCCAGCTGCCCCTTCCCTCGACCGCCGACGAAGGCCTAGGGGAGCGTCCGCTCCACCCAGGCCGCCATCGGCGGCCCTCCCCTCGTCGACGAACTTGGCGGCGAGTTCGCCGGCCGCCCGCGGAGTCCCTCTCCTGTCGTCCGATCAATGGGGGGCATTCCCGACCGTCTGTTTTACGAGTAACCACCCACTAACCACTGAGTTAGTGGGGGAGGATTTAATTAATATTTTATAATTTATTTAATTGGTCTCCAAATATCGAAATACGCGCATTAAAATATACTAAAAGCAATTATGATGGTGGTTATGGTGTGCGGATAGCCGCGTAACCACCATAACCACCACCCGGAGCCTATAAAAAGACCCACAAGCCTCCTCATTTCTCACATTTTTCCTTCGAGTCTTCTTCTTACTCAGGTTGAAGCTCTGTCGGATTCCTCCTATGAGCCGCGCTCGAGCCACACTCGAGCTACAAGCGAGTCGAGTCAAAGCCACCCGACGAAGCCAAATCTCTCATGTCTCAAGTGGCCCCCGCAACCACGAGTTCAGGTGCTCCGCTCTCGCGTTGAGAATTGGCAAGCCGCTATCCGAAGACTTGAGAGAGTAGTGCCAGTTAAGCGTGCTTGAGCGAGAGTAGTTCTGGGATGGGTGACCTCCTGGGAAGTCCCCGTACGGCCCAACTTGACTGTCGAGTTCGCTCATCAAAGGGAGGTTGTGGCCACCAACAACCCGCCTGTGGAGGGAGAGGGGTTGGGGTGCTTGGGCTGCAGCTCGTAGCGTCGCCTAGAGCGTAGCCGTAACACTGTCACGTTATATCGGCTAGGAACGTTATAATAAAAGTACACAATTGGTGATGAGAAGTTGAAAAACTCTATAGTTAAGCGTGCTCGAGCTAGAGTAGTACCGGGATGGGTGACCTCCTGGGAAGTCCCTGTGTTGTCCGCATAACCAGAGAGTTTCGCTCATCAAAGGGAGGTTGTTGCCACCAACAACCCACCAGAGTGCTGGAGAGGGGTTGTGGTGCTTGGGCTGCAGCCCGGTAGTGTCGCCTAGAGCGGAGCCGTGACATTGTCAGGTTGTATCGGCTAGGCCGTTATAGACGGCCTGTCGTCCACTGAGTACTAAGTGTTCTCATACTCCCAAAGGTGTAATGCGAGGTGGCATGTCACCCTCGACTTCACGAATAAGTTGTAACAACCCGAAGATAATGGACTTTGACCGACACAGAGTCGGTCACGCGGCTTTTACCCAGTTGAGGGGTTTTTCACGTTGAAACTGCTTGTGTACAATTGACCTACTCTATTGACTGTGTGTGCGCTTGACCGTTCTGAGAGCTAAGATGGTACATGTATTCCGGTCCGACTGGGAAGTCGAGTTAGACCGTAACAGTTTGGCGCCGTCTGTGGGAAACGAGTTCTCAACATCCTTAGAGGATTGTACCCCCGGCACAGCAGTACTCAAGAAAGAACTCTTAGCCTGACAGTCCCCAAAGAGATAACTTCAATGGCAAAGAGAAGTGCCCGGACAGCTGAAGCCTCCGTCCCAGGAGGGCGCACTGAGCCAGCCCACTCCCATCTACCTACAGACGTACCCCTCGAAGCAAAAACTATTCTCTCCCCAGTAACAGCATTGGGGGGACGAGTTCGACAGATGGAGGAGCAGCAAACCAAGATGCTCGCTCTCCTCAGGAATATGGGAGCACCTCCGGCTCAGCCGCCTGCACCGACCAATCATCCGCCTCCATTAAGCCATGTCCTACCAAGAGAAGCTCCGCAAAGAGAAGCGTCAGAAGAATTCTCCGATGTCGCTAGTTCCACTAACCCGATCCTCAGAGCGACCGAAGCCAGTCGTCGCGACCAAACCCTAGAAGAAGAACCTCGCTTACTGCCACGCGAAAGATTCACTCGGGAAGAGATACAAGAAGCGATCGTAGAGGAATGCAGACAGGTTAGCCGACGAGATATTCTACCCCAACGACCACTTCACCAAGGCTCCCCGCTTGCACCCCTGGTTTTGGCTCACCCAGTCCCGCATGGTTTTAAACTACTGAATATCAAAACCTTCGACGGGATGGACGACCCGTTGGAACACATCAACCACTTTACTACGATCATGAGGATCTACAATGCGCCAGACCAGCTACTCTGCCAAGTCTTCCCAGCCACTCTTAAAGGTAAAGCTCGGACCTGGTTCCACTCTTTGAGAGAGGGAACTATGACAAACTTTATATAATTGACAAGACAATTCGCTGACCAGTTTATAGTCAACCGAAGAATCGTCTGAGACCCTTCACATTTGTCAGGGTTTCGACAAAATGAAGGAGAATCCTTGAAGGAATTCTTCTGTAGGTTTACCGCAGAAGCTTGCCAGATTCCGGGAGTTGACCCAGAACTCTTGAGGGGAGTATTTCTTGGAGAGCTCCGCCACAGTGGTTTCTACTCAGCATTGATGAGGGAAACTGTCCCTAGCTACCCAAAACTTGTACACCGCGTGAAAGCGCAGATAGCAGCAAACGAAGCCATCAAAGCACATTTTTAGCAGTTTGATGGGGACCAGAAACACAAGAGGGACAGGGAATAGTCTTCAAAAGTCCATGAAGGAAGATTCCAGGAAGAGCGCCAGAATGGCCAGCAACAACGTGATTTTTAGAGGAACTAGCCGCCCCGAGAGATCAGCAGAACCCCCAGCAAGGAGGAGCCGGTGGCAGGCAGATGGTTGGAAACATCGAAACTATTGTCGGGTCACCGATCCTCTCTACCCAGATACTTTCAGCAAGCACCCGGGAAGATTTAAGAGGCAAGCAAGGCTCCATCATAGCCTTTGTGGATGAAGATCTCGAGCAAATCCAGACACCCCAGCAAGACCCTCTCGTGATCAGCACAGGGATCGGTGATCCCTGATACAAGGTCGAAAGGATACTCGTCAACAACGGAAGTTCGTTCGATGTCTTATTTCTCTCAACTCTTCAAAGCATGAAGCTTACCATCCAACATCTCACGCCGGCAGCCGGACCTATGTACGGCTTCAACAACCATCCAGTCTGAGTCCAAGGAACGATAATTCTACCAGTCACCATGTGGGAGTTTCCAAGGCATGCTACGCACGAAATCCAGTTCATCGTGGTGGATTCAAGCTCAGCCTGCAATGCAATCTTCGGGAGACCCATTCAGTAAATCTTCAAAGTCATTACTTCAATCTCACACCTTGCCATGAAATTCCCTACTACTATAGGGACAGGTGTCGTACGGGGAAACCAAGAAGCTGTCAAGATTTGTTACACCAAGCAAGCCCAGCTAGTTGAAGTCGTAGCCCAGAATATCAGTGACTCCTTATTTTGAACTTCCTAAAAGTATTTTTAACATATTTGACTCTATGACAAGTAAGAACCACAAACCCGGACACGTATAGACAATCAGTTATTCAAACATTATGTTTCCTCTTCAACAATGTCTGACTAGTTTTAGATAAGACTAAGCCGCGAGCGATCCTCACGCGAACTAAGACGCGAGTGATCCTCGTGCGAACTAAGCCTCGAGCAATACTCGTGCGAACTAAGCCGCGAGCGATCCTCGTGCGAACGAAGCCGCGAGCGAACCTCGTGTGAACGAAGACGTGAGCGATACTCATGTAAACCAAGCCGCGAGCGATCCTCGTGCGAACCAAGCCGCGAGTGATCCTCGCGGGAACCAAGACGCGAGCGATCCTCGTGCGAACCAAGCCATGAGCGATCCTCGTACGAACCAAGCCGTGAGCGATCCTCGTTCGTACCAAGCCGCGAGCGATCCTCGTGCGAACTAAACCGTGAGTGATCCTCGTGCGAATTAAGTCGCGAGCGATCATCGTGTGAAAGGTAAGACTGCACATGTGGTTTGAATACAAAAGATATTCACTGAACCTGTCTTTCTACGTCAGGATGTCGTCAGGGCCCGCCCCCTCACGACCAAGTTGTGATCGATCATTATGCGAACCAAGCCGCGAGCGATCCTCGTGCGAACTAAGCCGCGAGCGATACTCGAGCAAAAGGTAAGACTGCGCATGTGGTTTGAATACAAAAGCTATTCACTGAACCTGTCTTTCTACGCCAGGACGTCATCAGGGCCTGCCCCCATCACGACCAAGCCGCAAGTGACTCTCGTGCGAACTAAGCCGCGAGCGATCTTTGTGCGAACTATGCCGTGAGCGATCCTCGTGTGAAAGGTAAGACTGCACATGCGGTTTGAATACAAAAGCTATTCACGGAACCTGCCTTTCTACGCCAGAACATCGCCAGGGTCTACCCCCCTCATGACCAAGCTGCGAGTGATCCACGTGCGCCCGAAGCCATGAGGGATCCTCTTGTGACCCAAGTGGCGAGCGATCCTCGTGCGAACTAAGCTGCGAGCGATCCTCGTGCAAACTAAGCCGCGAGCGATCCTCGTGCGAACTAAGCCGTGAGCGATCCTGGGTGCGGCCTGTGCGGTCTGAGTCCGCGGCCTGAGCGGACTGCTGGTTGCGGCCTAGGTGCCATGGCTTGGCTATTCTTGAGGAGCAGCTTGGTGTGCGGCCTTAGTGATCTGTTGTGCGGCCTGGTTGGCCTTTGGCCAAGGAAGTCGAGCTTTTGCGAAGCGGCCTGAGCGGACTGCGGTTCGCGGACTGTTAGCGTTGCTCTGCTCGATCTGCGGCCTTGCAGATTAGCAAGCTCTTGTGTAGCCAGGCGGATTGGAGATTGAATCCGTGGGAGGATTTGTGGACTGGTTGAGTCCGCGGTGTTCGCTGTTGCGGACTAGCCTTGCAGTTCGGCTGTGGCCTTTGTCGTGCTCTAATATTGCAGCGGGTATTGTTGTTGTGGAGGACTGCGCGTACTGGTGTCGAAGTCCGGCAGTTGGCCGTTTTCTTGGCAGCTGTGCGAGTAGGGCTTGTGGGCTCTGCCTTATTCTGGTGGGGTGTTGGTGATCTGCCATGGGGGCAGGCGGACTGGAACTTGTCCGCCGAGCTCGCGCTTGCTCTTGGTGGTTTTCTGGACTTGGTCACATTCAGTGACAAGATCAGTGTGTCTGCGGTATCTGCCGAGTCCGTTGTTGACCTGGCGGACTGCCTGTTGGTCGTGGACTCGTGGCGGATGGAGGCCTTTGTTCTCGAGCTAAACCGCGAGTGATCCTCGTGCAAACTAAGCCGCGAGTGATTCTCGTGCAAACTAATCCGCGAGCGATTCTCGTGCGAACTAGGCAACTAACCATCTACAAACACAATTACAATCCCCACAAAGCGACACCACGAGTCAAAAAACGCTCAGACAAAAAGATGAAATAAAGCACAATCATCACAGCTACATACAAGTACATATGCAAAGGCGTCAATCAAGAACCGTCAAACAATAAAGACGACATACAAAGATACCCAACTAGAAAAGCAAAAATGCAAATACACACTAATACAAAGAAATAACGTCGCTACATTTCGGTCGCATTAACATCAGAGCTCTCGTCGCCAGAGATATCATCTAAGCTAAGGTCGGACACGTCGCATCTCAAGCTCCTGCCAACAAGTCGAAAAGCCTTCGAGACTCCATGCCTGAGGGCCAACTCTCGAACGTCTTCAATCTGAGGCTCCACCTCCTTGCTCCAGATGTCATCGCAAACTTCCTCACTGATCAAGCACCGATCACGCATGTAATCCAGAGACTCCATGTACTCTGCAAGATCAGCAGCCTTCAACTTTGACACACGACTATCAGAAGATAACGCCTCCACTTTGGCTTTCGTCGTACAAAGCACTGTCTCCAAACGAGAAGTCTCCACTTGAGCATGCTTTAGCGACGAAGTAGTCCATCCCACCAGAGATTTCTCCACCTCTAGAGATGCTCGAGTCCCCTCCAATTCCGCCTTCAGCTCCGATCTAATCCGGCGAAATCGAGAAACATCTCACTCATGATCATCCTGCAAAGCGACAAGAGAGCCCTCCATAGCTCGAAACTTCTCCTAGAGGGCCAGATACCCATCCTTCAAGCTCACATAATGATCGTTCCAGGTAACAACAATTTGAACCTGAGCCTCGATCAGCAAAAGAGAGTACAAAGAGAAGTCAGCACAATACAACAATAAACAAGAGCAAAAAATAATCAAGCTCGCTTACCACTTCGTTTATCACATTCAAGGAAGAAGATAGCCTTGGAGCCGCCGCCTCCGCAGGGAAAGATAGGGGGCAGATGATCTGAGCACCTATACCTTGGGAGGCGAACTGTCACGACCGCCAGAAGCATAGTCGGCACCCAGAGAAGACGAGTAAGGTGTCGTGCTACCGCTAACTTGAGAAACTATAATGGTATTTTTGCTTCTGATTGCAAACCAAAGATGTCTCAGCAGTCTGCCCAGAGTCTGAATAAATACCACACCGCAACAAGCGCTTTACTTCCACAAATGAAGAAATACTGAACAGATGGTTCGCCATCTCCCGAGGTTCTGAAAATCCAAGCACTGGAGAAAACTCCCGCTCTCTCCCCTTCTGACGACGGTAACGATCATGCAGTATGTCCCACAGATCCGGCAAGCCCCAAGAGTTCCTGACATAACCAAACGAAGCATTTCTATAATGGCGGTCCGTTCGAATCTCAAAATCAAGCTATCTTTTGTTGTTATGGAATTCCACACGCTCACCACCATCCGAACGAACATTGCACCAACCTCAAAAGCAGTCTAGAGAAAGTTTACCGTCATGTTCGCAAAAGAAGACAACCAACCTCATGAGTCGTACTACCCCCAAGGGAGTAAACTAGGAAATCGGTACGCCGCAGAATTTCAGAACCTCAATCAATTCCTGCACGGAGCGAAACGAAAACCCGATCTCAACGTAGTCTCGCAGATCGTCAACCAGCCACGAGGAGGATTTTAAACTCTCTCCTCGACACGTAGTATCTTCACTTCAAGGTCGGCAGGCATGTCAAACCTCCTTCTCCAAATTGCAACCTAATCCTCGGTAAGAGAGGAGCTAAGATGCATCAGCCTCGCAGTACGCTTCGAGCTCTGTCACAAAAATCAAAATAAATTTAGACTAAAAAGTCTGATCAAAGATCATCCACCCTCGTCATGCGCAAAAAAGCACATCCCCCGATATAATCAAAAATATCTGCGACACACTCGAACAGGCACACGCACCCCGTGTAACACCCCCATCCGTCGCATGGCATATAACAGAAGGTCCAGCTGGAATCCGACGTCATATACCACAAACAACCGGAAGGGTTACATAAGAATATTCAAACTATCCAATTAAGACTACTTGTCCTACACAGAGCATTCTAGCGGAAGCTTTTAAAAGTTGAAAGAACTCAAAACTTAAATCCAATAATCATGAATGTCCACAACCACACCACTGGAATGAAAACCAAATACACTGAAAGGGGGGACACGACCTTATGGCCTTACAAATGTTCACTTAACAAAATAGTGTCTTACATACATCGGCTCGCAGGTCGGCCACACTTGACAAAATAAAAACAACTATTCTTTACGGCCTTCAAGGGCCAGCACAATAACATGGGCTCCAGCCCGCTATCTAGCACTCGGCTCCGCAGCACCTACAAGCAACATTCCACCGCACGGTGGCAAACAAAGCAACGGTCAGCCAAAGCCGACCAAATTATAACGACCCCGCCCCTTACTCGGGACGGCGGTGCTCTTTCCTTGCATATCATTAGCCCAGTAAAACAATAAAACGCAATTATACTACGCCACAGGTGTAGGCTCGCACAGCCAAACACCCCGTGCACTCAGGGCACATTAACTGTGAATCCTGACACGTCAGCGTCTTCACGACCATCTCAAAGATGGCAACCACGTGAGCATTTAGCCTTTCTGACCACCGTCTAAGGCTCCCGACTATGTCAACGGCCAGTCCCCTTTTTGGGTCTCTCGCACCGAACCACATAGCCTAGGTCCAATTCCACTTGTTTGTTGCTCACACCACGTAGTCACTTTAAGACGTACGCACGAGCCAAGCTTCTCTCGGATCCCAAAACTTTTCCAAACAATCACATAACCCATTTATGTTCAAGGCCGGTTCCCTGACCGCCAGGTTAGCAGAACACGTTTCCGCTCAGTTTTCCGGGTGCGCCTTGGAGTTAGTCCCCAAGGATCCCTGCTGCAATCTACCGCGTAGAAACCCAAAGCACGGAGTCTTCTCCGGCAAAACATATCAAATGCAACATCACCGATCCAGACAATACACGTCCGGGTAGGCTTCACACACAATGCTTATGCCCGTACTTCGATTCCGGACTCTATATGCAACACAAGGGAGATTATTCACATCAACCCCAAGGAATACCACGCACTCACCGCACACCCGCGGGAGTGGGTTTCCCTATGCAAAAAGGAAGAGAGCTTCACATGCTCAAGTAGAGAATCGTTACCCTTGTAGTCCGCTTTGGCGCCATGGAAAAACTATACGGATAGAAGTCTTCGTAACGGAATTTCTTCCACGGATCTGCTCTCGGTTCTCCAAACGGTGCTCCGATGCTCCGCCAGCGGCCGGAATCCTCCTCCTTATTCCTCCTCTATCTAACTCCTTAGAAAGAGAAAGCTTGGAGAGAAATGAAGGATTAACTCCCCTATTCCCGGCCTTAACAAAGCAGGAAACCATTTGGGTTGTTGGATCTTATTTAAAGAAAACGAACGGCTCAGATCCGCTCAAAAATCCCTAAACCTGGGCCGAACATGGCTTGGCACACGGCCGTGTCCCAGGCCGTGTGCCTCGATCCAGGCACGATTGTCGAACACAGAGACTCACACGGGCTACGACACGCCCGTGTCTCACTCGACACGCCCGTGTCGGATACTCGACACGCCCGTGACTAGGGGCGTGTCACATATAACCGCCACGGCAACGGACACGACCCAACTGAACACGAGATGGAGCACGGGTATGAACACGCCCGTGTCACTCGATAATCGTCGAGCAAAAATCGTCGATCGTCGAACGCGGAGGGTCACTCGACAATCGTCGAGTGCCGTTCGTCGATCGTCGAACGCAGGGGGACACGCCCTCCCGACACGCCCGTGTCGCCTGGCGTGTTCCTCCCGAACACTTTTCGTCGAACTCAACCGGCTTGCACGATCGTCGACCCAGGCGCGATCGTCGAACATAGAACACGGGCACGGGTCAAGACACGCCCGTGTCAAATGACACGCCCGTGTCATGCAGCCGTGTTTCTTCCCGTGTCCTTCTCGGGACCCAGCCGGCCAACACAGCCAGCCTGACAAGGCCATGGACACGCCTGTGTCCCTGGCCGTGTACCTCTATACGGAATTCGAAAATCCTATTTGGACGCGACCAGCTCAAATACAATTTTTGGGGCGTTACACCCCGGCACGCGCATACACGCGTAACAGGCCCCCACACGCGTGCTCGCGCGTGGAGGCATGCGCCTGGCCGCGCACTCGGGCCTGCACACGCACGAGCGTACAGGCACACGCCCCAGGCGTGCGCCCGTGCGCGCGACCCGGCAAGCGCGACCGCGCGCAGCCAGGCGCGCGCCCCCACGCGTGACCAACCGTGCACATGCCCGTGCGCCCATGCGTGGTCTGGCACGCGCTCGCGCGTACGACCAAGTTCGTCTGAGCGCCCGCCCCGCGCACGCGCCCTCACCCGCACCCGCGCATGCGCCCATGCAGGTTCACCCGTTCACACCAACGCAGGTGTGCCCCCATGCTATCTTGCACATGTTCGCACCCGCCCATGCTTGCGCTCGGCCGAGTCCATGTGTGACCCCGCGTATGCATCAGCGCGCACCGTCACGACTATGTGAGCAACGGCTTCCACCCCCAGGCGCGTTCATCGCCTTGCCTACACCGTAATTATAACACCTCCATCCGTTTCATGAAATATAATAGAAGGTTCGGTCGGGGTCTCACGTCATATCCCACAGACAGTCAGCGGTGTTACATATTAATATCAAAACTACGTGAATCCTAAATCAGAGCATTCTAGCGGAAGTTTTAAGGGTTAACATTTGGAACTCAACATATACGAATGTCCACTATATATAAATATCTTAGGAATGTTTACAAAATACACAAAAAATTACGGCCATAAGGCCTTACAACTATTTCCTTTACAAAAGTGGTTTCATACATTGACATGCAGGCCGGCCGCACATGAAACAGTAAAAGTTTGTCTTTGTGCCTTCAAGGGTCAGCCAATAGCAGCATAAGGGACTTCAGCCCGCTACTTTCAACTTTGCTCTCCAGCACCTGCATAGCACGACCCACCAAAACATGGCAAACAAAGCAACGGTCAGCATTAGCTGGCCAATTTATAACGACCACACCCCTCACTCAGGGTGGCGGTTCACCTTCCCTGCAAGAAGCAGCATATACATATTTTTGCAATAAAAACGTGTAACTTAGGCACCATTGGCCATAGACACAGGCTCGATCGGTCGCATGCCTCGTGCACTCAGAGCACATTATCGGTGTACCGGATCTCCCGGGTACCACCACCATCCACAGTCCCAAACTTGATGGTCGAAACTTGAGCATTTCTCTCTTTTCTTCCTATGAGTCGACAAAGTCAAAGGAGCTCTCACAGATTCAATCCAGTGACTCACTCCAAGTCGATCGTCATAAGGTGGGTGCAGATTAAGCAAAGCTCGTTGCTCAAACCGTCATGCACCGAAAGCCAAAACCTTCATGGTCGTATCATGACGCGGGTTCACCGTCCCCCTTGTGCCCAAGCAGAACTATTTAAGTTCTCACTAATATAGCGTGCAGGTCTCCCAGAGACAGGTGATAACTTCTCAATTGAAGTTATCTAGTCCCCTAGTTTTACATAATCGTTGTGATAAATGAGAAGAAATGACTTAAATTAGTATAAATGTCCATAAATTAATAGTCATGTTATTCACGCTTAATTAACATATTTTGATTATGTTTTTCTTATTAGAAATGACGTAAAAATCGAACCGGCAAAGTAAGTGCAGGAATTGTATTTTGGCTGTGCAGTTGTTACAGAAAACCTGAAGCAGTTGTTGTAACAAGTCTGGGCGTTTTTAAAATTCGAATTTCGAATTTTGCGCCAAAACTAAATATGAAAGAAGGCATCTATTGGAAAGTGGCTGCTCGTTTTTAAGGGGGGATTTTCATTCCTAAAGGAGCACGAAATTGGAGAGAAGAAAGGGACATTAGAACCATCATCTTGGAGAAGAAGAGGAGGAAGAAGGCTAGGGTTTGGACGCACCGGCAAGAAGGAAGAAGGGTCTAAGCGAGATCTACACGCATATTCCTGCAGCATTAAAACTCATTAAGCATGTTTAGTAAGACTTTCTTTGTTGTGTGGTTTCATTCCTCTAGCATGAACTAATTTCATAAGTCTTGTATGTGAGAGTAACTTGTGTTGTTGTTATGTTTTGATGTTAACCTTCCCTCTATGAATGGTTGAAAACTATTTTTCTTGGATCTATATTTATTTCATGGAATGTTTGGATAAGTGTTCTTCTTCTAGATTGCGTAACAAGATTCGAGAGAGGAGTTACGTTGTTTAGGGTTGAATCCTCTATTTTGTGCGGCGAGATTCGAGAGAGGAGTCGTACAAATCTTTAACCAAAATTCCACTATCATACTTCGTCGCGAGATTCGAGAGAGGAGTGACGAAAGTGCAATATAGATTATGAGATAGCGTTGGAAAGAAAGAGATTTCATTTCTCGCTAGCGAACCTTGAGTTGTGTGTGTATGTTATTCTCATTTCATCTAAGTTAGAGATAACTAGAGAAATTAGGGTAAATGGATTTCGGAGATCGAGAGATAAAGAAATCTACTTTCAACTCGTCGCAGGATAGTAATTAAGCATTCATGAGGGTTTATTCTTAGAACTCATCACAACAAACAAGTGAAATCACATACGAGACTATTTCTCCAATTTGATAAAAGTCTCTTAAGTAAGTGTTATTTAGTTTTAATTTTGTTATCTTTAATTTTTCTTAATCTAAATTCACCTTTGATCATCTCACTTGGATTCACGGAACGGGTAAGGCTAGTAATTACGAGCACTAACGTTGCACTTCCTCTAGGAACGATAACTCAACTCATCATTTTATTACTTGATTCGACACGTGCACTTGCGTGATTACGTAGATCCATTTTGGCCGTATCAAGTTTTTGGCGCCGTTGTCGGGGAAGCGCAACTGGTTTAGTGTTTTATTTCTCGTAATATTAGTTAAACCTTAGTAGTTGGAGATCAAGTATTTTTGTTTTTAATTGTTTTTCTTGTCTTAGCACTTATTTCGAAGCTTTGTGGTGTATGTCAAGGTATAGAAACCCGGAATTATTGCCACTAAACTTAGAAATAGAGCGCACCTGTAGACAAAATCGAAGAAACCATAGAACGGAAAACATTGATCATCCTGAGATGGATAATAACGGACAACAAGTTATCGATGACATAGAGGGTCACGTGAACCATAACGGGCAAGAAATCCTAATAATCAACACGTGCCGCCTCGAATGACATGTAGGGATTACAACACACCTTTTAGGGGAGGTTTGCACACGAGTATTGCCCGACCACCTATAGAAGCTAATAATTTTAAGATGGACCCTTTCATTATGCAACAAGTTCAACTAAATAGATTTGGGGGTCTTAGCCATGAAGATGCAAACTCTCACTTAAAAACCTTCTTAACAATATGCGACATGTTTAAGGCAAATGGTGTGTCCGCAGACGCAATTCAACTAAGAGCATTTCCTTTTTCCTTAGAAGGTCGAGCAAGGGATTGGTTGGACTCATTACCCGATGATGCTATCACCACATGGGCCCAATTAGAAGATAAATTTTTAAATAAGTATTTTTCCACCTTCTAAGACGGCTAAGCTGATTAGAGATATCACTACATTTATGCAACATCATGGGGAGACTCTTTACGACGCATGGGAGCGTTTTAAGGAGCTGTTAAGAAAATGTCCACACCATGGGTTAGCACAACACCAACAAGTATCCACATTTTACAACGGGTTGCAAACCGCAACCATGATTCTAGTAGATGGAGCCGCGGGAGGTTCCCTAATGAAAAAATATCCGGAAGATGCGTATACCATTTTAGAAGATTTAACGTCTAATAATTATCAAGCATATGAAAGACAAGCAACTAGTAAACCAGCAGGGGTGCACCATGTAGATCAAATCACATCATTAGCCGCCGAAATGGCATCACAATTCAACTTGATTAACAAGAGGCTAGATTCATTATCTAATCCTGCGCCTAGTGCACCACTAACGGTGGAACAATTAAATCTATTAACGGAGGAAGCCAATTATATAGGAGGACAACAGAGGCAAATTCCACCGGGATTTGCTAATCATTATCACCCCGAGTGGCGACATCACCCTAATTTCTCTTGGAGAAATAATCAAGGAGTGAACCAATCGCCGGGATTTCATCAAAATCTGAATCCCACCCAAGGGAATCCTCAAAACAATCCTAGGAAGTTAACTGATGAAGTTATTGTAGGGATGTTCCAAAAGAATGAGTCTAGGATTGGAGGGATTGAGTCATCTCTAAGATCTTTAGAGACCACCTTGGGGCAATTAGCAACCACGTTAAGCAAAAGGCCGATTGGATCATTACCTTCAGATACCATGCCTAACCCAACAAGAGAGGAACCTCCAATCATTGTAATGCAATCGCTTTAAGGAGTGGGGTAAAAATTCAAAGTGGAGATGGGTTGTTAGAAAAGGCTAGAGATGACGAGAGGAAGGAACAAGGAAATGAACCTAGGGGGATGCAAGAAGAAGAGCCCGTAGGAGTTAAGGAACCGGAGATAGTTGAAATCCAACCACTAAATAATAAAAAGAAAGAAATCATCTATCCTCCACCTCCCTTCCCATCTAGATTAGCGAAGACAAAGCTCGATAAGCAATTTCAAAAGTTTATGGAAATCTTTAAGAAATTAACTATAAATATTCCGTTTGCTGAGGCTCTTGAACAGATGCCTAGTTATGTCAAGTTTATGAAAGACATCTTATCCAAGAAGAGGAAATTCGTTGAGAGGGAGATAGTCGCCCTAACGGAAGAATGTAGTGCAATATTACAAAAGAAACTACCTCAAAAATTAAAAGATCCAGGTAGCTTTACAATACCATGTTTGATAGGAACGACATTTTCAGGGAGAGCATTGTGTGACTTAGGAGCTAGCATCAATCTGATGCCCTTATCTATTTACACAAAATTAGGCCTGGGAGAGATTACACCAACATCTCTTACTCTACAGTTGGCCGATAGGTCTTTAGCTTTTCCCAAGGGAATTGTTGAGGATGTATTGGTTAAGGTGGATAAATTCATCTTTCCAGCCGATTTTGTGGTGCTAGATATGGATGAGGATAAGGAAGTTCCCTATTATTCTAGGAAGACCATTTTTAGCCACAGGACGCACCCTCATAGATGTACAAAAGGGAGAGCTAACAATGAGAGTCAACGAAGAGGAGGTAACCTTCAATATCCTTAAGGCCTATGAAATTCCCTGAAGATAGAGAAGAATGCTATGTAATTAAAGAGGTTGAGGTGCCCTCTAGGTTGACACACGAGGAAGAAGATTTTGACCATAGATTGTTAGACATCTTAGTTAACGACGAGGGTGAAGAAGATAAAGTAATGGAAGAAGTTGTTCACATACTCAATACATGTGAAGGGTTACCACCATATAAGAGTTTTGAAGTGATAACTAGGACAAGTGAACAAAGAATGATAAAACCTTCTATCATTGAACCACCTAAGTTAGAATTAAAACCACTACCTGAACACCTTAAGTATGTATTTCTAGAGAAAGATAACACTCTTCCGGTCATAATCAATGCATCATTAAGAATGGAAGAAGAGTTAAAATTAATTGAGTTACTAAGGGAGTTTAAGGAAGCGATTGGTTGGACTCTTGCCGACATCAAGGGGATTAGCCCATCCATCTGTATGCACAAAATTCTATTGGAAGATGGGGAGAAGGGATCCATCGAACATCAACGAAGGCTTAGTCCTCCAATGAAGGAGGTGGTGATGAAGGAAATCATTAAGTGGCTGGACGCGGGCATTATATATCCTATTTCAGATAGCAAGTGGGTAAGCCCGGTGCATTGCGTACCAAAGAAGGGAGGGATAACACTTATTAAGAATGAAAATAATGAACTTATACCTACTAGGGCTGTCACGGGATGGAGGATATGTATTGATTATAGAAAATTGAACAAGGTGACTAGAAAAGATCATTTTCCGTTACCATTTCTTGACCAAGTCTTAGATAGATTGGCAGGTGGCCAGTATTTTTGCTTCTTGGACGGATATTCAGGATACAACCAGCTTATGGTTGCACCAGAAGATCAAGAGAAGACAACATTTACATGCCCCTTTGGTACATTTGCATTTAGGAGACTACCATTTGGATTATGCAACGCTCCCGCCACATTTCAGCGTTGTATTCTGGCAATACTATCCGACTTCATCGCTCGAGGCATTGATCCGACAGAGTATGGAATCGAGGTATTCATGGACGATTTTTCCATCTTTGGTAAATCGTTCGATGCATGTTTGGCATGTCTGGGGAGGGTATTGGCCCGCTGTGTTGAGACTAACTTAGTACTGAACTGGGAAAAGTGCCATTTTATGGTACGTGAGGGCATTGTATTAGGACATAAGGTATCGAGTCAAGGACTAGAAGTGGATCGAGCAAAGATTGAAGTGATAGAAAAACTTTCTCCGCCAACGAATGTCAAGGGCATTCGTAGTTTCCTCGGTCATGCCGGATTCTATAGGCGGTTCATTAGAGATTTTTCAAAAATCACAAAGCCTTTATGCAATTTACTCGAGAAAGATACACCTTTTATTTTCAATAATGAGTGCTTAGAAGCATTTCAAACGTTAAAAGAAAAATTAATCTCGGCACCCATTGTCAAGGCACCTGATTTCTCACTACCCTTCGTTCTCATGTGCGATGCGAGCAACTATGCGGTGGGAGCCGTGTTGGGGCAAATGCACGACAAGGTTTTCCACACCATTCATTATGCTAGTAAGACTCTTATTAATGCCCAGGTGAACTACACAACTACAGAAAAAGAACTCCTAGCGGTGGTTTTTGCATTCGACAAATTCCGCGCTTATCTGATTAGTTCTTCAGTCATAGTTTACACGGACCACGCGGCAATCCGATATCTAGTGGAGAAGAAGGAGGCTAAACCTAGGCTTATTAGATGGGTTCTACTCCTCCAAGAGTTTGATTTTGAGATCAAGGATCGTAAGGGGGCAGAAAACCCGATTGCCGACCACTTATCGAGATTAGAGAATGAGTGTGAGAAAGACGTGCACGTTGAGATTAAGGAAAGTTTCCCAGATGAGAGTTTACTTGCAGTCACAGAAGGGAGTATCCCATGGTATGCTGATTTCGTTAACTATATAGTTAGCAAGGTTTTTCCACCGGATTTTAGCTACCAACAAAGGAAGCGATTCCTTCATCAGGTGAAGTTTTACCTATGGGATGACCCGTATCTATTTAAAATTTGTGCTGATCAAATTATTCGTAGGTGTGTGCCCGAGATGGAAGTTCATAGTATTCTAGAAAAGTGTCATGCATCACCCTATGGAGGACACCATAAGGGAGACCGGACAGCGAGGAAGGTTTTAGAGTCAGGATTCTATTGGCCCACCTTATTCAAGGACTCTCATCACTTTGTAGGACAGTGTGACCGTTGTCAACGGGTTGGAAATCTTCAGCGGGGAGCAAGCATGCCCATGAATGGAATCCTTGAAGTAGAAGTCTTTGATGTATGGGGGATTGATTTCATGGGCCCCTTTGTCAACTCCGATGGAAATTTATATATTTTGCTAGCAGTAGACTATGCGTCGAAGTGGATAGAGGCGATAGCTACGCAAAGGAATGATGCCAAGGTGGTGCTAAAATTTCTAAGGACTAACATCTTCACTAGATTTGGTACACCGAGGGCAATAATTAGTGATGGAGGGGCGCACTTTTGTAATTCACAATTTAAAACTTTACTAAAGAAATATGGTGTGACACATAAAGTAGCTCTTGCCTACCATCCGCAAACCAATGGCTTAGCCGAGGTGTCAAATCGTGAGATCAAGACCATCTTAGAGAAAACGGTGAATGCAACGCGCAAGGATTGGTCACAAAAGCTAGGTGATGCTTTGTGGGCTTATAGAACGGCTTTTAAAACTCCGATCGGATTAACACCCTATAAAATGATCTATGGGAAGGCGTGTCACCTACCGGTGGAGTTGGAACATAAGGCGTATTGGGCAATTAAGAAATTAAATTTTGACTTCCAAGAGGCGGGCAATAAAAGGCTATTGCAAATTAATGAATTGGAAGAAATTCGGTCCAACGCATACGAGAGCGCCAAACTTTATAAAGAGCGAACAAAAAAATGGCACGACGCAAGATTAACGGTGAAAGAGTTCAAGACCGGGCAATTGGTATTGTTATTTAACTCAAGACTTAAATTATTCCCGGGAAAACTAAAATCGAGATGGTCGGGACCATTTATAGTGACGCAGGTGCACCCGTATGGGGTAGTCACGATTTGCAACGAGAAGGATGGCTCCGAATTCAAGGTAAATGGCCAAAGACTAAAGGAATATCATATAGATATTGATCGTCGGGAGTCGACGATCGTGAAATTGCAATGACGAGCAACGAAGAGATACGTCCGGCCGAGACGTTTTAAAGGAGGCGCTTGGTGGGAGGCAACCCATCGTATCGTATAATATATATATATAAATAATAATAATGATAATTATATATATTCGTTTATTTTCATTAAGTAAAAAAAAAAATGATGTGTTGAAGGAAGCAAGGCCATATGAACTTAGTTGACTATGCTCAATAATTTTTAGGAGTGAAAATGCTGGAGGAGAGAAAAAACTGGACAAAAATCTGTAGGAATTTAGAGTAAAATAGATTCTGTAAAACAGAAGGCAGTTGTTACAACGCTACAAAAACATGCGTAGCGGAATTTTAATTTCTGACTGCTTCTTCATGGATGCCGCGGAAGACCTCCAGCCGCCGGTTCAACTGAACCGGCACGCGTGAATCGCCACACCGGCGGTTGGGGTTAAATTAAGTTAAGTTAATTTAGATTTTAAAATATAAACGCAATTATTTAAATAAAAAACCGGTTTTAATGTTAATCCAATTTCCTTAATCCATTAATTATTGCACGTAATAAATATAAATTTTTTTCCCCTCATTCCCACCGGGTTCTAGGGCTCGATTGCGAGCGATCGAGGGTGCGACATCGGCGAGGAGCAAGCGGCGGAAGCTCCGCCTGGCGGCGATCTCCAACCGGGCGGCGGCGGCCAACCCCTGGCTAGTAGATTTCGAACCAGGCGGCGCCTCTCCCTGGGCTGTTGCGATCACGAGCGAATCGCCACGGGGTGAGTTCTGGGGAAGGATCTCCGAGGTTGTTGAAGGTAAATCTTTAATCCCAACACGTTGTAGAATCCGATCCACACTTTAGTTCCTCCCTTTTCTGGTTAGGTCACTGTCGAAGTGGGAGGCAACCTGCGAACGGCGTTGACGTACAAGGGATTTTGGAAGCATAATACAGTACGTTAACGGAGTTCTGGACGTGTGAGGCTGACGGCGAGCACATTACCTCCATCTGAGTTCAACGAGAGCAGTGCCAAGGGCTTCAAATCACATTCCCTAAAAGATTTGAGGTATAAACCCTAACCTTGCAACTCATGGATAAGAGTAGTTAGTAGAAAATTTATATATTCTCCCATGTTGTGTGCTGTGTTAGTTAGGACTATGTCTTCTAAACGAAGGTCTAATAAGAAAAAGGGGAAGGAAGTTGTTGGAGAGAAAGCAGTGAAGTTTTCAAGTGAGGCCGCGGAGTATTGGTTTCGCTCATTGAAAACGCTCCCTTTCATCTTTGAAAGAGGATTTAAAATGGAAAAGAGGGCTTGGAGTCTAACCTATGCTGAGCAGATCAAGGCACTCCAGTGGGAGGTCGTCTGCCATCCGAGGACTGAGGCTATACTCCCCATGGTCTACGAATTTTATGCAAATGCTAAAAGCATAGAGGGACAAGTAGTGACTGTTAGAGGGAAGACGGTTGAGTTTTCTGCAGAAATGATTAGTGATCTGTTCAGTTTGGAGGATCATGGGTATGACGACTATGCTGAAATTCTTAATAAGGTATCTCTTCAGGAAATGACGGATACAGTGTGTTGCACACCGACACCAGAGTGGGCTAGTAAGACACATAGAGTATTGAAGACGTCTTGTCTAACTAGGGAAGCTAAAGTGTGGCTGCTGTTTATTAATGCTAGTATCATGCCCACTCGGCACCCGAACACTATTACATTGGATAAGGTGGCGTTGATCTACGGTATTATTAAGGGCCTATACTTTGATTTGGGAAAGATTATTTCATTGCAACTTCGGCAGAAAATTAGAGAGGAGAACCCTAAGCAGCTATGGTTTCCTACCCTCATAACTGAGCTATGTCTGCAAGCTGGTGTGGAAAAGGGTGTGGAGGACATGGTTACACCTGTGAAGAGACATATTACTGAAACAGTTGTCGAAGTCAACATCAAGGTTGCTGCGGAAACACAAGAAAGGGGACGTAGTTGGAAGAAAGGGGGTGCAGCTCAGACTTCACATGCACCAATACTGAAACCAATGCGAATTGATATTCCAGTGGTCGACCATGGCACTGATCCCGACCTGTTGATGGAGCATATTGAGTACATCAAAGCCTATCAGAGATGTCACCATTTGTTTGCAAGGGAGCAATTTGAAGATATTCGTACCAACATCCGTAAAATCATGGAGAAAAGGAAGATTCCGGTGTCTGAGCCGAATTTTAGGATGATGGGGCAGTTCGACGATAAAGGCTTCCTCTTGACTTGTGACAAGACTAGAGTTGATCCAGCGACGAAAGCAAACGCGGACGATGATGACGAGGACGATGATGATGAGGACGATGATGACGAGGACGATGATGATGACGAGGGAGATGCTGATGAAGACGAAGCTGACGATGAGGATGCCGCGGACGATGAGGAGTAGGACCTCCCCAGATTACATTTTGTCTTGCATAGTTTTGACTATATGATTATTAACGGATATATCATCCATATTTTGTTCTTCACTATTCCTGGATGTTTATGAGTATGGACTATAGTATGGGGGATTTATATTTTATGGTGTGACACCATGAACGCTCTATTTTGGTACATTACAGTTTGTATTGTCATAATATGTTTATGTGCTAATTGCAACTTATATTTGACTTGATACGTTATCTTGCACATGATCTGTACTATTTTAATACATTATTACTGCTAATGATTGGGCATGGAGGGCGCAAACTGTCATCCATTTTGGGATAAATCATGATTGGAGGTCATATATGCATCCTTGAACTTTATTGTGTTATGGTTGCTAATTATTACTAAGCGAACTTCACATCTTCAATGTCATGCCAAGTTTTTGATACATGATTATGCTGGGCTGTTGTCCTGATTTATGCTAATATGCTGGTCAAAAATAGAGAGTTTAGCTTATTACTTGGATAGTTACTTTGGGAAATTGTGTAGAATGAATTGTCTCCAGGTTTTGTACACATGTTAAGAGTGCAGATCATTAGGACACATGAAGTGACAATCTATGCACGAGGTTCCTACTACGAACATTTGGCCAAAGGTATCTTTGCGGGCACTCCTACTTCAGGGAAGTTTCTTTTTTTATATATACAGTTCAATTCCGCTCTTTTATATGATTTTGTACGTCGTACTACAACTATTTTGCAATATCATAGTCCAACGATAGTTTTGCTAGGGACTAGCAAATCATTTAAGTGTGGAGGTGGGGGTATTACAACCCCTACCATTTGGATGAATCGTTAAACCACGTTTTGAATGATCTCAGTTCTTGTTTCATTTAATCAATAGACTATTCTAGATATATTCAATGATAATTGATTGGTATGGCTGAACAGTCCAAAGAGTTCAATTACTGAATTTGAACTTAGTAAGATTTTTTGTGATAACGCTCACTTAAGCATTTTTGTTTTTATGCACAAAATTTTTGTTTACTTCCATGACAATCTTTTGATATTGACCTCTACAAATAACGGGAGGGGCGAGCAAGAACTAAGTCAACGATGTAAGCTAAGACATGAGCTTAAGTAGTTATTCCATTTTGATCTTCACTAGAATAGATTGAGCTTGAACTTTTTCATACATATGATTTCATGCCTAAATTCCCTATATTTCGACTAGTTGTATCTTAGTAAGTTAGCCATTTATGGGTGTTTAAATTTGTACAAACAAATGATTGAACTTTATAGTGATATGCGGCCTAAGTATATGCCCACATGCTTGGAATGATCCCAACTATGATGATATAAAACAAATATAGAGAAATTTATATCATAGTGATATGTGGCCCGGGTATGTGCACTTATACTTGGAATGATCCCTACTATAAAAAAATATGTTAAAGAATAGTTGTTGTTAGACCCCATAATACGGTGAAGTACTAAGACTACTAACTAGGGAATGTCATTTCATTATCAAGGTTATCCATAAAATTTTAACCAAGCCAAGTTTATCCTATTTTCAATTGAACTACTAACTCATGTGTATGCTAAATCGAAGCTTAGCCTATTCTTATCCTTTCCAATAAATGCTGAGGTTCAATGAGAAAAATTGCATGGGAGTAAATTACTTTTAAGAAAAGCACGCACCGCACTAAGATACTTATTTGAGCATTATCTTCTATCTAACTAATGAATTTGTGAATTTTGAGCTCTTGTTGATTTCTAAGCCTATCAGTTAAGTAAAGTGAATTTCTGGAGTAAGCTTTGATTAAGTTATTTTACAAGAAGGATCATTTGAATTTGCATCTTGATAGTATATCTTCATCCAATCCATTGATTTGAATTATCTTTGCTAGGGACTAGCAAAAGTTCAAGTGTGGAGGTGTGATAACTTCTCAATTGAAGTTATCTAGTCCCCTAGTTTTACATAATCGTTGTGATAAATGAGAAGAAATGACTTAAATTAGTATAAATGTCCATAAATTAATAGTCATGTTATTCACGCTTAATTAACATATTTTGATTATGTTTTTCTTATTAGAAATGACGTAAAATCGAACCGGCAAAGTAAGTGCAGGAATTGTATTTTGGCTGTGCAGTTGTTACAGAAAACCTGAAGCAGTTGTTGTAACAAGTCTGGGCGTTTTTAAAATTCGAATTTCGAATTTTGCGCCAAAACTAAATATGAAAGAAGGCATCTATTGGAAAGTGGCTGCTCGTTTTTAAGGGGGGATTTTCATTCCTAAAGGAGCACGAAATTGGAGAGAAGAAAGGGACATTAGAACCATCATCTTGGAGAAGAAGAGGAGGAAGAAGGCTAGGGTTTGGACGCACCGGCAAGAAGGAAGAAGGGTCTAAGCGAGATCTACACGCATATTCCTGCAGCATTAAAACTCATTAAGCATGTTTAGTAAGACTTTCTTTGTTGTGTGGTTTCATTCCTCTAGCATGAACTAATTTCATAAGTCTTGTATGTGAGAGTAACTTGTGTTGTTGTTATGTTTTGATGTTAACCTTCCCTCTATGAATGGTTGAAAACTATTTTTCTTGGATCTATATTTATTTCATGGAATGTTTGGATAAGTGTTCTTCTTCTAGATTGCGTAACAAGATTCGAGAGAGGAGTTACGTTGTTTAGGGTTGAATCCTCTATTTTGTGCGGCGAGATTCGAGAGAGGAGTCGTACAAATCTTTAACCAAAATTCCACTATCATACTTCGTCGCGAGATTCGAGAGAGGAGTGACGAAAGTGCAATATAGATTATGAGATAGCGTTGGAAAGAAAGAGATTTCATTTCTCGCTAGCGAACCTTGAGTTGTGTGTGTATGTTATTCTCATTTCATCTAAGTTAGAGATAACTAGAGAAATTAGGGTAAATGGATTTCGGAGATCGAGAGATAAAGAAATCTACTTTCAACTCGTCGCAGGATAGTAATTAAGCATTCATGAGGGTTTATTCTTAGAACTCATCACAACAAACAAGTGAAATCACATACGAGACTATTTCTCCAATTTGATAAAAGTCTCTTAAGTAAGTGTTATTTAGTTTTAATTTTGTTATCTTTAATTTTTCTTAATCTAAATTCACCTTTGATCATCTCACTTGGATTCACGGAACGGGTAAGGCTAGTAATTACGAGCACTAACGTTGCACTTCCTCTAGGAACGATAACTCAACTCATCATTTTATTACTTGATTCGACACGTGCACTTGCGTGATTACGTAGATCCATTTTGGCCGTATCAACAGGCTTCGCAACCAATGGCCCACAGGTCTCCGCGAGACAGGCCTCACAAACATAGCTCACTGGGAGCTAGCGCCGGCGGTAGCGCTACCACTGCGCGATAGGGACAGAAGTCGCTTCTTCCCTATTTTTGGGTGTTTTCCTGGAGATCACAACCTGTACTATCCCTGCATCATCCTGCACACCCCCAGATCTCGAATTCTACACGTTGAACCACACATTTTATCCACAGAGTCTTTTCCAGCACGCAAATCAATTCATCACCAATCCAGACCAACCTGTTCAGATGGGCTTCACATAGCATGTCTATTTCGTACGTCTATTCTAGATCTTTATGCAAGTTTTATCGGGGATCACAACGATCTACCCACCGGAAACCACTCTTTTCTTCAGCTTTTGACGAGGGGCTTCATGCACATATGCAAATTTAGGACTTCACTTGTTCAAGGAGAAAGTCGTTACCCTTGTAGATCTTTTTGGAGTCATGAGTAAGTCTTCTATCTGGATGGAAAGGAGCGTCCCTCTTTCCTCATCACGGATCTTACTTTGGCTCTTAATTCCGATCACGGGATCTCCTTCACCAAACTTGCAACACTAAGCCTCAGCCTCTTTCCCTCAAGAACTTGCAGTCCCAAGATAGAGAAAAATGTGAGAGTTTAATCTCATGCCCAACACATAATGAGAGGTTGTCGTCGCGCGGTATCTACTATCGTTGTGCGGTAACATAGTTGGTTGCCGCTTGGGCCAATCGACATCGTGTTGTCACTCCAAAACAATCTCCACCTTACTGCCACGTGGCAGCTACCGCCGCTGTAACGTCCCGGTTTAGAATTCAGAGACCCACTGCGTAACAGTGCAGCTTGTCTTGCCCCGGTGCCCCGCTATAGGACTGCAGTCCGTGCCACCCAAACTCATCTCCGGCCTATTTCTCAACACAGCGGGTTTTTGCGCACGTGGGGATTCGAACCTACGCCGCCTTGATAAGGCACCTTCCATAGTCCTCATCACCAGCTGAGCTGCAGCTGGCCCAAGCGATGTGTTGATCGGCCGAGAATAATATCTCAAATGGGTCCCACGAAATAATGACATGAGAGCGAACATCGAATTTGAAACCCAAATTGAAAGCAAAACACTTATTTTTGTTTTAAAATATATTAATTAATTACAGCCCGCTTTGACGCTGATTATTATCTTTTGTCTCTCGAGATAAATCCTCTGGCCGAAAAAAAATGAGGAAGCTGTTGCGGTGGGAGCGGAGCGTTGAAATGGAGCGAGAAGAAGGTGACCAAACATTGTTAAACCTGGCAATCAGTCAAATGTGTTCGACTCGCGTGAGATTTAGCGAGAATTGAAGAAGCTAGCGAGCACAAAGAATAGCTCTGTGTTGCATACAAACAAGACCTGCGAGCTGAAGCAAGGAGGTCTCGCTACACACACAGAAGTCTATAGAAACTTCCTCTTCTAAAGTCATTGTTGATCTCAACATAAGTGAGATAGACACTGAACTAACCCGCCATAGGAGGGGGTGATGGCGTCTTCAACTTGTGTCTTAGGGTCTTATTTATGGACAAATCTAAACGGGAGGGAGTATGGTCTGTGAACAGACGCTCCAGTCTTAACCATAACGTTATTCTCAGACTCAGTCGGAGTGCAAGTACTTTTCTAAAAACCACCGAGTACTCCCGCTGAGTACTCACCTGAAGGCCGCCAAGTACTCCCGCCGAGTCTCCCTTAGAGGCTGTCAATTACTTCCGCCGAGTACGTACTTTCTTGCAGTGTCTTCTTTAGACATTTATGATCTCGACAAATTATGGGGTATAGAAACATGAAACATAAAACTATACTTAGACAGCGTTTTTCAAATGATGCAACAGAACAAAATCGTGGAAACAAACAAATCCTAACACCCCCCCCCCCCCCCCCCCCCATGCCCTATCGTAAATCTAAATTCACTTGTCAAATTTACACAATCTTCTTAATTTTCAAAATAATTAATTCAAATTGTAAATCTAAGCGAGCTAACCTTACGGTATTTTGGCAGAAGCGCTTGGTGTATGTATGTGATCTCGTTCGTGCTGTCGTAGTGACTGAAAGACAATTCATGTTTGATGATGTTCTCCATCTGCAGCTCCAGCTGACACAGTTGATTGTACGTTCAACTTTGGTCGGCTCCTGATATTTGTGTCGGACAGAACTCGAGTGCTTATTTTTGAAATGCAAAACTTCATGTGTCTTGTTAGTGTCGTGTTGTCGCTTAAGTTCAGCAACTTCGAACATAATTTGCATTTCGCCTTGTGCTCGACGCCGACTCGTGCTTTCACAAAATGCTCTCATACTGAAGTCGTCCGCATGTGCTCCACTACTTCATCTGTAACAGATAAAGACGACAAATGGCAACGAGGATGAGGATGATATTAGATGTTGGCCCACACAGAGAGAGAGTGGGGGGGTGGTGAGAGAGAGTGTGGGGGGGCGAGAGTGAGAGAGTATGTGCAAGAGAGATGGTGATAGAAAGTGTGAGTATGAGGGAGAGTGAGAATAGGAGAAAGAAGGAAGAGAGGGGCGGTTTAGGAGGGGATATTTATAAATTATAATTCTTTTACCGTGTAAAGTGCAGTCTTATTTTTACTACATACAAATCAATAAAAAAAAGTTATTGTTATGGGCAAATTAATTTTAGATAAGTGCAAACTAATTTTACAGGCAAATCAAAAATTTATATGTGCAAAGCAAATTGTTACGTGGAAACCAATATAAATTTTTTAAAAAATTGTTTATCAAAATATGAACAAATAATTTAATAATAATATTATAAAATTTAACGTATTAGAAAAATTTCAAATTCATCGTACAAATTTTCTTGAAATGATGACTGCAAATTTTCGTAATTCTTTTTCTTCGCTGTAGAAATACGAAAACAAATGATGAAGATGAGAAATACGAAAAAGAAATGTTTAAATCTACAGCTTGTTTCAGATCAAAGGAGCTGAAGATGAGAGAGAATGTTCGAAATAAATAAATCTGGAGCTCCGTAGTGGTCAGAAGCGATGATGTGTGGTAGGTGTCATCACGTATGGCTTGCGGTAGGTGTTGGCGGCGACAACTGTGGCAGCGGCGGCGAAGAGAGGTATCGACGGTGGTGGAGGTGTCGTCGCGTATGACTCGTTCCTGTCGATGTGATGGGGAAATGGTTTGTCCCTATTAATTTTACCGTAACATTTAAAATAATTTTTTTATAATTTTTATTTTAAATGATGGATTGCACCTATCCAAAATACGTTTGGAGAGACTTATTTTCACCGGACAAACGGTTAATTAAGGTCCGATACATACATAACGGCTTGATCAGTAAAAAGAAGTCGCGCAGTAACCAAGAGCCCTGTTTTCCTGAGATCAGGATTCTCTCCATTTCAAGTGAAATGGAGGGGATCCATTTCACGATCTAGATTGAATTCACTTTAATCCGATGGGTTCATCATTTTCAATGTTTTTTTAGATTTTTTTAATCAAAAAAAACTTCAGCACAAGATTTCTTTCAAAGTTCTCTTATTCATTGGATAATGAAATGGATCCCCTCCATTTCATTTGAAATGGAGTGATCCGTATCCGTTTTCCTGAACACTGCGGCTGTCCAAAACAATGACATGGTTTTTTATCCAACTACGTGGCCGCAGGCCCGCCTCTTTTAACTTTTTATAAATAGTTTTTGCACCAAAAGCTCACCAACAATAATTGGCCTCGCATTTCTTATTTAATGCTACGTGGCGTCTACGTCAAATATAACAGATGCAAACAGAGCTGCGCATTTGTCGCTGCATATTTACAGATTTCAATACAACTTATGGTAAACTAATAGCCACGTCTAACGGCCTAATCTGTTGTCGCCCAATTAAAAGGTCCCTTGAATTCGCATTATTTACGATTTATGCCTCTTCAGTCACGAATTCTTGTATAAATCCAGCACCTAAACTTGCCCTATTCATTCTCGAAATTCAAATTCTAATGGCGGCGACTTTAAGAAATCAATCGGCAGACTTCGGAATCCACGCATCCGGTGGATTCCGGCGCTTCGACTCGCCGTCTGGCCGCCTCTTCTACAGTGACAGTGCCGGCGGCTTCGGCCGACACTCCTCATCAGCCTTCTCCTATTCACCGTCATCCACCTCCTGCTCAAGTTCCTCCGATTTCTTCCACCACGGCGCCGCCTCACCCACACGCGCCAAACTCGCCGGATCTCCCTCCGGCGGCTCACTCGACTTCATCGCAGCCAAACGCAGCCCTATATCCTCGGATGCCCCGTCTCGGAAGACATGCATGTGCTCGCCGACTACCCACCCCGGCTCCTACCGCTGCAGTCTCCACAAAGGAATCTCATCCCCCCGCCGCGCCGCCGGCCGTCTAGCACTTTCGTCACCGTCCAGCCAGCTGTACGCTCGGCGATCGGCGATGACCAACTCGGCGGTACGGCTCGGGACCGCGGGGGGCGAGTGGGTGAAACACGCACTATCTGCCCGAATTCGCCCAACGTCCCGCCAGCAGCGTCGCCGCGCCTCCTTTAATCCGCGGCCGAGTCGTCTCTCCGTGATGTCCAAGGCAGATGAATCGGCGATCTGAACCAGATTTCGCACGGATAAAACGCAGGGATCAGCAGATGCATCAACGGCTCGGATTAAAACAAGGACAGTTTTAATCACCAGGCAAAATTGACGGTGGCGATTTAAAGCAATTCCAGAAAGGCCCGTGTATTCTGAGAGCCCGGATCAAGCAACAAGGTGTCATATTCAGCCAGGTGTTTTTCGCCACAACCAAGTCGCCCCCGTACAAGGAATACGACATAGAAAAGGAGTTCTCAAGCACAAGCAGCTTCCCCACACCGGCAATCCTAACCTGAGATACGCATGATCGCTATCTCAGTGATCCACAATACGATTGAGACATCATAAACGCAACGAATCACAGACCTCAGAAGAGGAAGTAAGAAAGCAAACAGCATAAGGAGCTTAAAAAGTACTGCAGCCGACGCAAAAATACATGTCGAACAAAGGAGTCACGCCGACATCAAGAATTCACACCATTAAATGCCCCTCAAGACAAGATTTACCAAGCAATTCGTGATCACCCAGCACTGCATAAACTCAGGTCGCTCGCCCGAGGTCGAGGAAATTCATCGAAGTACTGTCAATACCACCAGGGGACTGGCCACAACATTAACGAATGCAATCACTGAAGGAAGAAATTCAACGACTCGCCAGCCTAGGGGCAATCAATCAATTCCTGTCAAAAGAGAAACAACTTTCTGTTCAGAACACGATAAGCATAACCATCGATATCGGCAAGCCGCCAACCAAACTAAACCAAGTCTTGATGGATAAAAGGATTATTGTGAATGTATTGTTTCTATAAACACTACTTCAGCTCAAACTAATCGTTGGCTGCCTCAAGCTGGAATCTGATAACGCGTGCATCCCAGGGGGCATTTCAGTGTCAGTCATAGGCACCATCATCCATCCCGTCACTCTGGGAAAAGAGCTCGAGCAATCAACTTATGATGTGCAGTTCCTTTTCATTCAGGCTGACTCTGATCACACCGCGATACTTCAACAATCACTCTTGGACGTCCTCCAAACCCGCTCCCACCGCTTTTTTCCCTCAATCATAACCTTTCACTCACAAAATTTTCACTCAATTATTGTTTCCCGACTAACTATTGTAGAAGTCGCAAGCCTGAACTTGTGTAAATTATTTTTGATATAGAATCATGTTTCTTTCAGCAAAGTCTCATTAATTCCAAATAAAGCTGCGGGTGATCCTCATGCAAATTAAAGTCGCGAGTGATGCTCGTGCAAATTAAAGTCGCGAGCGATTCTCGTGAAATTAAGTCGCGAGTGATCCTCGTGCAAATTAAGTCGCGAGTGATTCTCGTGCAAAGTAAAGCCGCTAGCGATTCGCGTGCAAAACTGGTAAGACTGTGCATGCGGTTTGTATACAAAAGCTAGTCACTGAACCTGTCATTCTACCCCCACGACATCATCAGGGTCTGTCCCCCTCACGACTAAGCCGCGAGTGATACTCGTGCAAACTAATCCGCGAGCGATCCACGTGCAAAACGGTAAGACTATGCATGCGGTTTGAATAGAAAAGCTATTCACTGAACCTGTCTTTCTACGCCTGACTAAGTCACGAGCGATGCTTGTGTGAACTAAGTCGCGGGCGATTTATATGCAAACTAGGTGACAAACCAGCCACAAAACAACTAAGTCGCAATCACAACCCGCACAAAAGCAACATCGTGAGTCAAATAGCACTCCGGCAAAAAGAAGAAAGAAAACGCAATCATCACAGCAACATACAGGTACATGCGCAAACGCGCCAATCAGAACTTTCAAACAAAAGAGACAACGTACAAGATATCTGACTAATAAAAGATGCAAACACGCCAATACAGGTATACAACGTCCCTACATATCAACCGCGTCAACATCAGAACTCTCGTCGCCAGAGACATCATCAAAATAAAAGCCAGATATGTCGCATCTCAAGATCCTGCCAACAAGACTAAAAGTCTTCGAAACGCCACGCCAAAGCGCCAGCACCCGAACGTCCTTCATCTAAGGCTTCACCTCCTTACTCCAGGTCTCATCGCGAACCTCCTCGCTAATCAAACAACGATCCCGCATATAATCCAGAGACTTCATGTATTCTGCAAGTCCGACATCCTTCAACTCTGACACGTGGCTATCAGAAGATAACACCTCAACTTGAGCCTTCGTAGTACAAAACTCTATCTCCAAATGGAAACTCTTCTCCTGGGCATGCTTCATCATCGGCGCGGTGCTCGATCTCCACCAGAGATTTCTCCACCTCCAAAGATACCAGAGTCTCCGGCAATTCCGCCTTCAGCTCCGACCCGATCCGGCGAAATCGGGAAATGTCTCGATCATGATCATCCCTCAAAATAGCAAGTGAGCTCGCCGTGGTTCGAAACTTCTCCTGAAGAGTCAGATACTCATCCTTCAAGCTCACGTAATGATCATTCCAAGTAACTGTAATCTGAGCATGCGCCTCGAAAACTCTTCTCCTGGGCATGCTTCAGCATCGGCGCAGTCCTCTCCACCAGAGATTTCTCCACCTCCAAAGACGCCAGAGTCTCCGGCAATTCCGCCTTCAGCTCCGACCCGATCCGGCGAAATCGGGAAATGTCTCGATCATGATCATCCCTCAAAATAGCAAGTGAGCTCGCCGCGGTCCGAAACTTCTTCTGAAGAGTCAAATACCCATCTTTCAAGCTCATGTAATGATCATTCTAAGTAACTGCAATCTGAGCATGCGCCTCGATCTACAAGAAAACGACGGAGAAAAAATCAGTACAAACGCAACAATGAAGGAGAACCAGAAATAATTAAACTCACTTACCACTTCATTTATCGTCTTCAAAGAAGAAGACAACCTCTGAGCAGCCACCTCCGCAGGAGGAGCCCGGGGGGCAGAACATTTGAGCACCTGTACCTCGGGGGTAGGCCCGCCTCGACCATCAAGAGGAGTAGTCTTACCCTGAGAAACCGAACAAAGCACCGTACCATCGTGATAACTTCACAAAAAGAAGTTATCTTCATCTCTATTTTAACCATTTTTAGCCATGTTATGTGAAATTTTTACATGAAAAGTAGATAAAATCCAATTGTCGCATGTTTTGGAGTCAAAATGTTTGTACTCTCATTGTTTATATGTTTTTATGATAGGATTCGGGGAGAATTTAAGTCAAAGATTGAAGGCTAAGTATTGTGAAAAATCTGGGAAAAATGTTACAACATATTCTCAACAAATCTGGCAGGTCAAACTATGCAGAAAAACAGAACCAGAAATGTTGCAACATATTCACAACATTTTTGGCAGTTACATGAAATTCAAATCCGAAAATGTCAAGTTTTGGACGGCTACAACCTATTTCAAAGCATCCGTTCAGCATTTTAAAATGACTGGATGTGGAGCCCACTAGGAGAAAAAGAAGGAAAGTTTAAAAGAGGAAAATTTCAGCCATAAAAGGGGGGATTCTATTCTATTCTTGACGGCCATTAGAGGAGGAGAAAAACTGCAGGGAGAGGAATTCGGTCAAGAAAGAACCAGTCCAGTCTTGGCATTCGGGCTGAAGGAAACACTTCCACATCACTGGAGAAGGGAAGATTCGTATTTCTTTCGAAATGTTTAGTAAGATCTCTTCAGTTTTGTGTTATTTTCCCGCAGTCATGAACTAAAACTCTCTAGTCTTGCATGATGAGAGTAGTATGTGTATTTTGATGATGAACATCTTTGATTTTGAGTTTGTTTTGTGATTATCTTTATAGATCTTGTGATTTTTATGGTGAAATTGTTGGATCATGTCTTTTTATTATATTGCGCCGCGAGAATCGAGAGAAGAGCGGCGTAACGTTAATTTAAGGGCTAGTTTATCGCAGTGCGAGATTCGAGAGATGAGCAGTGTGAATCATTAACCAAAATTTCTGTATTTTTACGGCGTTTCAAGAGTCGAGAGAGGAGAAACGTGCGTGCATCACAAGATCTATTGAGTTTTGAAAAGTGAAAGAGATTTCCTTTTTATGCTAGCGAATTTGATTCTTGCACTTCATAATATTTTCGTTTTGCCTAAGTTAGAGATAACTAGGGTTGCGTAGATATTAAGACTCCTTGTATCGAGAGATAAAGGTTTCTTCTTTAAAAATCATCGCAAGATAATTCAAAGCTTAACCAAATAAAATATTTATTTTATCATTATCATGTTACACATATGAAATCAGAAATGCAAGGCTATTTTCTTTAATTGCTAAGAAATTACTTTAAGATCTAGTTAAATTAGTTTTAATATTTATCTAAAAGTTTTAATCTATTTTCAGAAAATCAATTAATCGTTTTACTTGGATTCATAGAAACGGTGTAGCTAGTAATTGTAAGCACTAAACCCATCACTTCTCCGTGGGAACGATCTCACTCACTCTGTATCACTTGTACGGCACGTATACTTGCGTTTTCAAGCTCTATTTTGCGCGTATCAAGTTTTTGGCGCCGTTGCCGGGGAAGTGCAACGGATTTAGTGTTTTTCTTCTTACAATATTAGTGAACCTTAGTACGTGGAGGTCAAGTTTTATTTTCACTTGTTAGTTTATTATATTTGGGTTATCATCTTTGTCATCCGATAGTGTATGTCCAGGTATCGATTCGTCGAATTAATTCCTCTAAATTCTGAAATCGAGCGAACCTGTAGACGTAATAGAAAATCAACTAGATTGGAAAATTCGAATCAACTCAACATGAATAATCCAAACAATGATGCTGATATTCATCAAGAGGGACAGGACTTAGGAGGCCAAGTAGAGCATAACGGGCACCCAATGGAAAATAGGAGAACATGTCGTGACTATAATATGCCTTTTAGGGGAGGGGTACAATTTAGTATCGCTAGACCTGCTGTAGAGGCTAACAACTTTAAAATTGATTCCACGGCGATGCAACTTGTCCAGAATAATAAGTTTAGTGGCCATAAACATGAAGACTCAAACTCTCATCTAAGAACGTTCATAGAAATCTGTGACACATTTAAAATTAATGGCGCATCTGAAGAAGCCATTAAATTACGATTATTTCCTTTCTCTCTAGAAGGGAAAGCAAAAGATTGGTTGAACTCGTTGTCTAATGGGTCTATTACTACTTGGGCTATATTGGTCGAAAAACTTTTATCCAAATATTTCCCTTCATCTAAAACTGCCAAGTTAATGCGGGATATCTCTACATTCATGCAAGCGAATGGAGAAACCCTATATGATGCATGGGAACGATTTAAGGAATTATTACGCAGATGTCCCCACCATGGGCTAGTCATTCACCAACAAGTATGGACGTTTTATAACAGCCTTCAGACATCTACAATGATCCAAGTAGATGGAGCTGCGGGAGGTTCGTTGATGAACAAGTACCCTGAAGATGCATACGGTATTTTAGAAGATCTATCTTCTAATAATTACCACACGATCGAGCGTCAAGTACATCCTCCCACTACGGCAGGATTGTATCAAGTTGACCAATTAACGTCATTTGCAGCCCAAATGACGTCCCAATTTAATACCATTAACAAGAGGTTAGATGCTTTGACGTTGAACCAAAATCAAATGAATCCTCAAGTCAATAGCATTATTACTCCCATGGTTTCTCCTAACCCCACCTTAACAATTGAACAACTTATAGGGGGTAATGAAGAAGTTAATTATTTAGGAGGGCATTATAAGCAAAATACAAACCCTTACCCAAACCATTATAATCCCGAATGGAGAAACCATCCTAACTTCTCTTGGAAGAACAACTCCGGTCCTACCCCACCACACTTATTCAATTCTAATGCTAATCCTCAACATCAAAACTGTAACACCCCCTATCCGTCGCATAGCATATAGCAGTAGGTCCGGCCGGGGCCCGACGCCATATACCACAGACAGACCGGGTGGTTACTTATGGAAACCATCCAACCAATCTCAACGTCCTACACAGAGCATTCTAGCGGAAGCAATTTATAAAAGTTGCAAAACAAGAACCCAGCACAAGCATGAATGTCCACTAACAAGATAACAGGAATGTTATTACAAAATACTCAAAAGTCGGCCTTAAGGCCTTACAAAATGTTTCACTTGTCTTTTACATGGTTTACAAACCTCGGCACGCAGGCCGGCCATACATGAATAAAACCGAAAACATTTCCACTTGGGCCTTCGAGGGCCAGCTTCGCAAAAAGGGCTTTAGCCCGCTACTGACCGCTTGGTCCAGCTGCACCTGCAAGCAAACAAACCACCGCACGGTGGCAAACAAAGCAACGGTCAGCAATGCTGACCAAATTATAACGATCCCGCCCCCAACTCGGGCGGCGATGCTCCTTCCCTGCATTTCATTAGCACAAGCGAGCAATGCATATAACCATAGCCATCTCATCACAGACGTTGGCTCGTACGGCCACACGTCCCGTGCACTCAGGGCACATTCTTGGTGAACCGGTCGATGTTACGTCAATTGAAGCCATTAACATTCCGGACTCACCACCGCCGCTTAGACGGCCATTCCTATGAGCAATTCGTCTTCATGGTATTGGTCACGTCAATTTAAGCCATCGACCACCGAAGACCCCCATTTATGCCAACGGCGAGTGCCATGTACCTTTAGGTCTCTCTAACCCGAACGACATAAAGCGGGTACGGCTCCATCTAACCCGTGCTCACATCGCAACGGCAATTTAAGCCATATGCGCGGGTCAAACTTTCACCGAGTCTCATTCTATCACAAGTCACATAACCCCGTTATGTTCAAGTTGGCTCTCAGGCCACCAAGTTGGCAAGACCTCGTGTCCGCCCAGTTTTCCGGGTGCACCTTTGGGTTAGTCCCCAAGGCTCCCTGCTGCAATCTACCGCGTAGAAAACCCGAAAACACCAAATAGCACGGAGTCTTCTCCGGCCTTATGCAATGCAACATCACCGATCCGAACTACATGTCCGGGTAGGCTTCAACCAAAATGCCTATGTCCGTTCTCGCATACGGACGCTAAACAACGGGGACTTTACATATCTACCCGAAGGAACGCCTCCAACTCTTCGCCAACTCGCGAGAGAGAGCTTCATATGCTAAGAAAGAGAGCTATCATGCTCAAAAGTGAGGATCGTTACCCTTGCGTTCCTCTTTGGCGCCATCGAAATGTAACCGGATAGAAATCACCGCGCTTGCGTTGCCTCCGTGGATCCGGAGTCGGCTTGCGATTCGGAGCTCCGAAGCTCCTCCAATGGTGGATCTAGCTCCTCTTCCTCTAGCCTTGGCTCTTCTTTCTCCAAGGGTTTGGAGAGAGATCAAGTGATGAAAAGTGTGGATTTTTCTAAGTCAAACCCGTGTATATCCTCCCAGGAATCATCCCCAGCCGTCGGATCTCAACCTAAGAAAACGAGCGGCTTTGATTCGGGGCTGAAATGCCCAATCTGGGCCGCACACGGCTTGGCACACGCCCGTGTCCAGGGCCGTGTGCCGCATTCGCCGTCAAAATCGAATCTTCTGAACACGCACACGGGTACCGAACACGCCCGTGTTCGAGCTGACACGCCCGTGTTCCAGCTGACACGGCCGTGTAGCCGGCCGTGTACCCATGATTTTTCCCCCGTTTCCAACCCGAGCACTGCACGGGTTCTAGGACACGCCCGTGTCCGTGCCCGTGTCACATTGACACGCCTGGGCCCCCAGGCCGTGTACACGGGACATTTCGTCGAGGGGAGAACGACGACTCGCTGACACGGCCTTGGACACGCCCGTGTCCGAGGCCGTGTGCCTTGTCTCGACGACCGTCGAGTGAATCTCGACGATTTCACCTTGACGCTCGTCGACACGGGTCGACACGCCCGACGACACGCCCGTGTCGCGGGCCGTGTGCCCATTCTCGACGAATCGTCGAGAATAACTCGACGATTTCACGGCTAAGTGTCGACACGGGTCGACACGCCCTGCGACACGCCCGTGTCGCAGGCCGTGTGCCCATTCTCGACGAATCGTCGAGAATAACTCGACGACTTCGCGGCTAAGTGTCGACACACGCTTGACACGCCCTGGGACACGCCCGTGTCCCAGGCCGTGTGCCTTCAGCCAGAAACCAAAACTGGCCCAAAACGTCCCCCTTTGCTCCTTTGAGTTTCGGGGCGTTACAACTCTACCCCTCTTAAAAGAATTTCGCCCACGAAATTACATAAAGGGAAAAACATGTACAAAACAAAATTTGTACCTGAGCGGAACAACTCCGGATATTCGTCAAGCATTGTCTGCTCTCGCTCCCAGGAGAGCTCCTCACGACCGCAATTGTCCCACCGGACTTTGACCATCCTGATCTCTTTATTGCGTAGCCGCTTGACCTCCGAGTCTTCAATCCGCACGGGCTTGACCTTTGTCGTTAGCCCACTATCCACCGGCACTTGATCGACCGCGATCACTTGCGTAGGCTCTTGCACCGCCTTCCTAAGTACCGAAATGTGGAATACATCGTGTAAACCACTTAGCTCCACTGAAAGCTTCAACCTATAGGCCGCTTCTCCCACTCGCTCCAGAACCTCGAACGGTCCAAGGTACCTCGGGCTTAGCTTTTTCAATCGCCGCACCCGCGAGACACCCTTGAGCGGCTTAACCTTCAAGTATACATAATCGCCCACAGCGAACTCCACGTTCCTGTGCTTGGCATTATAGTACTTTGCTTGCCGGTCCTGAGCCATGAGCAACCTCTCCCGAATGGTTCTCACCAACGAAGTAGCATCCTCCACTTCCGATCGCTTATACAACTTCGACTCGCCCGTTTCTAACCAAGACAACGGCGTGCGACATCGTCTACCATAAAGGGCCTCGAAGGGCGCCATCTGAATACTTGCTTGGTAGCTATTGTTGTACGCGAACTCCACCAAATAAAGGTGGTCCTCCCATTGCTTTCCAAAGTCCAAGACACACATGCGAAGCATGTCTTCCATGGTTCTATTGACCCTCTCGGTCTGCCCATCCGTTTGTGGATGGAAGGCTGTGCTAAACTTCAGCTTTGTTCCCAACATTTGCTGCACCAGCCTCCAATCATTGGACGTGAACCGCCCATCTCGGTCACTCACGATGCTGCAGGGGCACACCATTAAGCCGTACTATATTATCCACATAAAGCTTCGCCAGCTTCTCCACCGGATCATCCTTCCTATGCGGAATAAAATGCGACACCTTTGTTAATCGATCGACCACCACCCAAATGGCGTCGTTCCCCTTTTGCGACCTTGGCAAACCATGCACAAAGTCCATAGAGATGTCGTCAAATTTCCACTCCGGAATAGGCAAGGACTTAAGAAATCCTCCCGGCTTTTGGCACTCCGCCTTTACCAAGGCGCAAGTTTGGCACTTCGCTACATATAGCGCCACATCCTTTTTCAAACCCGGCCACCAAAATAGCTTCTTCACATCGCGGTACATCTTCGTGCTCCCTGGGTGAATCGAGTACTTGGTATGGTGTGCCTCGTACAACAACTCCACCCGTAAATTGCCCACGCTTGGGACGCACAGACGACCGTCTTTCCACAGCAACCCGTCCTCCACGACGAATTGGGAATTTGACCCATCCAGAGCCTCTATCATGAACTGCTTCATATGAGCATCCATATCCAAAGCCTGCCGAATCCGATCAGCCAGGTCATATTGGACTTCAGTCCAATTCAGCACTGCTTCAGCACTAGATTGTCTATCTACACAAACAATCTCCAACGCCTCCAGCTCCTGCACCAACCGCTCATCATGCACTGATAGCCAATTTGCTTGAGCTGGGGCTCGGCGACTCAACGCGTCCGCAACTGCATTCCCTTTGCCAGGCACGTAGTGGATCTTAAAAGTATAGTCCCCCAGGAACTCCATCCACCTACGCTGCCGCATATTCAGATCTTTCTGATCTACCAAATACTTTAGGCTCTTGTGATCGGTGTAGATGTCAATCTTCACACCGTACAAATAATGCCTCCACAGCTTCAAGGCAAAAATCACGGCCGCCAACTCCAAGTCGTGGACCGGATAATTCCTCTCGTGCACTTTTAGCTGTCTCGAGCCATAAGGCTATCACGCTGCCGTGCTGCAATAGCACGCAACCCAAACCGCTGCCCGAAGCATCGCTATATATCTCATAGCCTTCGGTCCCAACCGGCGAACTCAACACAGGCGCCGTGGTCAACCGACACTTTAACTCCTCAAAAGCTCGCGCGCACTCCGGCGTCCAAACGAACTTATGCTCCTTCCTCGTCAAAGTAGTGAGAGGTAGCGCTATCCGCGAGAAGTTCTCTACGAAGCGCCTATAATAACCGGCAAGCCCCAAAAAGCTCCGGACTTCTGCTACCGTAGCAAGCTCAGGCCACTCCCGTATCGCAACAATCTTCGCCGGATCCACAGCAATACCCTCTCCACTCACTATATGCCCGAGGAATGCCACTGAGGATAGCCAAAACTCGCACTTCGAGAACTTGGCATACAACTGGTTTCTCCTGAGTGTCTCCAACACCAAATGGAGATGCTTGAAGTGATCCTCCTCACTTTGCGAGTACACCAAAATATCGTCGATGAAGACGATCACGAAATGGTCTAGGTACTCCCTGAACGTCCTGTTCATCAAATCCATAAATACTGACGGCGCATTAGTCAGCCCAAACGGCATGACCGTAAACTCATAATGCCCGTATCTCGTACTAAACGCTGTCTTCGGGATATCACTCTCCCTTATCCGCAGCTGATAGTACCCCGACTTGAGATCTAACTTCGAGTACACCGTCGACCCGACTAACTGATCAAAGAGATCATCAATCCGGGGGATCGGGTACTTGTTCTTCTCAGTCAGCTTGTTTAGCTCCCGATAATCAATACACAACCTCAAGCTTCCGTCCTTCTTCTTAACAAAGAGGACCGGTGCGCTCCAAGGCGAAGAACTCGGGCGTACATACCCTTGCTCCAACAACTCTTGCAATTGAACTTTCAGCTCCGCCATTTCCTTAGGCGCTAGCCGATACGGAGATCGTGACACAGGCTTTGCACCTGGCACTAGCTCGATAGTAAAATCTATCTCCCGCTGAGGCGGGGCTCCAGGAAGATCTGCGGGGAACACATCAGGGTATTCCGATACCACTGAAATACAATCCATCGCGGGCTTCGGCTTTGCAACCTCCACTAGTGTAAAGAACAGTTCTGCTCCAGCACGAACCGCCTTCACCACCTGAAGAGCAGACATCAACGTCTTGCTCGACCCCTTTAAGCCCGTAAACGTCGTCTCACGACTCGCTCCCAGCTTGACTTCCTTGCTACCGCAATCTATATGGGCCTGCTGCTCCGAGAGCCAGTCCATGCCAAATATGACGTCAAACTCCACTAACGGAAGTAAAGACGCCCGCAGGTCGAACTCCTGCTCTCCAATACGAGTCTTAACCTCGCAGATCCTAACCGCTCGCATCGAACACCCATTGGGCAATAACACATCCAACTTGTCCTTCGCCATCGAAGAAGGGACTCCGATGCGTGATATAAATCCTTCGGACAAGAAGGAGTGTGAAGCTCCCGTATCAAAGAGTGCTCGTGCGGGATTTTCACAAATCATTACAAATCCTAAACAAGCAGTGGTAAGGTAACATATACATAACAAGCATATAAAGGAATTGACTTGCTATAAATTAAACCGTACCTGTCACCACGTCAGCTTGTTTAATGGCCTCCTGTTGGCCAAGATTATAGACCCTTGGTTGGGCCGGAGCATAGTGGGATGCGGTCGACTCCACCGCCTTTCCCTTCTCTTCGTAGGTAGCTCCTGGCCTCCTTTCGGACTTAGGACGTCCGCTCCAACAATCACGGGCAAAGTGCCCCGTCTTGCCACAAGTGAAGCACGCGCCCGGGGTCCGACTCGTAGTCGCCCCAGAAGCACCAGAAGGAGCTGGACCCGAAGTCCTATGCTTCTTGAAAGTCCTCCGATAACCAGACTTCGAAGTAGTCGGCACTTTAAACTCAGCTTTCTTTTCAACCAAGCCTTTCTTCGCTTGTACACTCTTCATGTCCTTCTCCAAGGACCGGGCAGTATTGACCAAGGTCAAGAAACCCTGCGTCATCGGCCCCGACAGTAATAGTCTCAGCTCATCCCTCAGACCTTCGTAGAAGCGATTAGTCTTGCGCTCCTCATCCATGATGGTAGAGCTCGCATAACGACTCAACCGCGTAAACTCGTGGAGATATTCATCCACGCTTCGCTCACCCTGCACCAACCTCAAGAACTCATTCTCCATTGAAATCCTCTGAGTAGAAGGGAGGTATCTTGCTAAGAACAATTCCGAAAACTCTTCCATCGGAACGTCTATCAATTGTCTTCCTCTCAGATGATGCAGCTCCAAGCCTTCCCACCACATCCTCGCTTCCCCGTCTAGAAGGAACGTAGCGATGGTGGTCATTTGCCACTCCTCCGTCTCCGTCGCTGTCATGACTCTCTTCACCCTAGAGAGCCAGTCTTCAGCCTGAGATGGGGTTCCCAACCCCGAGAATAACGGAGGGTTAAAGCTCATTACATGCTTCAACTGCCTCTCAGTCGCCCTCCTTGGCACTATTGGTTCTACAACCACTTGCTCCATCCTCCTCGGCTCCGCCTCTTGAAGAGGTACTTGCTCCATCACAGGAGCTGGCTGCTGCGCTTGCCTCCCAGGCTGCGCATTTATCACGGCTAACACCGCTTCAGCCACCAATCTTATATTTTCAGCCGACAAAGGTGTTGCGGGAGCAACTTCTGGTGCACTACTTGCCTCAGAACCTCGGCGTTCTGACGGCCCAACACCACTTCTGGTCACTTATAGTGGTACAAAACACCGTTAAGCGACCAAATAACATTGCAAACAGCAATTATAGGAACACGCAGGTTCCTCAAACACGAGTATTTTCATTCCTAAGTGGACATTCATGGGTTCTTTTTACTGTTATACTGTTATAACGATGAGTTATACTGTTATAACGATGACGCACACAATGTGCTCACCACCCCTTAAAAAGAATTCGCCCACGAATTCAATTCAAGCCCGACCAAAACCAGAAGTCTGATACCAAATTGTAACACCCCCTATCCGTCGCATAGCATATAGCAGTAGGTCCGGCCGGGGCCCGACGCCATATACCACAGACAGACCGGGTGGTTACTTATGGAAACCATCCAACCAATCTCAACGTCCTACACAGAGCATTCTAGCGGAAGCAATTTATAAAAGTTGCAAAACAAGAACCCAGCACAAGCATGAATGTCCACTAACAAGATAACAGGAATGTTATTACAAAATACTCAAAAGTCGGCCTTAAGGCCTTACAAAATGTTTCACTTGTCTTTTACATGGTTTACAAACCTCGGCACGCAGGCCGGCCATACATGAATAAAACCGAAAACATTTCCACTTGGGCCTTCGAGGGCCAGCTTCGCAAAAAGGGCTTTAGCCCGCTACTGACCGCTTGGTCCAGCTGCACCTGCAAGCAAACAAACCACCGCACGGTGGCAAACAAAGCAACGGTCAGCAATGCTGACCAAATTATAACGATCCCGCCCCCAACTCGGGGCGGCGATGCTCCTTCCCTGCATTTCATTAGCACAAGCGAGCAATGCATATAACCATAGCCATCTCATCACAGACGTTGGCTCGTACGGCCACACGTCCCGTGCACTCAGGGCACATTCTTGGTGAACCGGTCGATGTTACGTCAATTGAAGCCATTAACATTCCGGACTCACCACCGCCGCTTAGACGGCCATTCCTATGAGCAATTCGTCTTCATGGTATTGGTCACGTCAATTTAAGCCATCGACCACCGAAGACCCCATTTATGCCAACGGCGAGTGCCATGTACCTTTAGGTCTCTCTAACCCGAACGACATAAAGCGGGTACGGCTCCATCTAACCCGTGCTCACATCGCAACGGCAATTTAAGCCATATGCGCGGGTCAAACTTTCACCGAGTCCCATTCTATCACAAGTCACATAACCCCGTTATGTTCAAGTTGGCTCTCAGGCCACCAAGTTGGCAAGACCTCGTGTCCGCCCAGTTTTCCGGGTGCACCTTTGGGTTAGTCCCCAAGGCTCCCTGCTGCAATCTACCGCGTAGAAAACCCGAAAACACCAAATAGCACGGAGTCTTCTCCGGCCTTATGCAATGCAACATCACCGATCCGAACTACATGTCCGGGTAGGCTTCAACCAAAATGCCTATGTCCGTTCTCGCATACGGACGCTAAACAACGGGGACTTTACATATCTACCCGAAGGAACGCCTCCAACTCTTCGCCAACTCGCGAGAGAGAGCTTCCTATGCTAAGAAAGAGAGCTATCATGCTCAAAAGTGAGGATCGTTACCCTTGCGTTCCTCTTTGGCGCCATCGAAATGTAACCGGATAGAAATCACCGCGCTTGCGTTGCCTCCGTGGATCCGGAGTCGGCTTGCGATTCGGAGCTCCGAAGCTCCTCCAATGGTGGATCTAGCTCCTTTTCCTCTAGCCTTGGCTCTTCTTTCTCCAAGGGTTTGGAGAGAGATCAAGTGATGAAAAGTGTGGATTTTTCTAAAGTCAAACCCGTGTATATCCTCCCAGGAATCATCCCCAGCCGTCGGATCACAACCTAAGAAAACGAGCGGCTTTGATTCGGGGCTGAAATGCCCAATCTGGGCCGCACACGGCTTGGCACACGCCCGTGTCCAGGGCCGTGTGCCGCATTCGCCGTCAAAATCGAATCTTCTGAACACGCACACGGGTACCGAACACGCCCGTGTTCGAGCTGACACGCCCGTGTTCCAGCTGACACGGCCGTGTAGCCGGTCGTGTACCCATGATTTTTCCCCGTTTCCAACCCGAGCACTGCACGGGTTCTAGGACACGCCCGTGTCCGTGCCCGTGTCACATTGACACGCCTGGGGCCCCAGGCCGTGTACACGGGACATTTCGTCGAGGGGAGAACGACGACTCGCTGACACGGCCTTGGACACGCCCGTGTCCGAGGCCGTGTGCCTTGTCTCGACGACCGTCGAGTGAATCTCGACGATTTCACCTTGACGCTCGTCGACACGGGTCGACACGCCCGACGACACGCCCGTGTCGCGGGCCGTGTGCCCATTCTCGACGAATCGTCGAGAATAACTCGACGATTTCACGGCTAAGTGTCGACACGGGTCGACACGCCCTGCGACACGCCCGTGTCGCAGGCCGTGTGCCCATTCTCGACGAATCGTCGAGAATAACTCGACGACTTCGCGGCTAAGTGTCGACACACGCTTGACACGCCCTGGGACACGCCCGTGTCCCAGGCCGTGTGCCTTCAGCCAGAAACCAAAACTGGCCCAAAACGTCCCCCTTTGCTCCTTTGAGTTTCGGGGCGTTACAAAAACAATCATTCCAACCAAGCAGGACCATCTAGAAAGATAACAGATGACTTCATCATTGAATCAATGCAAAAGAATGAAGCCCGTTTCTCTAGTTTGGAAGGGTCAATGAGAATGATTGAATCGCAACTAGGACAAATCGTCACCGCTTTAAGTATGCGACCGCAAGTCACACTCCCTACGGATACCACACCCAATCCCAAGGGAGAAAATCATCATTGTAAGGCCATTACATTGCGAAGTGGGCGTGAGTTAGTAGTTGGTCAAGAAACTAATCCACATGAACAAGATAAAAATCAAGACCAAGAAGAAGTCAAGGGTCCTAGTGAGCAAGTAATAAAAGGAAGAAATGAGGACGATAAGAGTGAGGAGGAAGGAGTACTAACAAGAAGAAATGATAAGGTAATAGAAGGAGAAAAAGAGGAAAGAAGGAAGGAGAACCCACGAACCTATCCACCACCACCTTTCCCCCAAAGACTAAAAAAGAGCAAATTAGATCAACAATTTCAGAAATTCTTAGAAATCTTTAAGAAGTTGCAAGTTAATATACCTTTTGCCGAAGCATTAGAACAGATGCCGAGTTACGTAAAGTTCATGAAAGACATATTAAATAAAAAACGGAAGTTTGGAGTGAACGAAACGGTAACCCTTACACATGAATGTAGTGCAATTCTACAAAGGAGATTGCCACCAAAACTAAAGGACCCCGGAAGCTTCACGATTCCGTGTTCTATTGGACATCAATTCGAGGGAAAGGCTTTGTGCGATCTAGGGGCGAGCATAAATCTTATGCCACTTTCAATTTATAAGAAGTTAGGGTTGGGGGAGATTTCCAAAACATCAATTACATTACAATTAGCAGATAAATCTCTAACCTTTCCAAAGGGGATTGTAGAAGACGTCTTAGTAAAGGTAGAAAAGTTTATTTTTCCGGCAGATTTTGTGGTATTAGACATGAAAGAAGACAAGGAAGTCCCCATTATAGTGGGTAGGCCTTCCTTATCCACCGGAAAAACTTTGATTGATGTACACAAGGGTGAGTTAACCATGAGGGTTAATGATGAGCAGGTGACTTTTAATGTACTAAAAGCCATGAAATTTCCTCGTTTAGAAGAAGATGACATAGAGGAAGTTAAGAGTGTGACCTTTTATGATTACAACTTAAGTGAGGATCTAGAAGAAGATGAAGAGGAGGGGACGGATGAAGAGAAATCTCATTGTGAGAACGAAATTCAAGAATGCTTTGAAATAAGTGCACGTCCACCGACATTCACTCGCAAGCCGGAGATTTTAGATATGACAGATAAGACATGTGCAAATAAACCTTCCATCATTCGTTCACCCACACTTGAGTTGAAACCATTACCTGAACATTTGGCCTACGCATATCTAGGAGACAATGATACATTACCGGTCATTGTTAACTCAAAATTATCACAAAATCAACATCAACAACTCATAGATTTACTGAAGCAATTTAAATTAGCCATAGGTTGGACCATCGCGGACATAAGAGGGATTAGTCCTTCGGTATGCATGCACAAGATTCTCCTAGAAGAATCTTATAAAGGTTTCATTGAGCCTCAACGCCGTCTCAGTCCACCTATGAAAGAGGTCGTAAAGAAAGAAATAATAAAATGGTTAGATGCAGAGATAATATACCCTATCTCTGATAGTTCTTGGGTCTCTCCGGTTCAATGTGTTTCCGAAGAAAGGAGGGATGACCGTAATAAAAAATAATAAGAACGAATTAATATCAACTAGAACTATTACCGGATGACGCATTTGTATGGATTATCGCAAGCTTAACAAGGCTACTAGAAAAGACCACTTTCCATTGCCTTTCATAGATCAAGTTCTAGATAAGTTGTCCGGTAATGATTTCTTCTGCTTCTTAGACGGTTATTCCGGGTATAACCAAATCACGGTTGACCCGGAAGATCAAGAGAAAACAACCTTCACGTGCCCTTACGGAACATTCGCCTTTAGGAGAATGCCATTTGGTCTATGCAACGCACCAGCCACGTTCCAACGGTGTATGATTGTTATATTTTCAGAAATCATGGATCATGGTATAGAGATCTTCATGGATGATTTCTCCATCTTCGGAAAATCATTTGGAGAGTGTTTGGAGTGCTTAGAAAGAGTGCTTGTGCGATGTATTGAAACTAACCTTGTGCTGAATTGGGAAAAGTGTCATTTCATGGTACGCGAAGGCATCGTGCTAGGCCATCATGTGTCAAGCAAGGGGTTAGAAGTAGATAAGGCCAAAATTGAGGTCATTGAGAAATTACCTCCGCCTAGAAATGTGAAAGAGTTAAGGAGTTTCCTAGGCCATGCAGGATTTTACCGAAGGTTTATCAAAGATTTTGCTAAGATTGCAAAACCTCTTAGTGGATTGTTGGAAAAGGATACGAAATTTCATTTTGACGATGACTGTTTGAGTGCATTTAGTAAACTGAAGAAGCAATTAACCACGGCACCAATTGTGGTGGCACCCGACTGGGGTGAACCGTTTGTCCTTATGTGTGATGCGAGTGACTATGCCGTGGGTGTAGTTCTAGGTCAAGTTAGGGAGAAACTTTTTCACACCATAGCCTACGCGAGCAAAGCTCTGATTGAAGCTCAAATCAATTACACCACGACTGAGAAAGAGTTGTTGGCAGTAGTCTACGCCTTTGAAAAGTTTCGATCTTATCTTTTATGCACTCAAGTCACCGTTTTTACTGATCATGCGGCTATCCGTTATTTGATGGAAAAAAGAGATACAAAGCCAAGGTTGATTCGTTGGGTACTATTATTGCAGGAATTCGATTTGGAGATTAAGGATAGAAAGGGCGTAGATAACCCTGTAGCAGACCATCTTTCCAGGATCGAACCAGAGGAATCTTATTATCATTCAGAGATTGAGGAGAGATTTCCAGATGAGCAAATCTTAGCTATATCAGAAGGGTTAGTGTCATAGTACGCCGATTACGTCAATTACCTCGTTAGTAACATCTTACCTTCAGATTTAAACTACCAACAACGAAAGAGGTTCTTACAACAAGTGCGGTCTTATCTTTGGGACCCACCTTATTTATTTAAAATTGGTGCTGATGGAGTAGTGAGGAGATGTATACCGGAAGTAGAAATACATCCTATTTTAGAAAATTGTCATAGTTCTCCCTACGGAGGACACTTCAAGGGAAATAGGACAGCTATGAAAGTCTTAGAGGCCGGATTCTATTGGCCTACATTATATCATGATTCTAGAGAACATGTGAAAAGGTGTGATCGATGTCAAAAGGAAGAAAATATTAATAAGAACGAAGCTATGTCTATGAACCCAATTCTAGAAGTTGAGCTATTTGATGTATGGGGTATAGACTTCATGGGACCATTTGTTAATTCGAATGGTAATTTATTTATCCTCTTAGCCGTAGACTATGTATCGAAATGGGTCGAAGTCATAGCCACGACCAAAAATGATGCAAAGGTGGTGTTATACTTCCTGAAAAACTTCATATTTAGTCGATTTGGAACACCCAAAGCTATTATAAGTGACGGGGGAAGTCACTTTTGTAATCACCAATTTGCTGCGTTGTTGAAAAAGTATGGGGTTAGGCATAAGGTAGCATTGGCATACCACCCCCAAATGAATGGGTTAGCAGAAGTATCTAATAGAGAGATCAAGAAAATCTTGGCTAAAACGGTGAGTGTAAATTGCAAGGACTGGTCTCAAAAGCTTAACGATGCCTTATGGGCATATATAACCGCTTTCAAGACCCCGATTGGTGTTACCCCGTATCGTTTAGTTTACGGCAAGACTTGTCACTTACCGTTGGAGTTGGAGTATCGGGCATATTGGGCCATTAAGAAAATCAACTTTGACTTTCAAGAAGCCGGTAAATCTAGACTACTACAGTTAAATGAATTGGAGGAGATCCGGACTCAGGCGTATGAAAGTGCAAGGGTTTATAAGGACCGTACAAAAATGTGGCATGACCGCCATCTTACGGACAAAAATTTACAATCAGGGAAACTAGTTCTATTATTCAATTCACGATTAAAATTTTTTCCCGGTAAATTAAAATCTAGGTGGTCGGGCCCGTTTCGGGTCAAGGAAGTTCTTCCTTATGGGGTCGTTACTATCATCAATGAAAAATATCATTCGGAGTTTAAGGTCAATGGCGGACGTCTTAAGGCTTATTTAGGGAACGAAAATGAACGAGCAATATCGTTCATACACTTGAAATAAAATTTTCGAGCCGCTGAATGTCCAGCCGAGACATTAACTAAGGCGCTTCTGGGGAGGCAACCCCAAATTTTAATGTTAAGTTCTTTATTATTATTGTTATTTTTGTTTTGTTTGTTTCTATTTCTCTCAAGAATTCGTTTCAAAAAGAAAAAAATGATGCATGACTGAAATCCTATGGTCTCGAACGCTTAAACCAGCATTTCCCCTTCATTCGGTGCTAGCCAAGGCCCAAAATTGGCTCAGAAAAAAATGTTGCAACATTTTCGAAAAATGTTGCAACATATTTTTCTCTGCCTTTTTCCCTTACAAGAGCGGAAATTCAGGCGGTGACCGGTTCAACTGCTTAATTAACCGGCTGCCTGCGGGATTTATCTGAACCGGCTGTCTAATTGGTTATTAAATTTTTTTTTACCTACTTAGCCGGTTCAATTAGCATAAGTTAACATTTTTAATCACTCCGTGCCATTACTATCCGCCGGCTATTAAAAGCGCGATACCCCCAAATCCACTGCTACCCCCCGAACCCTTTGCTCCAGGAAACCCTAAATCCTCTATCTCGCCCCGCTCTGACTCATCCGCCGGCGGCAGCAACCCCGCGACAGCACCGTTCAGGAAATACCCCCCCTCTCGCAGTCCTATCGCGAAGTATCATGGCCCCCAAGAAAGGTAGAGAGAAGGCGGTGGCGGCGCACAAGCACTCAAGATTCATCAACGAAGAAGCCATGGCTCGCTACGAATTGCTTAAGGTAAAGCCCGTCATCTATGAAAGAGGGTTTCAACTGGAAGTTCGTGGTTGGAGTCAAGCGTATGTGCGGCAAATAGACAAGTTCGGTTGGACCTCCTTCTGCCATCCCCGCACTGATGTTGTCCTACCATGGGTGTATGAATTTTACGCCAACGCCAAGTTCCACACGGACGGAAAAATTCACATACAGGGGAAGGAAGTCGATTTTTCCGCGAAAGGTATAAACTCCTACTTCGATTTAGCAAATCTGGATTGTGATGTATTCCAGTCTGTTAGAACTTCTAACCCATACGATATCGCCACCACATTGAGCCTCACTAGAAACATCACGTGGGTTAATGAATCTTCACATGTCCTGCATTCGGCTCTTTTTACTCGTGAAGCTAAAGTTTGGCTGCTTTTCGTAAACTCAAGTGTTATGCCGACGAAACACTCCAACCATGTCTCCTTCGATAGGGCTTGCATTATACATAGCATTATAAAAGGGATTCCCATTAATGTAGGACATATTATTTCCAGTCAAATCCTAAAAAATGTCAAAACGGAGGGGGGAACTCAGCTGTAGTTTCCCACGCTCATCACATCGTTGTGCCGTTACGCCGGGATATCTCTCGCCGACACGGACACTACCACCATTGTAGGCCGGCCAATCACGTTTTCTGTGATTTCCTCCTATATTAGAGTATCTTCCGAGGAGCCACCCCCCAAATCCGCTCTGAAACGACGTCCTACTGTGTCTTCGAGCAAAACCACTCAACCTCCAATTCCACCGCCACTTTCCCCAAATCCCCCGGATTGGCCGATCATCTTTAAATATTTGCAAGGCACCGCCAAATATCAGCGCCAACAACATCGTGATATAGCCTCGCATTTAAACATTTTACATCACAATCAAGTAGCCATTCTCCGCCATTTGAATGTACCTGAGGACAAGATAGCAGTCCACGATGTGAATCCTGCTTGGTATGACAACAAACCCTCTACTTCTAAGGGAAAGGAGGCGGCATCCTCGCCAAATCCACATGATGAAACGGAAGCGGTCGAGGAGGATGCAGCCTTTACATCCGGCGAAGACGACGAAATGAAGGAATTTTTGGACGATGACGACTCGGACGAGGTCGATGACGCTGACGACGATGAGGAGGATGGTTGACGCTCCACTACTCAGAATCTGGGAAATTTACTTTGCGCTATTACTGGTGACATGATTGTTTTGTTTTTTTGGGAAATCTCTATGGTGAAACATTTCAGTGTTAGTGCAGTACTTTATTTTATTTACATATTGCTCTTGTCAAAATTGTGGAGATTGATTGACTCCTTGGACGCTCGTTATCGGTTTTCCTAAATGACTACTTTGTTCTATTACTGCTGAACTTGTTGAACTGCATGCTAATCACTGAATGCTAAGTACCGTTTACGTATTACTTGGTTATTTAATTTCTAGCTCTAATCTTTGTAACTGTTACTTGTTGCACTGTGGTTGACCACTTCCCTAGCTGCATTTTTCTGTTTCCTGAAATGTTATTTTCATGAATTATTGCTATATGTTTTCATGCCGTGAAGTTATACCTGTTACTCAATACCTTCACTGTTTTAATGCAAACTCTTTATTATAATCTGCTACTTCATGGGCTATTCCGTTCATCTCTTATACTTTTATGTTCCACTTCACCCATATTTATATGTTGGTGACTCACATGTGAAACTGTCTTTTTATTCCACCCTTATGATTTATGAAGTTCGCAGTCGCATAAAAGGCTATTATATTTGCTACAAATGCTTTACTAGGGACTAGTAAAGGTTCAAGTATGGGGGCATGTCCTTCTATACCTCGCTTGACAAAGCTTTTATGAGTATATTTTAGAACTGCTTGCTCTTCATTTTTTTTATTATTATTAATAAATCTATTCAATTTTTCAAATTAATTGTAAGGTTAGACGAGTCAGTCCTATGAGTCAGACTATTAAATTGTAATTAGATAGATTGGTTAAAGCTCGATTAAGAAATCTATCTCACATTCATGCACTATAGTTCTTAAAAGTGTTTACCCCCTTTTAATTTATTTAATTAACTTCGGATCCTAATGGGATTAGATCGAGTATGTTCTAATTCAATGATAGTCGCCAATATATTGAGTGTACGTAGTTAACCTTGCTTCCACGTAAATCCTTACCTTTGTTGCCATCACATATTACTTTCGAGCTTAAAGACTTGATTATTCATTTCCCTATGTTTCTTAGCTAGTAGACTGACCACTTATGGGTGTTAAAAAAAAAATTGTATATCATAGTGACATGTGGCCTAAGTTAGCTTCGGCTTACTTGGAATGATCTCAACTATGATCAAAAAAAAGAAGGATATATATATAGCATAGTGATATGTGGCCCGAGGATGTTCACTCATACTTGGAATGATCCCAACTGTGCAAATATCAAAAGAAAAGAAAAAAAAATTTGTTGAAAGTTAAACCTCATAAGTTGGCAAGCTACTAAGTTAATTAATTTGAATCAATGGCTACCCACCTCTCCAAAATTCATCAAGTCGTTTTATTTGGCATCGTTTTCTACTAAACTCATGTAGAGGTCATATCAAAGCCTTAGACTACTCTTGATCTATCCTATTGGTGACGAAGTTTATCGAAAATGAATTGTAAGGGATGTAGACAAATTGTTAAGGGCATCACATATAACACTTGAATTCTTAATTGAGTCTTATCTTATATCTATCTGATAGAATTATGAAAGTTTGAATTCTTATGGACTAGCAAGTCTAGCATCAGTTAATGAGAATTACTTGAAGCTATTTTGGTTAACTTATAATGAAGAGTAGACGGGAATGAAATTATACTGTAATAAATTCTTATCATATCATGATTTACAATGATTTACCTTTGCTAGGGACTAGCAAAGAACTAAGCATGGGGGTGTGATAACTTCACAAAAAGAAGCTATCTTCATCTCTATTTTAACTATTTTTAGCCATGTTATGTGAAATTTTTACATGAAAAGTAGATAAAATCCAATTGCCGCATGTTTTGAAGTCAAAATGTTTGTACTCTCATTGTTTATATGTTTTTATGATAGGATTCGGAGAGAATTTAAGTCAAAGATTGAAGGCTAAGTATTGTGAAAAATCTGGGAAAAATGTTACAATATATTCTCAACAAATCTGGCAGGTCAAACTGTGCAGAAAAATAGAACCAGAAATGTTGCAACATATTCACAACATTTTTGGCAGTTACAGGAAATTCAAATCCGAAAATGCCAAGTTTTGGACGGTTACAACCTATTTCAAAGCATTCGTTCAGCATTTTAAAATGACTAGATGTGGAGCCCACTAGGAGAAAAAGAAGGAAAGTTTAAAAGAGCAAAATTTCAGCCATAAAAGGGGGGATTCTATTCTATTCTTGACAGCCATTAGAGGAGGAGAAAAACTTCAGTGAGAGGAATTCGGTCAAGAAAGAACCAGTCCAGTATTGGCATTCGGGCTGAAGGAAACACTTCCACATCACTAGAGAAGGGAAGATTCGTATTTCTTTCGAAATGTTTAGTAAGATCTCTTCAGTTTTGTGTTATTTTTCCGCAGTCATGAACTAAAACTCTCTAGTCTTGCATGATGAGAGTAGTATGTGTATTTTGATGATGAACATCTTTGATTTTGAGTTTGTTTTGTGATTATCTTTATAGATCTTGTGATTTTTATGGTGAAATTATTGAATCATGTCTTTTTATTATATTGCGCCGCGAGAATCGAGAGAAGAGCGGCGTAACGTTAATTTAAGGGCTAGTTTATCGCAGTGCGAGATTCGAGAGATGAGCAGTGTGAATCATTAACCAAAATTTCTGTATTTTTACGGCGTTTCAAGAGTCGAGAGAGGAGAAACGTGCGTGCATCACAAGATCTATTGAGTTTTGAAAAGTGAAAGAGATTTCCTTTTTATGCTAGCGAATTTGATTCTTGCACTTCATAATATTTTCGTTTTGCCTACGTTAGAGATAACTAGGGTTGCGTAGATATTAAGACTTCTTGTATCGAAAGATAAAGGTTTTTCTTTTAAAATCATCGCAAGATAATTCAAAGCTTAACCAAATGAAATATTTATTTTATCATCATCATGTTACACATATGAAATCAGAAATGCAAGGCTATTTTCTCTAATTGCTAAGAAATTACTTTAAGATCTAGTTAAATTAGTTTTAATATTTATCTAAAAGTTTTAATCTATTTTCAGAAAATCAATTAATCGTTTTACTTGGGTTCATAGAAACGGTGTAGCTAGTAATTGTAAGCACTAAACCCATCACTTCTCCGTGGGAACGATCTCACTCACTCTGTATTACTTGTACGGCACGTATACTTGCGTTTTTCAAGCTCTATTTTGCGTGTATCACATCGCCACCACGAGAGACTGCAGTGGCCTTCCTCTTCCGACCGCACTCCGAAGATGTCCTGGTAATCCTCCCAGAATCTGAAGAAATGTCGCACTGCAACAAGCTTTTCTCTTCCACAAATAAGAAAATACTAAACAACCGGTTCGCCAGCTCACGGGGCTCTGAAAATCCTAACACTGAGGAAAACTCTCGTTCATACAAATCAATAAAAAAAGGTTATTGTTATGGGCAAATTAATTTTAGATAGGTGCAAACTAATTTTACGGGCAAACCAAAAATTTATATGTGCAAAGCAAATTGTTACGTGGAAAACAATATAAATTTTTTTAAAAATTCTTTAGCAAAATATGAACAAATAGTTTAATAATAATATTATAAAATTTAACGTATTAGAAAAAATTCAAATTCATCATACAAATTTTCTTGAAATGATGACTTCAAATTTTCAAAATTCTTTTTCTTCGCTGGAGAAATACGAAAACAAATGAAAAAGATGTGAAATACGAAAAGAAATGTTTAAATCTACAGCTTGTTTCAGATCAAAGGAGCTGAAGATGAGAGAGAATGTTCGAAATAAATAAATCTGGAGCTCCGTAGTGGTCAGAAGCGTTGATGTGTGGTAGGTGTCATCACGTATGGCTTGCGGTAGGTGTTGGAGGCGACAACGGTGGCAGCGGCGGCGAAGAGAGGTATCGGCGGTGGTGGCGGTGTCATCGCGTATGACTCGCTCCTGTCGACGTGATGGGGAAATGGTTTGTCCCTATTAATTTTAACATAACATTTAAAATAATTTTTTAATAGTTTTTATTTTAAAAGATGAATTGCACCTATCCAAAATACGTTTGGAGGGACTTATTTTCACCGGACAAATGGTTAATTAAGATCCGATACATACATAACTGCTTGATTGGTAAAAATAAGTTGTGGAAGGCACCAAGAGCCCTGTTTTCCTGAACACTGCGGCTGTCCAAAACCATGACATATGGATTTTTATCCAACTACGTGGCCGCAGGCCCGCCTCTTTTAACTTGTTATAAATAATTTTCGCACCCAAAAGCGCACCAACAATAATTGGCCTCGCATTTCTTATTTAATGGTACGTGGCGTCTACGTCAAATATAACAGATGCAAACAGAGCTGCGCATTTGTCGCTGCATATTTACAGATTTCAATACAACTTATGGTAAACTAATAGCCACGTCTAACGGCCTAATCTGTTGTCGCCCAATTAAAAGGTCCCTAGAATTCGCATTATTTACGATTTATGCCTCTTTCATTCACGAATTCTTGTATAAATCCAGCACCTAAACTTGCCCTATTCATTCTCGAAATTCAAATTCTAATGGCGGCGACTTTAAGAAATCAATCGGCAGACTTCGGAATCCACGCATCCGGTGGACTCCGGCGCTTCGACTCGCCGTCCGGCCGCCTCTTCTACAGTGACAGCGCCGGCGGCTTCGGCCGACACTCCTCATCAGCCTTCTCCTATTCACCGTCATCCACCTCCAGCTCAAGTTCCTCCGATTTCTTCCACCACCGCGCCGCTTCACCCACACGCGCCAAACTCGCCGGATCTCCCTCCGGCGGCTCACTCGACTTCATCGCAGCCAAACGCAGCCCGATATCCTCGGACGCCCCGTCTCGGAAGACATGCATGTGCTCGCCGACTACCCACCCCGGCTCCTACCGCTCAGTCTCCACAAAGGAATCTCATCCCCCCGCCGCGCCGCCGGCCGTCTAGCACTTTTGTCACCGTCCAGCCAGCTGTACGCTCGGCGATCTGCGATGACCAACTCGGCGGTACGGCTCGGGACCGCGGGGGGCGAGTGGGTGAAACACGCACTATCTGCCCGAATTCGTCCAACGTCCCGCCAGCAGCGTCGCCGCGCCTCCTTTAATCCGCGGCCGAGCCGTCTCTCCGTGATGTCCAAGGCAGATGAATCGGCGATCTGAACCAGATTTCGCTTGGACAAAACGCAGGGATCAGCAGATGCATCAACGGCTCGGATTAAAACAAGGACAGTTTTAATCACCAGGCAAAATTGACGGTGGCGATTTAAAGCAATTCCAGAAAGGCCCGTGTATTCTGAGAGCCCGGATCAAGCAACAAGGTGTCATATTCAGCCAGGTGTTTTTCGCCACAACCAAGTCGCCCCCGTACAAGGAATACGACATCGAAAAGGAGTTCTCAAGCACCAACAACTCCCCCACTCCGGCAATCCTAACCTCAGATACGCATGATCGCTATCTCAGTGATCCACAATACGATTGAGACATCAGAAACGCAACGAATCGCAGACCTCAGAAGAGGAAGTAAGAAAGCAAACACCACCAAGAGCTTAAAAAGTACTGCAGCCGACGCACAAATACATGTCGAACAAAGGAGTCACGCCGACATCAAGAATTCGCACCATTAAATGCCCCTCAAGACAAGATTTACCAAGCAATTCGTGATCACCCAGCACTGCATAAGCTCAAGTCGCTCGCCCGAAGTCGAGGAAATTCATCGAAGTACTGTCAATACCACCAGGGGACTGGCCACAACATTAACGAATGCAATCAACTGAAGGAATAAATTCAACGACTCGCCAGCCTGGGGGCAATCAATCAATTCCTGTCAAAAGAGAAACAACTTTCTGTTCAGAACACGATAAGCATAACCATCGATATCGCCAAGCCGCCAACCAAGCTAAACCAAGTCTTGATGGATAAAAGGATTATTGTGAATGTATTGTTTCTATCAACACTACTTCAGCTCAAAGTAATCGTTGGCTGCCTCAAGCTGGAATCTGATAACGCGTGCATCACAGGGGGCATTTCAGTGTCAGTCATAAGCACCATCATCCTCCCCGTCACTCTGGAAAAAGAGCCCGAGCAATCAACTTATGATGTGCAGTTCCTTTTCATTCAGGCTGACTCTGATCACAACGCGATACTTCAACAATCACTCTTGGACATCTTCCAAACCCGCTCCCACCGTTTTTTCCCCTAAATCGTAACCTTTCACTCACAAAATTTTCATTCAATTATTGTTTCCCGACTAACTATTGTACAAGTCGCAAGCCTGAACTTGTGTAAATTATTTTTGATATAGAAACGTGTTTCTTTCAGCAAATTCTCATTAATTTCAAATAAAGCCGCGAGTGATCCGCGTGCAAATTAAAGTCGCGAGCGATTCTCGTGAAATTAAGTCGCGAGTGATCCTCGTGCAAATTAAGTCGCGAGTGATCCTCGTGCAAAGTAAAGCCGCGAGCGATTCGCGTGCAAAACCGGTAAGACTGTGCATGCGGTTTGTATACAAAAGCTAGTCACTGAACCTGTCATTCTACCCCCACGACATCATCAGGGTCTGCCCCCCTCACGACTAAGCCGCGAGTGATACTCGTGCAAACTAATCCGCGCGCGATCCACGTGCAAAACGGTAAGACTATGCATGCGGTTTCAATAGAAAAGCTATTCACTGAACCTGTCTTTCTACGCCTGACTAAGTCGCGAGCGATGCTTGTGTGAACTAAGCCGCGGGCGATTCACATGCAAACTAGGTGACAAACCAGTCACAGAACAACTAAGTCGCAATCACAACCCGCGCAAAGCAACATCGCGAGTCAAATAGCACTCCGGCAAAAAGAAGAAAGAAAACGCAATCATCACAGCAATATACAAGTACATGCGCAAACGCGCCAATCAGAACTTTCAAACAAAAGAGACAACGTACAAGATATTTGACTAATAAAAGATGCAAACACGCTAATACAGGTATACAACGTCGCTACACATCAACCGCGTCAACATCAGAACTCTCATCGCCAGAGACATCATCAAAATAAAAGCTAGATATGTCGCATCTCAAGATCCTGCCAACAAGACTAAAAGTCTTCGAAACGCCACGCCAAAGCGACAGCTCCCGAACGTCCTTCATCTAAGGCTTCACCTCCTTACTCTAGGCCTCATTGTGATCCTCCTCGCTAATCAAACAACGATCCCGCATATAATCCAGAGACTTCATGTATTCTGCAAGTCTGACATCCTTCAACTCTGACACGTGGCTATCAGAAGATAACACCTCAACTTGAGCCTTCGCAGTACAAAGCTCTATCTCCAAATGGAAACTCTTCTCCTGGGCATGCTTCAGCATCGACGCGATCCTCTCCACCAGAGATTTCTCCACCTCCAAAGACGTCAGAGTCTCCGACAATTCCGCCTTCAGCTCTGACCTGATCCGGCGAAATTGAGAAATGTCTCGATCATGATCATCCCTCAAAATAGCAAGTGAGCTCGCCGCGGTTCGAAACTTCTTCTGAAAAGTCAGATACTCATCCTTCAAGCTCACGTAATGATCATTCCAAGTAACTGTAATCTGAGCATGCGTCTCGAAAACTCTTCTTCGGGGCATGCTTCAGCATCGGCACGGTCCTCTCCACCAGAGATTTCTCCACCTCCAAAGACGTCAGAATCTCCGGCAATTCCGCTTTTAGCTCTGACCCGATCCGGCGAAATCGAGAAATGTCTCGATCATGATCATCCCTCAAAATAGCAAGTGAGCTCGCCGCGGTCCGAAACTTCTCCTGAAGAGTCAGATACCCATCTTTCAAGCTCACGTAATGATCATTCCAAGTAACTGCAATCTGTGCATGTGTCTCGATCTACAAGAAAGTGATGGATAAAAAATCAGTACAAACGCAACAATGAAGGAAAACCAGAAATAATTAAACTCACTTACCACTTCATTCATCGCCTTCAAAGAAGAAGACAACCTCTGAGCAGCCACCTCCGCAGGAGAAGCCCGGGGGGCAGAACATCTGAGCACCTGTACCTCGGTGGTAGGCCCGCCTCGACCATCAGAAGGAGTAGTCTTACCTTGAGAAACCGAACAAAGCACCGTACCATCGCCACCACGAGAGATTGCAGTGGCCTTCCTCTTCCGACCGCAATCCGAAGATGTCCCGGTAATCCTCCCAGAATCTGAAGAAATGTCGCACTGCAACAAGCGTTTCACTTCTACAAATAAGAAAATACTAAACAACCGGTTAGCCAGCTCCAATGTTATCAAGGCGTCTCCTAGGCGACGCCTAGGCGCCCGGGCGCCCACAAGAGTGTTATGTGATGCACGCCTAGCAACACCTGTGTTAGGCGCCCGCCTAGTGGCTCCTAGGCGCCCGCCTAGAGGCGCCCAGGACGCCTAGGCGCAAAAAACCTTATTTGTCACTTCGGCTCCCGCTTGGCGTATGATTTATTTCTGGCTCCGGCTCTCCTTCGCGTAAAAGTAATTTCTCCCGACGCTAGGTCTTCCCGTCTGCTCCGGCTCTCTGCTTCCCGTCTTTCGCTAGGGCTTCCTGCTCCGGCTCTCTGCTTCCCGTCTTCCCTCCCGCAGGTTCGCTAGGGCTTCTTCTTCTTCTAATATTCCTGTCTGCTTGCAGGTTAGGGCGATTCCGGCTCTCTGCGGTTCGCTTCTTCTTCTTCTTCTTCCTCTTCTTCTTCTAATATTCTTATTTTCTTGCAGGTTAGGGCGATTCCCACTCTCTGCTTCCCGTTTGCATGATTCCGGCTCTCTGCTTCCCGTCTGCTCCGGCTCTCTGCTTCCCGTCTCCCCTCCCGCAGGTTCGCTTCTTCCTCTTCTTCTTCTTCTTCATAACTGAAAGACTTTTCTTCTTCTTCATCATCATCATAACTGAATGTCTTTCATTCTAATATTCACGTCTGCTCGCTAGGGCTTCCACAGGTTCCGGCTCTCTGCTTCCCGTCTGCTCCGGCTCTCTGCTTCCATCTCCCCTCCCGCAGGTTCGCTTCTTCTTCTTCTAACATTTCCCCCAAGTTCATAACTGAATGTCTTTCATTATCAGCTTGCCTAATATTTTCTGAGATCTTCATGTTTATAATGAATCTTATGTTGGCATATAAAGAGTGTTAATCAATCCACTATTTAGCTTCTCTTTTATGAAGTAGGCGTATAAATAGTACATCAATCCATTCTTTAGTTTCTCTTTATGAAGTATCAAGTATCAACCAACTTAAATATGTTTTAAGGTCTATTTGAGAGAGCGGAAATTTATTTAAATTATAACATCCGTTGTGGTAACGATACATTTTAGTGATTTGTTCTACTAGATTGTATATTGTTCTACTACATTGTGATATTCTAGATGTTGCGCACCTTTATGGGCATTGTGGCTTCCTCAATCTCCATTAGCTTTTTCTTCATTAGCTTCTTAATTACCCAAGTATTAATCCTAGAGTTGCTGATATAGCTACAAATTAACGAGTTTTTTTAATTTTTGATATTTTTACTTGAATCATTTATTTTCCTTTACTTTTGTTTTTCCTTAGAGCAACTTTTCCCACGTCTCACTGCCAATGTTTCTTCTTCTTGCCCACCTGTACACTGTACATTTCATGGTGTCAAAGACATGGAAGTTCTGCACCAGATTTTTGCAAAATAGCCATATGATTGCTCAGTCTTTGTTGTTCATCATCAGGTTGTGAACGCAACTGGAGCACATTTGAGTTTATAAGTAACTTTAATTTTTTTAAAAAAGTTATACTAACTTTAATTATCTCTTGATTTTTTTAAAAAAAAGTTATACTCTCTTTAGATTCACTCAAAGCGAAGGAATAGATTGGAACATCAATGATTGAATGATCTTGTCTACATTCAATATAATCGACGTCTTCAAACAAGATTTCAAGAGAGAAGAGAAAACTGCAGAAATTTTAATCCTTTGGTTCTCGAAGAGCTTAATTGGAGCAGTGAGTGGATGACTGGTCATCCAGATGATGATTTGGTTCATCCAAATGAAGATCTAACGTGGAGCATGATAGACAAAGAATTTGAAGCATCTACATCATTCCAAAATAAAAATAGATCAAGGAGGATTAGAAGTGACGATTCATTTGATGAGACAGCATTAGAGATTGAAGAAAAAGTGCATGATGATGATGATATTGAAGACGATTTTGGCATAACTGGTCCAGTGGAGGAGGGACATTCAAATGAAGAAGATGATAACTTAATATTTTGAAACTTGATATTAAAGATGAATTTGGCCTAAGTGCCTAAATTATTATTTTGAAAACTTGATATTGAAGACTTCTTACCTGCTACTGTAGCTTTACTTTTTTCTTGGTCTTTAAGCTTTGATAATTTTTCTTAATGACTGTTACATTTACCTTCATTTAAATGTTAAATCAACTTACATCATCACTAACAAAGATATAATCACGAATGCTTATATTTTGTTGATAATGTAGAGAACTATTGACTATTTGAAGAGTGATTTTAGCTCAGTTACCCCATGTGAGTGAGAGTGACCAATTATTTTGCATGTTGTGGTTTAAAAGGGAGTTACACTTTATTGAGCATGTTAAATGCTTTGGTCGCCTAGGCGACGCCTAGGCGTCGCCTCGCCTTGGTACACCCTTTAACGTCTTGGTCGCCTTGTCACCTTGACAAGCTTGGCCAGCTCACGAGGCTCTGAAAATCCTAACACTGAGGAAAACTCTCGTTCTTTCCCTTTTTTTTAGCGGTGTTAAGTGCAGTCCTATTTTTACTACATACAAATCAATAAAAAAGGTTATTGTTATTGACAAATCAATTTTAGATAGGTGCAAACAATTTTACGGGCAAATCAAAAATTTATATGTGCAAAGCAAATTGTTACGTGAAAATCAATATAAATTTTTTAAAAAATTATTTAGCAAAATATGAACAAATAGTTTAATAATATATTATAAAATTTAACGTATTAGAAAATTTTCAAATTCACCATACAAATTTTCTTGAAATGATGAGTGCAAATTTTCGAAATTCTTTTTTTTCGCTGGAGAAATACGAAAACAAATGAAGATGTGAAATACGAAAAGAAATGTTTAAATCTACAGCTTGTTTCAGATCAAAGGAGCTGAAGATGAGAGAGAATGATCGAAATAAATAAATCTTGAGGTTCGTAGTGGTCAGAAGCGATGATGTGTGGTAGGTGTCATGATGTATGGCTTGCGGTAGGTGTTGGAGGCGACAACGGTGGCAGCGGCGGCGAAGAGATGTATCGGCGGTGGTGGCGGTGTCGTCGTGTATGACTTGCTCCTGTCGACGTGATGGGAAAATGATTTGTTTGTATTAATTTTACCGTAACCTTTAAAATATTTTTTTAATAATTTTTATTTTAAAAGATGGATTGCATCGATCCAAAATACGACTTATTTTCACCAAGAGCCCTGTTTTCCTGAACCATGACATATGGTTTTTATCCAACTACGTGGCCGCAGGCCCGCCTCTTTTAACTTTTTATAAATAGTTTTCGCACCCAAAAGCGCACCAACAATAATTGGCCTCGCATTTCTTTTTTAATGCTACGTGGCGTCTACGTCAAACATAACAGATTCAAACAGAGCTGCGCATTTGTCGCTGCATATTTACAGATTTCAATACAACTTATGGTAAACTAATAGCCACGTCTAAGGGCCTAATCTGTTGTCGCCCAATTAAAAGCTCCCTAGAATTCGCATTATTTACGATTTATGCCTCTTTCAATCACGAATTCTTGTATAAATCCAGCACCTATACTTGCCCTATTCATTCTCGAAATTCAAATTCTAATGGCGGCGACTTTAAGAAATCGATCGGCAGACTTCGGAATCCACGCATCCGGTGGATTCCGGCGCTTCGACTCGCCGTCCGGCCGCCTCTTCTACAGTGACAGTGCCGGCGGCTTCGGCCGACACTCCTCATCAGCCTTCTCCTATTCACCGTCATCCACCTCCTGCTCAAGTTCCTCCGATTTCTTCCAACACCGCGCCGCCTCACCCACACGCGCCAAACTCGCCGGATCTCCCTCCGGCGGCTCACTCGACTTCATCGCAGCCAAACGCAGCCCGATATCCTCGGATGCCCCGTCTCGGAAGACATGCATGTGCTCGCCGACTACCCACCCCGGCTCCTACCGCTGCAGTCTTCACAAAGGAATCTCATCCCCCCGCCGCGCCGCCGGCCGTCTCGCCCTTTCGTCACCGTCCAGCCAGCTGTACGCTCGGCGATCGGCGATGACCAACTCGCCGGTACGGCTCGGGACCGCGGGGGGCGAGTGGGTGAAACACGCACTATCTGCCCGAATTCGCCCAACGTCCCGCCAGCAGCGTCGCCGCGCCTCCTTTAATCCGCGGCCGAGCCGTCTCTCCGTGATGTCCAAGGCAGATGAAACGGCGATCTGAACCAGATTTCGCTCGGATAAAACACAGGGATCAGCAGATGCATCAACGGCTCGGATTAAAACAAGGACAGTTTTAATCACCAGGCAAAATTGACGGTGGCGATTTAAAGCAATTCCAGCAAGGCACGTGTATTCTGAGGGAACGGAGTAGACAGCTCTTGGTGGTCCATCAGAAAAGGAAGAGGCACAACGAACGGGCCCGAGAGGCTCCACAACCCAATGGGGAGGCTTACATCTGTGGTCTGTTGGATAGTGTTGAGGGAGATCAGAGAGCAGGAGCCCGGATCAAGCAACAAGGTGCCAGATTCAGCCACGTGTTTGCGCAGATCAAGCCACAATTGCCAGATTCAGCCACGTGTATTCAGAAAGCCCCAGATTAACCACAAATAATTAACAACTATTTTATGCTTAATACCAATATAACCACCTGATGTGAGTCTATAAATATTTGTTTAGCCATGTCATGATGTTAAGAACAAAGTTTAATGAAAAGTATTATATTGGTGCTGTCGTTAATTTTTGTTACATAAGTGGATTTTTGTTGCATCATGGTAGATAATTTTTTTTGCATCATGGTGCATTTTGGTGAATCACAGTGCCTTTGGTGTGTTAGAAAAGCCATTTTGTGAATATCTTGCTCCACCGTAAGTGTACAACTCCGTATTCGCAAGAGTGGGGTCCTCCCGGCAGGCATATGACCAGCTATGCTTTTTTAAGCTTTTTGAGGGGTTTGTCACTCTTGTTGGCCAATTTAGTGTGAATCTGTGTTTTATACTAGTAGGGGGATAAAATATTTTTCTCCCCCGACCCCCTCGGGGGCTCACCCAGCCCCAGGCCGTCGAGCTCACCCAGCCCCAGGCCGCCGAGCTCACCCAGCCCCAGGCCGCCAAGCTCACCCAGCCCAGGCCGCCGAGCTCACCCAGCCCCAGGCCGCCGAGCTCACCCAGCCCCAGGCGGTCGAGCTCACACATCCCCAGGCCGGCGAGCTCACCCAGCCCCAGGCCGGCGAGCTCGCCCAGCGCCAGGCCGCTGAGCTCGCCCAGCCCCAGGCCGCCGAGCTCCCCCAGCCCCAGGCCGTCGAGCTCACCCTAGCCGCATGCTCGCCCGGCTCGAGGGGCTTCCCCTGGTGGACTGTAATTAGCCGCTTAGAACAACGGGATTTGGCTGTTGGCAGGTCAATCCGGGGGCATTTCGGTAATTTTCAGAGCAGTGGAGGTTGGTTATTTGCAGGCAAATCCCAGAAAACTATAAATAGGCACTTAGGGGTACCTTGGAGAGTATCACTTCTTCACTCTTTTTTCATCCTCCAAGTCACCCTAGCTCAGCATTGGCTAGGGAGGGGGAGACCTCAAAGGTCTTTCGGATGTGAGGTGGGACCTCCACGCTAGAGCCGAGGGTCTGTTCCTAGTTTCCTGAGCCTTTGGTCCGTGACATCCCCTGAGTGCAGTAGGTGTGAGGTCACCCCTTTATAGGGACCCCGAACTCCACGAGAGACCAAGTTTCTGGTTTTAACATTTTGGTGCGGTGAGCGTGGAGAGTGACCAGCGCTGAAGATCTCGGAAGAGTGTCATGGCTGGAGATCATGGAGGTAGTGATGATATCGGCGAGCTCCCCAACCTAGGACCCTTTGTGGATAGAGAAGAGTTCATGGCATCCATCCAAGGCATCATGGAGATACTGCGAAGTATTGCTCCTCGAGGTAACTGCTCAACCCCCACCCCTCAGGACTTAGCTCTCAGGGGTCTTGGCGAGATTGCTCCAAGGGTTCTCGGCGAGCCGTCTCCCAGTGACCTAGGCGAGGTGACCCCAATAGAGGGAGAAGGAAGTGCACCAGGAAGAAGACTCGGGAAGGAGAGGATGGGAGATGGGGTCGAGCGAGACCTCGCCGGCCGGGAGTTGTTCTCCAGCCCGGCGAGTGCCAGCCTCCCAGGCAAGCAGGTCACACGAGTAGAGGTGGCGAGACCACCCCTCAGGGGGTCACCTTTTAGCGAGCTGATCATCTCAGCTCCCGTTCCCGAAGGGTTCGAGAGCCTGATATGGCCTACTATACTGGGAAGGATGACTCCGTCCAGCACCTACAGTGGTTCGAGGATGCCGTCTCCATCAGGCCGATGACGGATGCCTTCAAGTGTCGCCTCTTTGCGATCACGCGGAAGGAGAAGGCAAGGGACTGGTTCCATCAACTCCCTCCAGGATCGATCTATGTGTTCGAGGGCTTGAGCCAGAGCTTTCAACTTCGCTTCTCCACCTCCAAGAAAAGGAAGAAGAGTCGTGAGTCCATTTTCCTGATAAGGCAGGGGGCCGAGGAGTCGCTGGCCCGTTACGTTGACAGGTTCCAAGAGGAGATCCTGGATATCCAGGAGATGCCGGGGTATTCCCTCCAGATGGCGTTCACAGTGGGGTTTCGCGAGGGATTCTTCAAGATGAGCCTGACTCGGAAGGCCCCCCCTTTCCTTCGAGGAGCTGATGGAAAGGGCGGCTGAGGAGATAGCCATGAAGGCGGTCAACCCGATATTTGTCAAGAAATTGGCAAGGCTAACAGAGGCGGAGCCGAAGGAGCAAGGCGGCTCGAGGCATCAGGAGGGAATACGGAGGGAGGATCATAGAGCTCTGGGGTTCCAGGGACAGGAGGGTCCGGAGCCAGGTTGGAGGCAGCAGGGAGGACCTGCCCATGATCCAGGAAGAGCTCTCATCAAGGGTGGGGGGGGACTTTCAGGGAGACCAAGGAAGATACAACCTCCAAAGGCAAACCCCTAGGCAGCTCCTACCCCCACCGCAGCAAGCGATGGCGATCGATCAAAGGTAGAGGAGGAACCGCGCGGGAAGAGGAAGAGTCAGGGTAGAGTTACCCTACTGTGAGTTCCACAAGGAGGAAGGCCACGCAACAGCTACTTGCCACGAATTCCAGGAGTTGAGAAGGACAAGAGCTCCGGTGCCACAGCCTCACCAACCGCAAGATCCGGTACGGATTGAAGAAGTCCAAGCCGAGGCCGCAGCGGAGAGGTGTGAGGATAGGGTTGATGTGGGCCCCCGGGGAGGGATCCCATGATTCACGAGGGAAGAAGAAGGTAGTGAAGTGGATCATCTCTTGTAATGAACTTTGCTTGCGTTGTATTAACTATGGTTAATGAAAAAGATCGCCGGAAAATATTTGTGATCCGTGCCTTAGCTCCGAGATGATTCTGCTGACCAGGCTCCCACTAGCTGGCAGGGCAGGTTGATCTCTCGTGGAGGCTAAGTCCTTCTAGCTCCGAGATGATTCCGCTGACCAGGCTCCCACTAGCTGGCAGGGCAGGTTGATCTCTCGTGGAGGTTAAGTCCTTCTAGCTCCGAGATGATTTCGCTAACCAGGCTCCCACTAGCTGGCAGGGCAGGTTGATCTCTCGTGGATGTCAAGTCCTTTTAGATCTGAGATGATTCCGCTGACCAGGCTCCCACTAGATGGCAGAACAGGTTGATCTCTCATGGAGGCTAAGTCCTTTTGGCTCTGAGATGATTCTGCTGACCAGGCTCCCACTAGCTGGCAGGGCAGGTTGATCTATAGTGGAGGCTAAGTCTTTTTAGCTCCGAGATGATTCCACTGACCAGGCTCCCACTACGTGGCAGGGCAGGTTGATCTCTCATGGGGGATAAGTCCTTTTAGCTCCGAGATGATTCCGCTGATCAGGCTCCCACTAGCTGGCAGGGCAGGTTGATCTCTCGTGGAGGCTAAGTCCTTTTAGCTCCGAGATGATTCCGCTGACCAGGCTCCCACTAGCTGGCAGGACAGGTTGATCTCTCGTGGAGGCTAAGTCTTTCTAGCTCCGAGATGATTCCGCTGATCAGGCTCTCACTAGCTGGCAGGGCAGGTTGATCTATCGTGGAGGCCAAGTCCTTCTAGCTCCGAGATGATTCCGCTGACCGGGCTCCCACTAGATGGTAGGGTAGGTTGATCTCTCATGGAGGCTAAGTCCTCTAGCTCCGAGATGATTCCGCTGACCAGGCTCCCACTAGCTGGCAGGACAGGTTGATCTCTCATGGAGGCTAAGTCCTTTTAGCTCCGAAACGATTCTGCTGACCAGGCTCTCACTAGCTAGCAGGGCAGGTTGATCTCTCGTGGAAGCTAAGTTCTTTTAGCTCCGATATGATTCTGCTGACCAGGCTCCCACTAGCTGGCAGGGCAGGTTGATCTCTCGTGGTGGTCAAGTGTTCATTTTGCCCCGAGGCCGTCTTGTCACCCAGGCTCCCATTAGCTGGCATGACAGGTTGACCGCTCGTAGAGGCCAAGTGTTTCTCACCCCGTGGAGGTTCTCGCCATCCAAGCTCTCACTAGCTGGCAGGGCAGGTTGATCTCTCATGGAGGCTAAGTCCTTCTAGCTCCGAGATGATTTCGCCACCCAAGCTCTCATTAGCTGGCAGGGCAGGATGACCCCCCGTGGAGGTTGCATGAACTCAACTCAAGAAAATTACACTCAGCGAATATGTTGGGTTGGATGTTTCTTTCCGAGCTTGTGACAACCTCGAAAAGAGCGGGAATTGTGTACAACCCCGTATTTGCAAGAGTGGGGTCCCCCCGACAGGCATATAACCAGCTATGCTTTTTTAAGCTTTTTGAGGGGTTTGGCACTCTTGGTGGTCAATTTAGTGTGAGTCTGTGTTTTATACTAGTAGGGGGATAAAATATTTTTCTCCCCCGGCCCCCTCGGGGGCTCACCCAGCCCCAGGCCCCCGAGCTCACCCAGCCCCAGGCCCCGAGCTCACCCAGCCCCAGGCCGCCGAGCTCACCCAGCCCCAGGCCGCCGAGCTCACCCAGCCCCAGGCCGCCGAGATCACCCAGCCCCAGGCCGCCGAGCTCACCCAGCGCCAGGCCGCCAAGCTCCCCAAGCGCTAGGCCGCCGAGCTCACCCAGCCCCAGGTCGCCGAGCTCACCCTAGCTGCCTGCTCGCCCGGCTCGAGGGGCTTCCCCTGGTGGACTGTAATTAGCCGCTTAGAACAACGGGATTTGGTTATTGGCAGGCCAATCCGGGGGCATTTCGGTAATTTTCAGAGCAGTGGAGGTTGGTTATTTGCAGGTCATTCCCAGAAAACTATAAATAGGCTCTTAGGGGTGCCTTGGAGAGCATCACTTCTTCACTCTCTCTTCATCCTCCAAGGCACCCTAGCTCAGCATTGGCTAGGGAGGGGGAGACCTCAATGTGAGGTGGGACCTCCACGCTAGAGCCGAGGGTCTGTTCCTAGTTTCCTGAGCCTTTGGTCCGTGACATCCCCCTGAGTGCAGTAGGTGTGAGGTCACCCCTTTCTGGGGACCCCGAACTCCACGAGAGACCAAGTTTCTGGTTTCAACAGTAAGTATTTGATGATATCCCGAATGTAAATCTAATTTAGAAAATATTTTGGCGCCATAAAATTCATCGAATAATTCATCTAATAATTCTTCTATCGTAGGAATTGAAAATCAATCTTTAATGATAAATTTATTTAAAGCTCTAAAATCCACACAGAAGTGCATGTGTTGTCTTTCTTTTTAACCAAGTCTAACTGGTGAATAGAAGCTGAAAGTGTTTGACCTGATGTGATTTTTATCCAGCATTTCTATAATAAGTCTTTCAATTTAATTTTTTTAGTAATAGGGGTAACAATAATGTAGAATCCGGAAATCACGGTTCAAGAGAAGTTAAGACCAATTTTGTGTAACATGCACTTACTTCTCCTTAGTTGGAACGTTAGGTCGAGCCCTCGGAGCAAAGAAGCTCACTCAAAAAAGATAAATAAAAACAAACCTCATGAGCTGTAGCGAGGAGGTCCCGTCACGAACTCGAAAGACCAAAGAGAGTTTCTTCCTCCCAACCAAAGCTGAGCCAGACACCCTAAAGGGCACGAGAGAGCACCAGATTATAAACCTAGAAACCTGGGTGAACAGTGCACTGGAGCTCTCACCCAAAAGGCACGTGGATAGCAAAATCTCGCCCTTGGGAATTACTAGTTGCAGCCCAAATTAGTCTGTCAACAGTGGAATCCCGTTGTTTGGTGTTGAAGTCGGGAAAATCTATACTCCAAAATTCAGATCAAGAAAGTCTAAGGTTACTGATCCTGCAATCAAACTCCACGGCCCGGACAACTAAAACATGCGAGAGAAAAATGACTACAAGCACACCCCAGGTGCTCCAGCAGGGAGGTTCCACCACGTACCCGGAAGTTTGGGAGAAACTTCTCCTCCGCAATCAAAAGCTGAGCGAGGTACTAGGCAGACATGAACTTGACGAGTATCCACTTGGGTGTACCTCAAACACTTCCAAAAGTCTTCTTTATAGTACCCCTGGGGGGTTATTTATATTGAAATCCTAAGGGATGGCGAGTATCCAGCCTTTACTAGCGAGTACCAAGGGCTACTTGCCCATACTCGCAAGGTACTCGCCTCAGCCTGCCTCTGACCGCCTCTGCTTGTTCAAGCTCGTTTATGCTCGTCTTTGCTCGCGCAAGCTCGTCTCTGCTCGCTCAATCTCGTCTCTGCTCGGTCAAGCTCGCCTCTGCTCGGCCAAGCTCGTCACTGCTCGTTCAAGCTCGTCTCTGCTCGCCCAAGCATGACTCTGCTCACCCAAGCTCGCCTTTGCTCGTGGCGAGGTTTGCGAATAGTCGTCTACTTAGACGTTTCTGATCTCGACAAATTACGGGTTATACATTTGGAATGACTAATTGCAAGCCAAAACGAGATTTCCTGGAAAAATGAATCACCCCTAAGGGTGAGTGAGTTCATTCCACTTGAGGCACGTTCGCTCGAGGGTGGTGAGTACCGAGTGCGGATAGGTACTCGCACTCGCCCAAATCTGGGGCGGGTGCGAGCTGTCGGGGATGCACTCGCCCGTGGTTGGCGAGTGCACTTGTTCCCCTGGCCGCACTCACCCTTCTTCCACAATACCTTCCTCCTTTTTCCTAGCCTACAAAGTCTATTCGACAAATACGAAGTTGCAAATATAAAATTTAATGTTTAGGCTTCGTTTGGCGGGCCGTTTGGACCCGCCGTTTTCTGCAAACGCCACTGCACAGCGAGTAACCAAATGCCGCGCAGTGGCGTTTGCCACGTTTGGACCCGCCATGCCCTGGGAAATGGAACAAATCCCTCTATTTCGAGCTACAGCCTCCCCCCTCTATTTTCAAAATCCGCTTGTCGCCTCCCGACAGCTGCTTCAAACACCGAACCAAACGAATGTATGCTCCTGTCTTTAAACTAATTTTATTGTAAGGAAGTTGGCTCAGTAAATACCTGCCCATAATATTTTAGTAATGTTGTGAATTCCTGTGGGTGTAGTGGTTTCCGTGGTGAATAACAAACAAGCGGCTCAATTTTTTTTTGAATGCCACGTGGCGTCAAAGTGAATAATAACAGAATCAAATAGAGCTGCGCAATTGTCGCGGCCTCGGCTCCCGAACCGTACAGATTTCAATAAAACTGTGGGTGAACTACAAGCCACGTCTAACTGCCTCATCCGGTGTCGCCCAATTAAAAGGCCCCTAGACTTTGCATTATTTACGGTTTCTGCCAAATTCAATCACAAATTCTTCTATAAATCCAGCACCTACAGCTGAATTAGGTTTTGCCAAATTCCAATCGAATCCCTCCCGCACAACGCTCTGCTCTGAACGAACTCGCCATCTTCATACTAGAAATCGAAATTCTAATGGCGGCGACTTCAAGAAATCGATACGCAGACTTGGGAATCCACGCATCCGGAGGATTCCGGCGCTCCATCTCGCCGTCCGGCAGCCTATTCTACGGCGACACTGTCGGTGGCTTCGGCCGGCACTCCTCACACGCCGACGCCAACCCCGCCGCCTTCGCTTCCTCCTCATCAGCCTTTGCCGCTTCACCGTCATCCACCTTCTGCTCAAGTTCCTCCGAGTTCTACCACCACCACGCCGCCTCACCCACGCGCGTCAAACTCGTCGGATCTCCCTCCGGTGGGAAGCGCGGCCCGATATCCTCAGCCGCCCCTCCTCGGAAGACATGCATGTGCTCGCCGACAACCCACCCCGGTTCCTTCCGCTGCAGTCTCCACAAAGGATTCTCATCCCCCCGCCGCGCCGCCGGCCGTCTACCCCTTTCGTCGCCGTCGAGCCAGCTGTACGCTCGCCGATCGGCGATGACCAACTCGCTGGTCCGGATCGGGACCGTGGAGGGCGAGTGGGTGAAACGCGCGCTAGCTGCCCTAATTCGCCCATCGTCCCACCAGCAGCGCCGCCGCGCCTCCTTCAATCCGCGACCGAGCCGTCTCTCGGTGATGTCCAGGGCAGATGAATCGTCGGACTGAACCCGATCTCGCCGGATCTTTGCCGCCGCGCCTCCATTTTTTGGGGTGCTAGGGTTTTCTCAGGAAAAGGGACCTTTTATCTCCTTCTTCCCTTTTGAATTTTGTTCTTCTTAATAGGTAGTAATCGTAGAATTCCTAAGCTTTTAGCCCTAGATCTGCCGCTTCTGTACTGTGAAATCCGAAAAATAAACTGTAGTTTCGTCTAACTGCAATGAACTTTAACTTTCCATAATGATAAGTAGCCGCTGATTTGTAATTTTCCTGCAGAAGCAATCTGTAGCATTAATGGTATTTGTGAACACAGTTATAAAAGGCAATTGTTAATAGTTATCCGCAGATTAAACAGAGGAATAAAATACATAAATAGAAGAAAAAAAAAGAACCCTAGCTATCTTCTTTATCTGAAAACGGCCGGATTTGCTCGCACATCAGTTGAAGGTACGTATAAGGGTTTATTTGGTTCAGCGTTTTCTGTCCGTTCTGTTTTGTCCAAAAGCTGAAGCCCAACATTTTCCATTTATTTTTCCGTCATAGTTTCCAGCCGGCCGGCGTTTGCGAGCAGGAGAAAAAGCCGCGGATCCAAACCCGAAACTAGAGCTCCGTTTATTGCGTTTGAAGGAGGAGAAGGAGCGCGTTCCGCCTCCGCCAAGCTCCAGATGCCACGGCGATATCTCCTCCTCCCCCGCCAAGCTCCAGATGTCACGGCTCCGCCGCCTCCTCCTCTGCCAAGCTCCAGAGCTCACGACTCTGTCTCCTCCTCCTCCGCCAAGCTTCATATCTCACGACTCCGCCTCCTCCTCCTCCGCTATGCCCTGAACCGTGCCCTGTGCTCCGTGCCCCGGCGATCTCCAGCCTCGACGAGCTCGTTCCAGCCTCCGACGAGCCCCGACAAGCTCTGACAAGCTCGTTCCTTCACTGGCGAGCCCCGACAAGCTCGTTTCCCTACTCCTCCATGAGCGGCATGGCGGAGGGAGACGTTCCTAAGGCCGTCGACGGTGGTATAGCGGAAGAAGGGAGGGGTGGAAAGGTGGAGCAGTGCGGCGGAGGAGATGTTTTTTTGCACAAACAATTTTAAAATTACAAATAAAAACAAACCTATAGTATGAACAGTAATTAAAATTTCAAAAACAATCTTATATATATATATATATTATTTTCAATAATTTATTTTAAAAATTGCGTAAACTTCACCGCTGTTTTGCCAAACAGATCTCTGTTTTGAACAGCTCTGCAAACGCAGAGTAGCCAAACAGAACTCCATTTTCATCATCCAGTTTACAACAGCTGCATTTACAAACATGCATTTACAACAGCTAATTTTACAACTGCAATCGCTCTACCAAATGAAGCCTAAGTATCAAATTATTTCTCTTTTATCTTTGCGGGGTTAGGCTGTGCTTCTTAGGCTTCTGTAATTGTAGTGGAACTAACCCGCATATGTAAGAAAAATTATGTTGAGATGTTGGCTACTGTTTAAAAGGCAAAATAGCAGTCAGACATCAAATGGATACAGCAATAAAAATGTCACCTCCATGGCTTTTAATGGACTTTGCAACATTATCTTTTTCAGGGTCTAACTTGGATGGAATCCTCCACGCCACACAAAATGGTGCATCCAAGTTAAGTCAGCTGAACAAGTGACAAAGAAAGCGGAAATGACAACATATCTCATCTTATCATTCCAACCAATCCTTCCTCAAGAACTCAAGATACCGTAGGTTCTTTGTGATTGTTGTCATCCACTTCGGACACCCGACATCGTCAACTCTCTCCTTTACGTTGTCGCCTCTACCAATCTGCCTTCCCTAACATTCTAAGGTCTGGACTTAGATTGACTCACGCATTCAAGACAAAGTGGCGATGCTTTGAGGGTCAACGGTCATCCCGAAGGCTTTGACTTAGATCGACCCTCGCACTCGAGGCTTAGAACGGCGATGCTCTATGAGTCAACGGCCAGCTTGAAGGCCTGGACTTACATCGACTCACACACCTTGGACTTAGAGCGGGTGTGGAATTCACAAGCTCGGAAACAGTTCTCGGGCGAAGGGAGCTTACACCTGAGGGGAAAATCGGCCAGTATGCAACGAGGGAGTTGATCTCGGCTGTCATCGCTGAGACCTGTGATTAGGAGGACTCGCACATTCGAGGTGTTGTCTCCTCCCTCTACTTGGACCTGTTTATGGAAAGGAGTCACTCTGACGTATCTTTCTTAATCAAGGCTTTTTGCTATTAGAGAATGCAAGCATACACGATTATGCAATACAAGATTCAAAATCATTAGCAAACCTAGGTCAAGAAAGGAACGTATGTCATCTGTTGAAACTTGAAATCGGTCTCTTGTGGAGTTCGGAGTCCCTAAAGAACGGGTGGTCTCACACTTACTTCTCTCAGGCAATCTCACTAGACCCAAAGGTTTCGGAAAATGGGAACAAAATCGAGGTCCCAGCTAGGAGATCTCATCTCACACCCAAAAGATCTAAGAGAGTTTCCCCTCCCAATCCGATGTTGATCTTGGGCACCTTGGAGACACTCTAGACTAGCTCAAGACAAGCCTGAAGAGAGAGAATACCAGAAAATTGTCTGCCTTCAAAAGTGCCCCCTCGGGTCTATTTATAGATTCTCAAACTTGGTCTGTCAATAGCGAAACTCTGTTGTCCCGTTTTATTATATGCAGCACAATTGAGTCTGCCAACAACGTAACTTCGTTGTTCTAAAAGGTTATTTGCATACCTTCAAGGGCATCCAGGTAACTTTGCCTCTGGACCCCACTGGGTGAGTGGCTCATGAAGGCACCACTCGCCTGAAGAAGCGAATGCGGGGGAGCATTCGCCTCCACAGCCCCTCAAAGGACAGTATCCTTCCCGTCTGGTTTGCAAAAAGGCATGTACCCCTCTAGGCGAGTGCGGGTCTGTCTGCCCCACTCGCTTACTTTGACAAGCTCGAACCTGAGGGTCCTTGGCTTCGTCGGGGGGTCCCACTTAACGAATACGATGTTGTACACCATCGACCTTATTTTTGTTACTCTTGTCGTGAGCTATGTTTGATTGGCTTGATCCAACGTCCATTCGGCTACACATATTTTAGGTGAAATTTTTAGTGCTAGAATACTCTTCTGCAGCTGATGGGGACTTATTCTCTTTTAAGACTTTTTAGACGATGGCTCTGTCATCCCTTCTAACAACCTATAGGCAAGCAATGAGAATGAGCCCTTGGGGAGGAGGTGGGGTGGGGTGGGGTGGGGGGTCATCGACCAGCATACAATGGAGAAGTTATTCTCGGTCGCGATTATAAAGGCATAGTCTTAGGAGAACTCGCGGTACCCAAGGTGTCATCTTGTTGATCGGCTAAGGGATCCTAGTGGCACGATGGATATCCACGATCTAGAATGCTTGCGGAGATTGGACTCTCCTTAATACGATATCAAGCCCAAAAACACATTCTCAGGTTAACATGAATTGAAAAGTATACATTTGCATGCAGTGTAACTTGACGAGCATATGATGCTCATTTGTCTTTTAGTAGTTCGTGGTGAGGACCTCGTTAAGCCATATCGGCTCCAAGTATTCCCGAGCGTTGCTCCTTCTTAGTATTTATATATGTTAGTATGTTACCTCATGAGTAAGAACTCTCGTGGCATGTCAGCTGCTGGAGAGGATCATCGTGAGTAAGAGCTCGGAGAATGTGGACTTGAATAACTCATGAACAAGAACTCTCGTGGAAAGTAAACTGCTGGAGAGGATAATCGCGAGTAAGTGCTCGCAGAATCTGAACTTGAATATCTCACGAGTAAGAACTCTCATGAAATGTTAGTTGATGGAGAGGATCGTCGCTAATAAGAGCTCGCACAATATGAACTTGAACACCTCATGAGTCAGAACTCTCATGGAAAGTTAGCTATTAGAGAGGATCATCGTGAATAAGAGCTTGTGGAATATTGGAGACGCCTTACGAGCATGAATTGGATTATATGCTTCACGTTGTGGTGAACTCATCGTGAATAATCATGTTTGCGACTCACATGAAAGAACTCGCGGCTTTAGCAAAATGCCCATAAATATACATATGTATGTATGGCACTTGCAATGAAGAAGGATCCATGTTCGAACTCGCATATATCTGAAATTGCTTAGCCTTGAGCTTGCTTGACTTTGGGCTCGCCTACATGAGCTCGCTCTACATTTGGCATGGCGTGTTGAGCTTGCCTAGAGTGAGCTTGTTGGGAGGATCTCGCCCACGTGAGCTTGTCGTGAAGAGCTTGCCTACTTTAGCACTCTAGGTGGAGATTACCTACTTGAGCTCGCTAGGAGGAGCTCGCTTGAACTCAAAATGAGCTCGCCTGAGTACGCAAAATGAGATCGCAATGAGCTTGCCTAAGCTTGCAGAATAAGTTGGGCATATGCTTTCCTAAGCTCGTCTTGTACTTGCAAGCTATCGAACTCTTGACTCCCTCTTATTGTCGTTCGACATGAGAACTCGCACCAGAGTTTCTTCCTTCAACCTTGATTGACGATCACTGCACCAAAATGTTGGAACCAACAAAATTCTGGACCAAATTGTGACCAATGACTACTTGTTTAGCGTTCGACCTGGGCAAATGGAGACTAGATAGAACCAGACAAATGGAATGTTCTTGAACAACTTATAAACTAGAGCTCACGCTGTAGCGTGGAGGTCCCGCCGCTTTCCCGGAAATGTATAAGAACTTCCCCTCCGAAGTAAAAGTTGAGCTAGAAACACGAGAGACAAGCTCTAAGGTCAAAGGGAACCATCAAGGGAATAAAACTAACCTCTCTTTTTTCATGGGGTCATATTTATAGGCAATCCAAGGGGTGGTCTGCAAATAGCCGCCTTCTAACGAGCTGGATTGTGAATGCCTCTTGCGAGATGGACTGTGAATAGCCGCCTTTTGGTGAGATGGACTGTGAATTGTAGCTTGGCAATGGGGTTTGCTAGACAAGATCTGCAAAACGAGATCTCTTGGATGAGATTTGCTGGGCGGGATCTGCAGGACGAGATCTTTTGGATCAGATTTGTTGAATGAGATATGTTAGACGAGATCTCCTAGGCGAGATCTACTGGATGAGATTTGTTGGACATGATTTGTTGGACGAGATCTCATCGGCGAGATCTCGCAGACGAGGTCTGTGAATAGCTATCTGGCAACGTCTACAAATAGCCGCCTGTTGATGTCTGGGAATAGCCGTCTGGCGAGGTCTACGAATAGTCGTATGGTGAGTTGGTTTTTTGAAGTGTCATCCTTAGGCATTTATACATCGACAAATTACGGGTTAAACACTAGGGATGCAAAAAAATCCTGCGGGCTCAGACCCCTTGGTTCCGGGCTTTTTTGTTGCTAGGCACAGGTCAGCCCTGTTCAAATCGGGCCCAGACTGGGTCTGGGCTTCAGTAAAAGAAGGAGACCTGCTTGAGCCGTTTAGATCGAGCCCAATCAGGTCCCCAAATTAGCCCATGGGGCTGTTGTTGAGCTGCCAGTATTTTAATGATGGCCGCCCAGCAGAAATGCCCGAGCGGGCCTGGCCCTAACCAAATATGGGGGTCGGGTGAGCCCTCTTGGGTCGGACCTAACGGGCTCAAGACCTGGGCAGTCTCAAGTCTGGGCCAGAGCCTAATTTGCACCCATATTGTACATGAAGCATGTGTCAACCTAAAGTATTCTTTTGATCTGTAATGTAATGATGTTTTCTACTACGCTTTGTTTTGATAACTATCATAATTATTTATGATATCTAATGATTTTACATTGCAGTTAGAGCAAACAAAATAAGTTATTTTTTTAGGGTGTTTATATTGGCAGCCCCTATATGTCTATTGGCAGCCCAAAGATAATAGCAGCCAAAAAATGGTTATTGACAGTCTGATGGATATTGGCAGCACAAAAATTAACTTTTTAAAAAAGCATTTTTAGGAAGTGTTCAACATGAAAGTTGTAGATCTCGACAAGATCTACAACTTTTATGTTGAACACTTTTTCTAAAAATATCATATATCAGGCCTATTTTCAAAAGGCGCGAAATCCGGGAGGAATTATGCGAGTTCCGCATGGATTCCACGTCTTTTGAAAATAGGCATGCTATATGACATTTTTAGAAAAAGTGTTCAACATAAAAGTTGTAGATCTCGTCGAAATCTATAACTTTCATGGTGAATACTTTTTCTAAAAATGTCATATAGTAGACTTTTTTTTTTCAAAAGACGCTTGTTCCGCGTTTTGGGCTGCTATTAGCGGCCATTATATGCTTGTTTTTTATTATTTTGCATGGTTGTCAATAGCTACAGCTAAGCTGCCAATATAAATGTCCATTTTTTAACAATTATATGAATGTTAAAATTTACTAATATTGTTTTGAAATAACAAAGATCATTTCTACAAATTTGCCTAATTTCCAATCTCCTCCTTTCGTTAAAAATTTAAATAAAAAACATCATATTCAGTAAATAAAATTTATTATATTCCAAATTTACCCTTTCTAATGATAAGAAAGTTTAAGGGATCTATTTGTAATGTTTTCAAAAAATAGAGATAAGTTTGTAATTTCTTTTGACATAATGAAGGGTTTTATTTATTTGTAAGATTTTTTTCATTCTTAATGTTTGTTTTAACAAAGCTTTTTTTAGTGCATTGTGGTGGTTGACTATATTTTATAACTATATTACTATCATTTTAGATGTGTGTGGATAGTTTTTAGTAATACCTTAGAAATGATTTATGATAAGTGGTAAGAGTCAATATTGAAGTGCTGTTAAGAATGAAGTGCTGATAAACAAAGCCATTAAAGATGGGCGCTGCTATCCGCATCGCAATTTTGGTTATTCGCATCGCACTCTCTTAATTTTTTGTGCCTATTGGAAATACGTCTTGTACATGCATTTTTAGGAAAAGTGTTCAACACGAAAGTTGTAGATCTCGACTTTCGTGTTGAACACTTTTCCTAAAAATGCATGTACAAGGCGTACTTTGTAAATACGTTCAGATTTTGCGCCTTTTGTAAATACATTTTGTACATGCATTTTTAGGAAAAGTGTTCAACACGAAAGTTGTAGATATCGTCGAGATCTACAACTTTCGTGTTGAACACTTTTCCTAATAATGCATGTACGAAACGTATTTTCCAAAGATACAAAAAATTAGGAGAAAGTGCGATGCGAATAGCCAAAACTGCGATGCGGGTAACAGCGCCCTTAAAAATATCAAAACAAACAAACAAAAAAAGCTGCCCTTGGTCAGATGTGATCAGCATACATTTCAAAATCAAAAAACCATTTCTGTAACAAACAAAAAGCTGTATACAATATTACAATTCACAAAAACAAACCCAAAACAAACAATCCTTCACAACAGCATATATCCCTGCACACCCACCTCAGGGCTTACCCGGCACAGGAGCCTGTCCCCCGTCCAAGTTCTGCCGCCGGTTAAACGCAAGATGTCGCCTTTCCCGGGAGTAGATGACCCAGAAGATCGTCGACAGCATCACAGCGGCCGAGACGAGCGTAAGGCCGACAAACACCCAATCAGTGTACTTTTTGAGGTCCGGGCAGTTGTTCTTGTTGATGGAGCGAAACGTCCGCCGTGCAAACGTGCAGTCCTCAAGCTCGACAAGGAAAGGGCCGTAATGGTATAGAGCAAAGCCCACGCTGGCAGCAGCGTCCATCTGATCATAGATGGTCGGAGTGACGCGGCCGACGGTGCTACAAATCTCGAGCCCGTTGATAATCGTGACGTTGCACTCGTAGTTCTTCCACACCTGTGCTGAAACTTTACCTTAGTGCGCATGGATTGGCCCGTGCATGAACGGGCTCCACCCATACTTTTTTGAATTATGCAAATACTTGATAAAAAAATTGAATAAAATTGAAATATTGAATGTTACATCAAATAGTTTTCTTCCTCTATATAATTTTAAGATGTAAACACATTAACATTTAAAAAAAATCATAAATCAATAGGATTGAAAGCTTGGTCTTTCTTCAAGCATAGTTAAGTTTTGAGGCTAAAATTTACTCGAGAAATACAAATAGAAAAGGGCTACAATGAAAAGTTGTTCAAATAATAGAGAAACAATCATAAAGTGTTACCTAAAATAAGTTGGTTGTGAGTGGAAAGTATTGTGATTCGTGATAAGTGCATAAAGCTATATGAGTTTTCCAATGGACGACTATATTGATTGTAGTGGAGAGAGGCTCTGCGTTAAAATCTAAGCCACCAACCCAAATCACTTGGTTGTAGCGAAGAGAGTCGCCATCTATATTAAACACAAAGGTATGCATGAGTTTCCTAATGTAAGAATACATTTTCAGTACCACCCTCACATACTCTGATACCATGTTAGGACTTGAGCTAGGATGGAAACGGGGGATTGGGACTGGAGGGGAGGAGGCAAGGGCTAGAAACGGAGCAGGCGGATGGTTTTTCCTCCTTGTTGCGGGAGCAACCGGAGCAAACGCCGTCGGCGGACTGTTTGTTTTTCCGGTGTCCGGCGGCGTTTGCTCCAAACGCTCGCGTAAAAAGCTTAAACAAATGAAGCCTTAAACATTCAACTTAAAATTGATTGAGTGTAGATAAGGTGAACCAAGATATATATACCTTAGGTGCATAAAATCACTTGAGTTTTCTAATATGAAACTGTGGCTCTGTTTGTGACAATTATGACGTTTGAAATAATGGCTGTGTGAAGTGGCGGGTGCATGAATTTTATTGTGTGGAAGGAGTACAACATTATTAAAAAAATAGACAAATATAACAAAAATATGTCCATATTATATTAATATCACACATTTTTTTGCAATACTTGATCAAATTTGAGGGAAATGATTTCATTTACCATACTCTTCTATGATTTTTCATCTTCTAAGAGCATTTCTTGATAATTAGTTATTGTTGGCAAAATATTATTTTAATCTGGATTCATGGAATAAACATTCATTCATTTCTCTCTAATTATATAATCAAATTTTGATAAAATGAATTGAATACAAGTTCATAGATATAGTGAAATCACATAAAACTTTCATTGTTATGACTTTAAATTCCTAAACCCTAAATTCTAAATCATAAATCCTAATTGTTTTGCAGTGCACTTGGGTATCAGGACTTGAGATAGTTGCCTGATAAAGGGGAGGTCCCGGGTTCGATCCCGGCTCCCAACAACCTACCCCGGTTTAATTCATCCTGGGTGATTTGGTTGGAGATGCTCTGCCACGACTGCAGTCGGCCACGGATCTGGATTTCACGTGCCCCCTCAAATGGGCCCCACCGTGGTTTCTAACAAAAGATGGCCCATTTGAGGGGGCACGTGAAATCCAGATCCGTGGCCGACTGCAGTCGTGGCAGAGCATCCCCAACCAAATCACCCAGGATGAATTTAACCGGGGTAGGTTGTTGGGAGCCAGGATAGAACCCGGGACCTCCCCTTTATCAAGGTCCTTAGCGGAAGCCTGATACCCAACTGCAGTCGTGGTAGAGATGGAGAAAGCCAACCTTGTATATATGTCTACTTGGTACAAATACAAAGAATGAGTACAAATATATAGATGAGAGAAAGAGAGAGAAAAGTTCTATACACAATGTGGGACTAAAGAAACGAGAGAAAACAATAAATGCTATAAAATGGGCCTAGTTTAAATGGGCTTTTCTAACACTCCCCCGCAAGCTGGAGCGTATAGGTCATATGCACCCAGCTTGGACAAACACTGGTAGAACAGGGTACTTGATAAGGCCTTTGTGAGGATGTCGGCAACTTGATCAATTCCTGGAACATGCTTCAATTCAAGTTTCTTCAATTGAACCTTCTCACGAACAAAGTGACAGTCAACTTCGATATGTTTTGTGCGCTCATGAAACACCGGATTCTTTGTTATGTGTATGGCGGATTGACTATCACAAAATAGAACAGCAGAGGAGGGGAGTTTTACTCCCAGGTCAGTAAGGAGACTTTCAAGCCATGTGAGTTCTGAGACAACCGAGGTCATCGATCGGTATTCAGCTTCTGCAGAGGAACGGACTACCACGGCTTGTTTCTTACTTTTCCATGTAATAAGAGGACCACCAAAATAAGTGCAGAACCCACTTGTTGACCTCCGATCGTCCAGGGAACCCGCATAATCGGCATCAGAATAGGCAACCAATGCGGGAGCAGAGTCGGAGGTTTTGTAAACCAGCCCTTGACCCGGAGCTCCCTTAAGGTATCGGAGAATCCGTTCAACCGCCTGGAGATGAGAAGCCCGGGGGGCATGCATGAACCGACTGACAACGCCAACTGCAAACGATATATCCGGTCTTGTGACCGTTAGATAGATCAACTTTCCCACAAGGCGTCGATAGTATTCCGGATTCGGAAGCAGCAAATCGTCATCCGAAGCATGAGCACACGGTTTGTGATTTACCTCCATCGGGGTACAAGCTGGCTTGCAACCAGACTGACCAGCATCTTTGAGAAGATCGAGACAGTACTTTCGTTGGGAGAGCACCAACCCGTCCGGCCGCCGTGCGATCTCGAGACCAAGGAAGTAGCGAAGTTTCCCCAGATCTTTAGTCTGAAAAACAGTGCTCATATGTTGTTTGACCTCTTGAATCCCCTTTGAGTCATCCCCAGTGAGAAAGATGTCATCAACATAAACCAACAGAAGGACGGTGCCAGTGGCCCGGTGTCGGGTAAAAAGGGAGAAATCTGCAGAACTCCGAGTGAACCTCATGTCTCGAACCACCTTGCTGAACTTGTCAAACCACGCCCGAGGGGACTGTTTGAGACCATAAATGGACTTTTTGAGAAGACATACCCGAGACTCCCCCGTGGTCTCAAACCCAGGCGGTTGGCGCATGTAGACGGTTTCCTGAAGGTCGCCATTCAAAAAGGCGTTCTTAATATCGAGCTGATGAAGGGGCCAGTGGCGATGCACCGCGACGGAGAGAAGAACGCGGACAGTGTTGAGCTTGGCCACCGGAGAGAAGGTTTCCTCATAGTCGAGGCCCTCCTGTTGTGTGAAGCCACGGGCCACAAGACGGGCCTTCAGTCGGGCAATAGTGCCATCTGGAGCATGCTTGATGACGAACACCCATTTACACCCAACAGGGTGCTGACCGGGAGGTAAGGGAACCAAGACCCAGGTCTGGTTGGCCCAGAGGGGCGTCATTTCTTCGTCCATGGCAGCCCGCCAGCCAGGATGGTGAAGCGCCTCCTGCAAAGAGTTAGGGACCGAAACAGAGGATAATGAGGTGGCAAAGTGAAGAAGAGATGGAGAGAGGCGATGGAGAGAGACGTAATTCGCCATCGGATGAGCGGTAGAGGCGGGAGCCGGAGCAGAAAGGAGCAGAGCACCAGAGGTCGAAGCCGACTGCAGAGGGGCAACGGGATGAGGAGAGCGACAAGAATAGACCCGGATAACCGGGGGTGGTGGACGGACAGGAGGTTGGGAAGGAGGAGAGGATGAGGAGTGAGGAGCAGGAATGACAGGACGAACGACGGGATCTGGACTCGGAGCGACATCCAGATCAAGGAAGAATGGAATATCTTCACGGAAAGTCACGTCAGCCGAGACAGTAACCTTGCGGGTAGCAGGCGAATAACATACATAACCCTTTTGAGTGCGCGAGTAGCCCACAAAGATATGCTTGGCGGCACGAGGATCCAACTTGTCCGTGGAGGGACCAAGGTGGTGAACGTAGCAGGTACACCCAAACACCCGTGGAGGAACGGGAAAAGGCGGAGTAGTGGGAAAGAGGAGACTGAAGGGAGTAGCATACTGGAGAACAGAAGAAGGGAGGCGGTTGATGAGAAAGCAAGCCGTGGAGAGCGCGTAGTTCCAGTATGGTTTGGGAACCCGCATTTGAAGCATAAGGGAGCGAGCGACATCAAGAAGGTGACGATTCTTGCGTTCTGCGACACCATTCTGTTGTGGAGTGTACGGACACGAGGTTTGGTGAAAAATGTCAAACTCAGAGCAGAGAGCGGCGAAGGTATGACTGGTGTACTCTCGCGCATTGTCCGTACGAATAGTACGAATGGGCGCAGAGAACTGAGTGCGAGTCTCAAGTATGAAAACCCGGAAGACGCGGGGAAGTTCAGAGCGATCCCGGAGGAGATATAACCACGTCATTCGAGAGTAATCATCAATAAAAGTAAGAAAATACCGATAGTCAGAAATACTAGTAAATTTGTACGGACCCCAGATATCGGAGTGTACCAAAATAAAAGGAGCGGAGCTCCGAGTACAATGAGAAGGGAACGATGAACGGGGCTGTTTGCCCAAAATACATGTGTTGCAGCGAAAAGCAGGAAGAGAAACATCTGGAAGAGCCTTCCGGAGGACTGGAAGAGGAGCGTGACCCAGACGGCGATGCCAATCCGAAGAGGAGATAGATGCGAGGACAGTGGGAGAGTCGTCAAGAAGATAGAGTCTATTCTACAGCCGTCCTCTACCAATGATAGTCCGCGTCTGCTGATCCTGTATGAGAAAAGAAAAAGTAAATGTCACGGAGTAATTAGAATCAGTAGTAAGGCGACCAACAGACAGTAAATTGAAAGGAGATCCCGGAACATGTAGAGCTGAGCGCAGAAGGAGAGAAGAAGTGAGGGAAATATCAGCACATCCAGAGACGGGAACCGAAGCCCCATTAGCGACAGTAATGTACTTCGGGTGAGGTGAAGACAAGTACTGAGCCGGCCTAACAGAGGTGATATGATGAGTGGCACCAGAATCAAGGATCCATCGCGGGCCAGAGGATAGGCAGGCGATACCTTCATTGGAGATGGAGGCAGCAGAGGCAACCGAGGCAGGCGGGCGGCTAAGCAGGCCATGAAGATGTTGGAGCTGAAGACGAACCTCGTCGAGATCAGTACGAGGGGAAGCAGAGTCGGTAGTAGCAGCAGAGGCCTGTGGACGAGGAGGTCGCCCATGTTTGCGATAGCACGTGGCTTCAAGATGCCCATCTTTACCGCAGAACGAGCACTTAGGCCGAGACCGGCCACCCCGACCCCGGCCGCGAGAATCAGAGCGGCCTCCACGGGCAGAAAAGGGGAGAGGCAATAAGGGAGCGGGTGTCTGTTGAACAAGGGCCAGAGAAGGAAGTCCGGGCACATCCGGAGGCGGGGAGACTTTGAGAAGCATCGAGCACACATCAGAGAAAGATGGTGTAATGGTAGAGGAGAGGATGTGAGCCCGGACACTGTGAAGATGAGGCGGGACACGGGCCATCATCATGGCGATACCAACAGCTTCCTTTTGGGTACGTTGAGCAGCAAGATCTAAAGTAGGAGGCTGATGGTGGATCCAAGCCTCAACCAGAGACCGAGCCTGAGCAACAAAGGACGTCAGGTCGGTCGTGCCACTACTATCAAGGGCCTGGAGAGCAGTGATGATGTCATACAGATGGTGGAGACTATCCTTGTCATAGTAGAGGGTATAGAGCTCGTCTCACATGCCTTTGGCCGTCTCATGGTACATGGCCAGGCGATAAGATTCGCCATCAAGAGAGTTAAGAAGCCAAGTCTGCACACGACCATCATTGCGTAACCATTCGTCAGTAGGGTTACCGATAACGGCCTGAGTCAAGTGATGAAGGAACCCCTTTGACTGCAGGACACGGCGAACCGAGTGTGCCCATTCCACAAAGTTTTTCTTGCTAGTGAGAGAAATTGTAGTAATCCGAAGCTCGTCGCGGACTTTTTGGAGAGAGGTCGGGCGTTCAGGAGGCGGAACTGCCGTGCCAACAGAGTCCGCAAATGTAGCCATGGGGGAGACCTGGAGGAGAGGAAGCGGGCAGAGACAGCGGACTGGATGAGGCCGCGGCGAGTACAGACACGCTCAGCAAGGAGCGGGCAATTGAAGGCCGCGGCGGACTGGAGGAGGCTGCGGCGAGTACAGACACGCTCAGCAAGGAGCGGGCTATGAGAGGCCGCGGCGGACTGAATTAGGCCGAGGCGGACTGGATCAGACCGCGGCGGACTGGAGCCGGCCGTGGCAAGAAGAGCACAACAGCTGGCCGAGAAGAGAGGGCAAGTCGGGGGAGCTCGGCAAATCGCGGGAACTCGCGGGCAAGTCGCGGGCAAACCTGGCTCTGATACCTCGGCAAGTCGCGGGAACTAGAGGGCGACCGCAGCGGGCTGGACCAGTCCGCAAGACGGAAATCGCAGAGAGAAGCAAGCCCGCGGCGGACAGGGAAAAGAACGTCTCCGCCAGAAGAGGAAGGGGAGCAGCCGCAGGCAGGAGAGAAGCGCGGACAGAAGGAGGCCGCCGAGCTCACGGCGGACGAAAGAGAGCAAGAAGAGGAGGCGAATACCGAGCTCGCAGCTGACAGAAGGAGACCGCGGAGCTAGGGAGCGAGTTCGCCGAGCTTGCGTCGGACAAGAAGAGGCCGCAGCGGACTATGGGAAGCAGTGGACCCCACAGATCAGAGAGAGGGCTATAAAGGACCAGAAGAGGAGGGAAGAGGAGTGGTTCCACGGGAGAAGAGGGAGCGGTTTGGACAAAAGCAGGCCGCGGGGGCTATGCGACTAGGAGGCGCGGACACACACACTCAGGCCGCGGAAACCGCAGGCCGCTGGGCGGATAGGAATGTGAGTCCGCAGGAGATCGCAGGCCGCTGGGCGGATAGAACTCGGAATCCGCAGGAGACCGCAACCTGGCTCTGATACCATGTAGAGATGGAGAAAGCCAATCTTGTATATATGTCCACTTGGTACAAATACAAAGAATGAGTACAAATATATAGATGAGAGAAAGAGAGAGGAAAGTCATATACACAATGTGGGACTAAAGAAAGGAGAGAAAACAATAAATGCTATAAAATGGACCTAGTTTAAATGGGCTTTTTTAACACTAATAAATAGTGAAATTTGAGTTTTTGAAGAAATAAATGAGCTAAAATAATTTTTTGAGATTGATTTTATAAATTAGGTAGAGTTAAGAGATCAATTTACTTATTTCAATGATTATTCAATTTCCTATATTTTTATGAATTGAAAAATAATTAAAGGCATATAACAATAATTATTTCTCAATTACTTATAGCAATAATTATTTCTCAATTATATTTGCCTTAATATTTACAGATTTTATTATTTTTTATTGATTGATATTATGGCTACTAGAATACCACCTTTCATTTTAAATATTTTTGATATTTACATGTAATACCATAACAATAAATTTGTTTATAAACATAAATTAAATAATGAACTTATCTATAAAAAAAACTTTAAACAATGAACTTCTTTATAACAAAAAATTTAAATAACAAGCTTGTTTATAAAAATTTTAAACAACAAATGTGTTTATAAAAAAAAAATAAACAAAGAATTTGTTTATAAAAAACTTTAAACAATTAACTTGTTTATAAAAAAAAATAAATAATAACATAATAACAAACTTATTTATTAAAAGTTTAAACAATGAACTTATTTATTAAAAAATGTTAAAAACAACCTAACAATGAACTTATTTGTTAAAAACAATTTAAACAATAATATAAGAACAAACTTATTTATAACAAAAATATAAATATCAACATAACAAGAAATTAATTTTTTAGAAAAACTTTAAGCAACAAAGTAATAACAAATTTGTTTATAAAAAAAACTTAAAAAATAGTATATCAACGAATTTGTTTATAAAAATACTTTAGATGTTGTGAATCGAACCCAAGACCAAATTAAAAATCACACTACCCACAAGTTGAGGTAAGAAAAGTATTTTGATATCATTATTACAATAAAATATATTCTTAGATAACTTATATGTCATGGAAAATAACATGTTTTCTATTATTGAAAAATAGTACTTTAGAATTCAATGTAGGTGGCCGCCCACACTAGGCCCAATGTTGGTCCACCCCTGGTTGTGTGAAACTATAGTAGTAAGCAATAGGGTGGCGCTTGGATACACATGCATGATTGTGTTGGTGTTTTAGCCTAAAACATAGATAAAGCGGCATTCGTGATCTCGCCTACCCAAATACTACATGTACTTTCCATAATCGCATTCACAACTATTACCACTCTCCTAACGCTCTCTCAAACAGGATCTACATTCTCAACACAACATTGAGAAGCAAAATGAGAGTCATTATATAACATAAGAAGCTATTTTTCCTTTCAATGAGCATACCTGTGATGCATTGCTGAAGACAACCTCGCCAGGGGCACAGGTGCGATTTGTCAGGTCTTGGTTGAATGGGTTGCAAAGAGTCGGCATCAACGGCCCAGATTGATTGAAGCGAACTGAAGGGTTGCTAGGGTTGGATACCCCATTGATGACATTATTGACAATGTCAGCCAACTTGTAGCTAACTTCTCTGCTTCTGTACAAGGATTCATTCGCCGTAGCAGTATCCACGCAGGGAAGGATGTCATCAAGAGCAGTGTGCTCAGTAGGGTGAACAACCCATTCATCCATTGCCACACAAGTGTCTCCAACGGCACTGAAACGTAAAAAAACATCAAGGAGGAGTTAAATTATGGAGAAATAGTTCAGTTTTTCTTGTAGAAGCAATGAGATTTTAGCCAATGGTTTAAGATAGCCATTAAAACAGAGTTATAAAAAGCAAATCGTGTGGAAGTGCCGAACTCCCCATATCCACATATAGGGTCATTCAGCTCAACAAGTCCTTAAAGAGAGCTCCTAAAGAAAATTTCCATGATAACTAACAGTCGTGCATGGCCGCCTCTGTGCGCAGTGTGCGGTTTCATCATTACTGACCATCGGTCGAGCGATGGCCAGGTAGGCGTGCGGGTACTATGGTTGTCGCACACTTCGCACAAAGGGATGCTTTGCCTGTTCTCTAGTATCTATAAACATTAACAAAACTACAAGTTCAATTAGATCAAAGAGATTAAGGCTGTGTTTGGGGGACTTATTTTCACTGGTCAAGCGGTTACGACCGCATGAACCAGACCTCGTAACCGCTTGACCGGTAAAAATAAGTCCTAAACGGAGCCTAAAATTGAAAAGCTCAGATTCATGTGATGGCTCAATTTCAGGACAATGACCAACCCTTTTTTAATATAGTATTGATGAAAAATTGAAGAGAAATTATAGCATACGTGCATTAGACCCATAGAGATATGAAATAGGATTACTTTTAGATAAAAATATGATCATTTTATGATAAAAACATTATTGATCCAATCATCCAAATATGATGCAATAAAAATTGATAGTATTTACAATCTAAACTGACCATATTTAAGATAAAATTGTATTATTTACATTCAAAATCGTCATATTTCCTATTGTCAAGAGAGAGGTCCAATGCATAGATCCGATAATCTCACTAGTTCGAACCACATTTTTTTTAGAAATCCACTAAGAAAATATGTGGCAATTAAAATAATCGGTCAAATATTTGATCTATTAAGACTTGCGTTCTTAGATCTAAACACGCTTCTCGCTAGTTCGAAACTCGTGTTGTGTCTAATAGTTGCCACCCGATAATATCTAGAATACAATGGAAACTTTCACAGTATGTAGTTTTGTAACTAGATATTGTATAAAAGTATGATACGAACTGCTCAAACAAAACACGTCTAGATGCAAGTGAAGCAATCATATGAGCACAAAAGACGTGATATAAGACTATACTATGACAACTGCATGAGCATTCATCATCAGTGAGCAATGCACGATGTGCTATATTTTAATCATCGTAGCATAAAAATTCAGCGCGATTTATCTGGACTGACTTACATAAATTTCTTGCAGCTGCTTCTCGGTTACCTAGCACTGTCAATACTTTATGCACAAATCTGGACACTGCATCACTTTCTCATTTTAATGTATTTTCACGTCTTTTAAGAAATAATACAATACAGTGATAAAATGAAGTTGATACTAAAGTTTTTATTGGTAACCCTCTCGCTCCTTTAAGTAGTCTATTGAAATTTTCACTCGCGTTTGTCGTTATAATGTCATATCTAGCGCTACCGTCATATAATAAAGTCTATTTTTCAACATCCCTAACCACCAACCAATCATGTGCTCTTTGATCAACAATTTTATTATTTTTCATATTTTTTGTAAATGTTACAAAATTAGATGTTGCCCGCCTAGTACATTTTATCACACGACATATCAATTCCATTTAAACCAAAACCTCTAACAACCTTTTTAAAAATTTTGCGCAAGTGTCGTAAACAATGTCTATGTTTTGCATATGGAAGCTCAGATGCAACTTCTCGAATTAAGTCTGCATGTTTGTCACTAATAATAAAAAAATTTGGATGACTAACAATAACTGGAAACAGCTCTTTAAGCTGATTTAAAAATCATTCACATGATTCATTACACTCTGATTCAACAACAACAAATGCTAGCGGAAAAAGCTCATTATTAGTATCTATACCAACTGATATCAACAAAGTACCCCGAAAACGACGCAATAAAAATGTTCCATAAAGGCTAAAAACAGGACGACAACTAGCACATCCTTCATTTGAGGGGTTGAAAGCCCAAAATAATCTTTGAAATTTATTGTTTGCAGAAGTATAAACATCATATATTGTACTGGGGTTATACATGCAGAGTGTATTTAGATATCGAAGTAGAATTTTATAAGATTTAGACCAACCCCAAAAAAATATATTTTATTGATTTTTGTCTGGCGTCCCATGCTTTTTTGTAGCTCATCATGATATTGAATTTTGCATTTATCTGACCCCTTATCTCGCTCGGTTTAATATATATTTGTGTCGGCTACGAGAGTTATAAATTTTTGAAATCAACCGAGCACTTCCGTGTTTTTTTGGAAACAATAACTCTTAGTTTCCATGGACATGGTCGACAATAATTATTGTTTTCTAAGCATTCTATGACTAAACTGCGCTGATTTGACTAAAAAGTTTTAAATTATACATGATTTTTCATAGACCGAACACTAATAGTGAAGTACATCTCTAATTTTGTTTTGAAAAAAGTTCTAACTTATAAATCACGAGATATTATAGTCCATGATTTGGGTATCTTGTGAATGTTCTCCATCAAAATCTTCTTAAGTCGTCCAATCTTTTATTATTTTAGCAAATTGAATGAATGAATTATCAAATATTATGCGATCAACACAACTACGATCGAAAGAAATTGATCTTTCAAATATTTGTTTGACTTTATTTTGAGTTTCAGAAATATTTTCATCATCATTATCAAACGAGTCATCACTGTTGTTATAATACAGATCATTTAGATCAATATCTAATTTTTATTGTTGATACACTTCGCACTCATCAAATTCAAATTCAACACCACGAGACATGATTATAACACCTCAAACACTTACTTTTAAAAAAAGAAATAAAAAATTTATTAATAACTAATCACTGTTTGTTATTCAATCATAAAAATAAACTAAACTTTTTGTAGGCTGCAGAGAGAGCAAATCCTTGAGTAGAAATCTTCAAGTCTAATTTGTGTGGTTAGCTATGTTGTCATATGATTCTTTTTATGGGCTCTCAAGCTTGTCAAAAAAAGACTCAAAGTAGTGCGAGACTAAATGATCTCTAAATTGTACATGATTCTTTTTATCATGAAGATTTCATCAATTAGAGTTGTTCTTATTCTTGTTGTGAGGCTAGACCTGAAAGTTGGGTAAATGGATGTTAAGACCACTTTTCAGATCGACGATCTTGATGAGGACCTTTATATAGAGCATCCTGGGAGATTCAGGGTCAAAGGGAAGACGAGTTTAGTATGTCACCGAAAAAGAGCTTATATGGACTAAAGCAGGTCCCTTGACAATTGTACAAGAAGCTCGATGCTCTTAGAGGAGAGATCAACTTCAGAAGAACCACCCTTGATAATTGCGTGTTTGTGAAGCAGTATACTCACGAGGATTTTATCATTTCACTCAGATATTTAGACGACATAGTGATAGTCATGCATGCATTGTTGATCTCTCCTTTTCGGATGGAAGGATTTTAGAGCAGTGAAGATCATCTTAAGAATGCATATTCGGAGAAAGAGATAATCCAAACTACGTTGGCTATCACAAGAGAAGTATATCAGTTAGGTGATGTGGAGATTCAGTATGGATCAAGCGAAAAAAGTGACTTGAGCTCACTTCAGACTAACTGTTGATCAGTGTCCAAGCAGAACTGAGGAGATTGAGGAGATGCAGAAAGTACAATACACATTTGCAATTAGTAGTCTTATGTACATGATGGTGTGCACCTGCCCCGATATAACACACGCAATTGGTATTGTGAGTAGATTTCTCTCAAATCATGGGACTCTAGGAGAGAGCACTGGAGTATTGTGAAGTGGATTCTGAGTTACCTACATGAGACGTCAGATTTGACGTTAAACTTTAGATATGGTGAGTTGGAGCTGCAGGGATACACTAATGCTGATATTGCTAGAGATTTGGACATTAAGAGATCAACATTTGGGTACCTGATCTTTATTTGCTTGGCAGCCATTTCATGACAGTCGAGCCTGCAAAAGTGTCCGCACAGTCGACTACGGAGGTATTGTTCATTGTCGTCACTGAGGTTGAAAAGGAGATGTTATAAATGAAATGGTTCATAAAAGAGCACAGTTTCACACAGGAGCGATATACATTATTATATGACAGTTAGAACACGATACATTTGGGGAAGAACCCAACCTTCCACTCGAATCCAAACACATTGACACACGGTATCTTTGGGTACGAGACGTTCTAGGGCATAAAGAGTTGGACCTACAGAATGTGCACACTGATGATCAACATAGAGATCGACGTCGTTGTTAATTTAGAACAGGCAGACAAGATTTACGTCAATGTTGTAGCCATGGCTAGAGAGCAGCGACAGAATCTGGAAGCAGATAGTTGAGTGTAGGAGTGGTTTCTTCCGCTCGATGGGATTTGTGATAGGCGCGACGTTGATGGTCAAAGGCGTGCAAGAAGATGACCTAGAAGCTCGGCGGGCTTCGATTTGAAAGCGGAAGTGGGATCAGAGGCTAATTCTCTGATTGGAAGCGGAAGCGGGCTCATGCTTAAGTGTTCAAAGCCGCGATGGTTTCGAACAAGAGAAGTCAAAGAGGTATTAATTTCTACTTTGATACCATGTTGAAATAATTAGAAAAAAATAGAAAGTGTAAGTTTATTCTTCCCTTAAAGGGAAATTTAAAGGATAGAAGGACTCATAAAACATTGTTTGCCCGCATGGGTCTAAACACATATACACGTACCGAAAGACGTTAATACATAGACTGAAATACAATATTTAACTAAATGCGATAACTCCAAAACATAACAGGTGGACTCATAATTTTTGCTAGCATTATGTGGATTGTCGAGAAGGCGTAGTGGATGGCCCTTCATTGGCAAGAGCATAATACCCTTAAAATGACGACTCCATCATCGAAAAGAAGCTGACGGGAGCTTCGTCGATGAGCAGCGACGACGGATCTAGGGCTGGACAATTGTCGAAGAAAGCATCGGGCATTCTGAAAGTGTTAGGGTTGCAGAGATCGCTAAAGAGGAGGCAATAGCAGAAAAAGAAGTGCATGGAGATCAGCATGTAGAAGGGAAATCAACATCTAGCACACGCATGAAGATCGGTATGGAGATCGACGCCATTATCAATTTGTACTAGGCACTTAGGATCTACGTCGGGGTCATAGACATGGCTCGAGCAGCAACAGGATCTGGATGGAGAAAATCGAGGCCAGATGGGGTTTCTTCCGCTCGACGGGATTCGCAACAGGCTCGACGTCGATAATCTAAGGCGTAGGAGAAGGCGTCGTGGATGCTCGGCGAGTTTCGATTAGGAAGCGAAAGCGGGCTCGTGCGTTAAGCGAATGAACCCGTGAGAGTTTCGAAGAAGATAAATCAGGAAGGAATTAATTTATGCTCTATTACCATGTTGAAACAATGAGAGAGAAATAGAAAGTGCAAGTTTATTATTCCCTTAAAGGGATATTTAAAGAACGAAAATGACTCACAAAACATTGATAGCTCATGTGGGACTAAACACAGACACACACCTAAAAGCTCTAATACAAAGACTGAAATACAATATTTAACAAAATGTGAGAACCACAACACATAACAGGTGGACTCCTGATTTTTGCTAGTGACATGTGGATCATCGAGGAGGTGCAATGGATCGCCCTTCAGTGACACAAGTTCAGTAAGTCAAATTTTGCGATCCTGGTGCGTCGACATCACAGAGGTGAGCCAAAGAAGGGATAGTGCTCCAGGTAGTTGATTTTATGTGCAGGCGGTGCTTAGTGCAATTGGTTCTTCGTGTAAAAAGTGTTTTGTGCAGGTGATGGCTCCGGATCACGTATCGAGGTAGTGGTTTGTTAGGAGGATTGGTTCAGATGTAGATCCAGATTCGGTTCTTGTTTTTAGGTCTTATCGAGACCTAATGTTGACCTCCCACTTGCCTGGAGCTCCCCTTGATAGAAAACCAAGTCGCGGGAGAAGCTCTCGAACGAGAGCTAGTGGTGGACCCTGACTAGGAGACGACTCTCTGACGAGTTGAACAGGAGTGTAACCCCCTTTCTCTTCTTCTCCTCTCTAATCACTAATCCCAAACGCAAGAACAACCTGATCTCTAGTATCCTCCTCAATGGATCAATGTCGGACTGCTTAGAGAGGTGGGGCTAAGCGGTGTGTTTTTTGTGGGATTGTTGCGGCGAAGGTTCGTAGAAAGAAGAAGCCTAGAGGGCAGTAGGGTTGCAGTGGGTTGTGTCATGTGTGTGCTGAGGCAGATGATTTTCTACGATGGTGGTCAAGGGATGATCGTCTAAGTACAACGAAGGTTCGTGTGTGAACCTTGTGCATCGATAGCTTTACGGATTATAGTAAGTTTTTCATATTACATAGAGGATGGAGATGTCTAATTCTACGTGTGATGCCCTTTATCAAATCCTGTATTTTTATTTCTATTTAGTATTCATATTCATTTATTGAATATTATTAGATATAAAACTGCGTGGATGATTGATATCGGAGGGATTGCTGATCTTGAATATTGTATGTATTTTTGTTATCCTATATTTGCAATTGCGCCAGCCCACGGGGCTATATAATTTGGGATCTTTGATGGTATTTGGAAAAATTGGGAACCCCAGGGGTTATTGCTCCTCCTCCCTCTTTCTCTCTTCTCCTTCCTTTTCTCCTCTCGGATTTGATAGATGCCGGTCCTATTCTCTGAGAGCTAACATAACCCTTCCAGGTTCCATAACATTAACAACATGCACTTCATATTATCTAAGAGCCTGCCATTAATCAATAAATTTGGATTTATTTGATGTTAATTACTTCAGAGGTCAACCTTGAAAATATTATCTAAAAAACCAACATTTCATAAAGCCTAGATATGGGAAGATGTACTTGATGGTGATCTTATTGATGAAATTATTAGCAATGTAGGCATGAACATCCATTTTGGGAGGCTAGCAAATCATGACTTAAATAAATCTCGTCTCTAATGAACGCATTATAACCCTGTCGTTCAACTGCAGGCCAAAACACGTGTTTTTCGTCCGCAGTTGTCGAGTCTCCCCCTCCTGATCCCTCTTGAGCGATAATTTAACGACCTTCTTCCTTGACCGTTATCGTTGCTCCTTCATCGACATTGATCCCGACATCCTTCGTTGACAAAGTATGCGACAGCAATCTCGACATCCTTCGTCGATCGGCTTCCGCGACAGCGATCCCGAATCGTCAAGCTCTAGATTTCCTCTCTCCTTCCTTGACTGCATCGAGAGAAGTGCTAGCATTAACAGTGTATGTTGTCGCATAATAAATCAATGAGAAAAACACGTGAACACTTAACGGAGACAGTTAACAGATTTTTTGTTCGAGGTGTTCGTGTTTTGTTACAGTTAGCAGAGGAAGTGATTCAACCATAAGATAGATCTTTCAGTAGTACTCCGCTAGAGATTCTGTATGACATGCGCTACATGCTTTTTTTATAAAATTGTGTTGGGACAATAGATGGAGCGCATGTTGACGCGTGCATGCTAGTTGGAAATCAAATACCTTATATTGAGAAACGTGGCAAAACAACACCAAATGTCATGACTACTTGTGATTTCAACATGTGTTTTACTTTCGTGATGATCAGTTGGGAGGGATCTGTGCATGATAGTCGCATTTTCAATTATATAATAAGAGATCCTCGTTATAAATTCTCTCGTCCATCTCGAGGTAACTAATAAAAAATTGTTCATCCATTTATTGCTTTATAAATTTTTTGTTGTTAAACATATATTTATATTCTCTAGGAAAATATTACTTGGTCGATTCGGCTATCTGTTACGGGTCCAAATGTTACGGAATTACACGACGACGAGTCACCACGACAAGTCTACACGCGTCAGACGCGTATATCGCAAGGGCCCACCGAGACCGCGGAGAATATTTAATAATAAATAGGTTGCTATGTTTGTTGACGCATTTTTAGTATTTTCATTATTTTCTAATTTCCAGTATTTCCTAATTTCAGTATTTCTTTTTATATCCGCTCCTAGCCAATATAAGAGGACCGACGGAACTTATAATCTTTATCTCGGAATGTATGAAGGTTTCTAGGGTTGCTCCCTAATTTTGTCTCTTCTCGTCCTCCTTCATTCTCGCTCACCCCCGATGACCCTTCCCCTTGCAGGATTCCTCCTGGAATTTATTTGTGATCGTATCAATTGGCCTGACCTGCCGCACCGTCTGCTCTCGCCGTCGGTGCTCGACTTTGCCTAAGGAATTAAGAAATCTATCTCCCTGATCCACTGACCCGCACAACACCCGATCCCCGCCGACCCGCGTCATCGCGACACAGCCCTGTTTTCGCGACACAGTACCTGATCCTGCGTCGTCATAGGAAAGACGAGCGGCCCGATCGTTGTCGCTGTTCTGCACGACGCGCGACCCAGCTGACGCGCGGTTCACCCTTGCCAGACATCCCGACCGCGATCCGCCACCGACATCACGCCACTAGCGCCGATCTGCCACGTCCTGCCCTCCAATAACTGGATCGGCCAGCTCCACCTCCTCCATCAACCGGATCGGCCTTCAGCGTCCTTTCCGCAAACGATCCGCCCCGATCTGCCACAAAGCCTCCTCCAACAACCGGTTGATCCAGTCGCGCCCCAACCCCGTCGTTCCAGCCCTCTAGATCTTCTGCCGCCCAGGGCCTCTGTTCTGCATCGTTCGCTTCTCGGCGTCTGGCAACGCTCCACTCCAGGAAGGTCGCCGCCCCAGGCCTCTGTTCCGTTGTGTCGACCGTTGTGCCGCCACGGACATCACCGACATCACATCCAACTTACATCCTGGGCACCATGGTCGCCGCCCAATCCGCCGCTCCCGGGCCACTGTTCTTGCTGTCGTTAACCACCAACCCTCGGCTAGATTTCTCTAACCTAGCTGCACAAATCCCGATCACATGCGCCTCCCTCCACGCCAAAGTCGATCGTCTTCTCGTGTACCACGGACGGGCTTCTGCAACCCCCTACGAGGTTCCCTGCCCTAAGCCGTCTCCACCACGGTTGCCTCCTGCACCATGCGAAAGTTTTCGGCCAGGCCACCTCTCTTCACGGTCGCTAATGCACCACCTCTCTCTACGGTGGTCGTCCCTCCGCCGCTTCCACCGGCCGCATGACAGCCTCGTCTGTCACCCCGTCTGGTAAACTCACCGCCCCCTCTACCGGCTCTTACTCTGACGGCTCCGGTCTTGCCACCCCCTCCGATCACCTCACTATCTCCTCTCCCGGCTCTCGCTCTACCGGCCTCTGCCCTGCCGCTTCCACCGGCCGCATCGCCACCTCTTTTGCCAACCCGTGCCCCGCTGCCCCCGACAGATCTGTTCCTGTTGTCAGTCGTCGCGTCTCAAACATCCTTGTGGCGGTTGCTCACCACCACCCCACCGACCTTGCGGAAGCCATTACTTCTGTTGTCTGTCCTTCTGATAGTGTCGTCACTACTCACCAACACCGTTGTCACTGCTACGTGTTACCTGGCCTTGTTCTAGCGGGAGATTAAGGTACCAGATGATCCGGACACCCGCTTGGTACACGAGCTTGAGGGCAAACACGTTTTGAAGGAAGGATGGAGTGTTACGGGTCCAAATGTTACGGAACTGCACGACGACGAACCACCATGACAGGTCTACACGCATCGGGCGCGTATATCGCAAGGGCCCACCGAAACCGCGGAGAATATTTAATAATAAATAGGTTGCTATGTTTGTTGACGAATTTTTAGTATTTTCAGTATTTCCTAATTTCAGTATTTCTCTTTATATTCGCTACTCGCCACTATAAGAGGGTCGACGGACCTTGTAATCTTTATCTTGGAATGTATGAAGATTTCTAGGGTTGCTCCTTTATTTCGACTCTTCTCGTCTTCCTTCATTCTCGCTCACCCCCGTCGGCCCTTCCCCTTGCCAGATTCCTCCTGGAACTTATCTGTGATTGTATCACTGTCCTCTACAGAGATGATATTTGAAACCGTATCAAGATACACGGTATCATCTGTCAAACTTTGCTCGTGGTGATCATCCAGTAGAAGGACGTCGGGAGATGTTCAATCATGCACACTCATCGTTTAGAAGTGTGATAGAACGATCGTTTGACGTTTGAAAGAAGTGGGTCATACTGCGGGACATGTCAAGATATCAATTTGACAAACAGGCAGATATTGTGATGGTCGTGATGACTTTACATAATTTCAGTCACCGGCACCATTCGCGTATGGATATTGTTTTCAGTGAGTGTGAACAAGGGGATCGAGATGATGGGGTAGGCTCACGAGCGACAAGACATGCTTTGATACTACATGTGGTGTAGACGAGATGATCGCAGCATCACGCTACGTGATATTATAGCGGATCAGCTGTATGAATCTAAAACATAGACCGAGATCGCGAAAGTAACTGGTTAAGCAAAAACATATATTTTTCATGACATAAACAATATTTTTGTGTTGTATGTGCTATTATTAAAAATATATATGTTTTTATATACTTTTGTGTTGGTTACCATGCTATGACAAAAACAAATCGCTCATAACTTTGTTTTGTTCCCAAACAACTTTTCCAAGACTCTGTTTTACAAACTAACTCAAACAGTATTTTTAACAAAACTCTGTTTTTCAAAAACAATGCTTTTCTCAAATTTCATTTCCTATCAGTAGTTTTCTATCAGCAACAGTCCAACCAAACCGAGCCTAATAAGGTTCAGTGTCTCGCGACTTACTTCGTCAATGAAGCAAAGGCCTCAATAATAGGCTTCACCTTCGAGGAGCTGAGCACTTGTCTCTTGATCTAGATTGGCAAAGATTTCGGCACAGCGACCCAAGGTTCCTTACAGAAGAACATCAACATAAAGAATTGTAAGCGAAAACAGGTATTTGAAGGACAAATAATCACATGATGAACACCTATCGATCTTCAGTCAAAGGAAGTTGACCTCATTACAATGGTAGAGTCTGAGCATAAAACTTGCAAATGGCATTCCTTGAAGAATGCCAGCAAACAGATCTTCCCCTGCCAATCACTTGATTCCTCCCATGGCAAGCTTTCTCCACCCTCAGCTGTATTTTCCCAATCACAGTCGATGTTCCCCCACCACCTGCAACTGTCACCCTTCCTCTACAGCCACCCACCGCCGCAATATACACTGCCGCCCACAACCTCCTCCCCTCATCCAGCCGTCGCTTTCCACATCTCATGGCATCATCACCTATGGCTAAAGAAAACAAATTTATGGAAAACCATCACCTATGACTTTCTTCCTCTCTCCAGAGCCACCCACTGCCACCACATGTCTTCCACCTACCTCCCCCACCGCTAGTATCCATATTTGGCCGCCGGAAGTCCCTCCTACAACTTTCACTCCACCAAAAATATCAAACCACCCAAATCTTTGTAATTTCTCATTAACTCCCAGGCCAACCGCACGATAACACCGACGCTTCACTCCCCGCTATCCTAGCCATCTACCACGCGCTTTACCATCAGAGGCAATCACTTGATGAGTTTCAATTTAGTTTCAGATTGCTCTTACATTGTAAGAATATTTCTATTGATATTCCACTCTTAACATTTTGTATCTTTCAAGCATTGTCATCAGCGTGCAATTTTACCAGATTTCTTTTTCATTTAACATTTGAAATTCTCATATTTAATTGGTTGTTCACCGAAAGATTATTGCATGTTGACAGACATAATTGCATCGCATTAGTGCTATACTGCTATATTTGTTGTTATTTACTTGAATCGACGACATATCTACCTATATTTTCACAGTTAAAGCGAGCTCATTTGTAAACAGCATTATTTTATTCTCACATTCACATACCATTAGGCCAGCTCCGGTCCCTATATCCTTATGGACCTTATCCTTCCTCACAATGCAGGTTAAAATTTTCATATTAGAGCTGGATTATAAACAAAGTTACCATGGAAAACAAACCAGATGATGGTAAATGCATCAGCAACAGATGCAGCAAACTACAGGGTCAATAACAAGGGTGAGCGAGCAACCTAATCAAATGGAACTTACTTGTGCAGGAGAAGGAATACACCAGATAATACAAACATAGCCGTGACAAGAAACCATCCAATAAGCACCAATCTGAAGCATAACAACAAAAACTCAACAATTACATTATGTTAACTAGAAGCCGGAAAAGAAAAAATATAAAGAAAAAAACAAAGATCCTCCTTACATATACACAAGGAAATGCAGTCCCAACAGAGAAAAAACTGTTAGAAAAGAATGAAGAAAACAAACTTCAAGTTACCCAAAAAGAAGAAGAGCAAAATTATGTTTTTTTTGAAATATTGGATCAGTTAAATTCTCACCAAAGCCAAGAACTGCTAACAAAAGCATGACAGCTGCCACGATGATCAGAACCAATCTCCTGCGTTGAGCAAAGAAATATAATGACAACAGTTTAAGAGAAATCCTTAAAAATGAATGCCCCAATGCATGATTAATCTTACACTGTGTTCAAAACATCTGTAATATCTTTAGAATTTTTAGATGTTTGTCTATCTAGATCACCTGCAGAAGTATTAACCTTCCCCACAATCTCATCAATTCTACCTTGGAGATCATCCGGAATAAGCAAATTAGTAACTTTGAGCCCCTTTGCGGCCGACAAATTGCCAGAAAAATCCCTCAGATTTTCCACAGTTAATTGTGACTGATCAACAACATAATCCAATGTATCAGAGGTGCTGTTGTGAAATTTTTCCTGTCCATAGTAGAGAACAACGCACCCTACACTGGAGGCAGAAGGTCAAAGAAAAAGAAAACGAAATCAATACCAGTCCAAGTCAGAAGAAGAAGAAGAAGAAGAAATTATAAACACAGATCCAGATTCATACATTGCAGCGAGGGTGAAGAGAATGAGCAGTATCAGAGTGATTGTGTAGGCTGCGGAAGAGAAGGAGCGGACAGGACGACGGCAGCAACAATAACAGCAAGCACTAATAATCAAAATCAATCCAAAGATCACAAACCAGGCGACGGCAATGCCGAAAAGAGGGGCGGCGCTGAAACCGACGGACTGCACACAGAATCGCGAATCTGAATAGAAATCGCAGCAAAATAACAAGCAATATACAAAAATCGTATAAGCTTACAGCCCAGTAATGTCGATTGCTGATATTCCAACCCCCGGTGTAATACTTGAAATCGTTCAGAGGATCCCTCCTCTCCGTTCTCCCCGACGCCAAGACGAAAGAGGAATTGCTCGGCAAATTCCCCGAAAAGGCCGTCGGCGTCTCCGCATCCAACCTCCTAAGATGAATCAATCCACGTCGGCCTCTTCCTGCATCATTTTGCTGGTTAATAAAACACGGCGAGACTCAAAGAAACCATCGAATCGGCTCACCTGCTATGGATCTCGCCGGAAAAGCGGCGCCGGAAGAGAAGAAGAGGATGAAAACGGATAGGAGGAGGTGAAGAGAAGCGTTTCGTCGTCGGTGGAATGACATTGCCCTGCACGGCGACGTCGTCTTCTTGGGAGGAAATGGGTTCTGTGACAAGAAATCCAGCCCAGATGATTGCTAGGTCAAAATCCGGTGAGGAGAAGGATGAGAACTCTCTCCCTCCTCTGGGAAAGGTTTCGCTTTACTCGGTCTCTGTGTATATATATTCTCTTTCCTCCATGAAGGTTGAAGGGAACTGCTGCCAAATGCCGAAGGCGGACATGGGGTTTGAAGGTAGCGGTTTTCCCGCTGCTAATTCGCTTTTATTTTCGACATTTGATTGGGATTTATATTTATTTTATATTAAAAAATAAGTTTGCTTCTCTCAAAATATCACTTTTGATGATTTGCATCCTGATGTTTAAATACTGTACTTTGCATCTTTCATTCTCATAATTTTGCACTCAGGTTCTGTTTTTGCATTGCTGAGCTGCTAAGCTTTTGCTGATTGAAAAAGTGCTGATTCTGGAAAACAGCGTTTTGTTAAAAAACTGTTTGGGTGAAACAGAGTTTACAAAACGGAGTTTCCGAAAAGTTGTTTAGATTCAAAACGGAGTTTTTTAGCGATTACGGAGTCACTTTACGTTCATCCCATCCGGTAAGCACAAAAAGGTCTCTCTATGATTTTTGTCCATGAAATACGTGATTGTAAAATCATGGAACTCTTCATCAGACTGCACTTCCTGGTATGTAGCCAATTTGTCTATTGCCTGACGGATGCTAAACTCGAAAGTAGCTTTTTTTGGTGCCTCTTGGATGCATCGACTAATGATTTTAAAAGACTCCGCCAAATTCTGGGCTGTTTATTTGGCTCCAATTAAGCAATTAAAGTTAGGTTATTTGGCTCCGATTAAAGTTCTGGGCTGTTTAATTGGTTCAATCGTGATTATTTGGCTCCGATTAAAGTTAGGTTAATCGTAATTAATCATAACGAATGGCATCTGAAACTATGGCAAGCTGAGAAAACATTCATCGTGAGTAATTAAAGTTAGCTGCGAAAATAACCTCCGATTTTGACATCCATGGCAGGAAGACGGAAGAAGCTCACAAGGGAAGAGATGTGATGGTGAACTTCCCCTTCCGCCTTCCTTAGAGAATAAAGAGAGGAAGGAGAAAGGGAAAGGAAAACGATAGGTTGGGCAAGTGGTTCCTTCACTGTGACGCATGCGAGGAAGAGATGCGATGGTGAACTTCCCCTTCCGCCTTCCGCGTCAACCTTCCCCCTTCTGACTTCCGCCTTCCGCGTCAACCTTCCGCATGCCGCTGTTGTGCAAACAATCTGGAGATATTAGGCGCGGATGGCTGATAGCTTAAAGGCGGCGTTTATTAGTAAACATCGTTTACCCTAACAGCTCAATCAAACTCAGCTTATGCATTAAAGAGCGTTGTGGCCCAGCCGCACCGCAGCTCATCCACCCAACCAAACGCCACCTAAGTCTTTGAATTCAGCTATTAGAAATTATCATTGTTATGATGTAAAATGTCAAGAATATGAGAATGAGGGATGCAAAGTGCAATATTTAAATATTAGAGGTGCAAAGCGTCAAACGTGATATTTTTGGGGTGGAAAGGGCCAAAAAGACTAAAAAATCATATTAAATTTAAGGTTTTAAGCCAATGTCAAATTAATTTTAAAATTTTTAATTATATCAAATTAGTTTTAAAATGTTTAACTATGACAAATTGTCTTTAAATTTTTTGTCCTTAAAACTTTTTTTTAGTATTTCAATTACATTCAAAATGAAAATAACAAATCTTAAAAGTTTGTGAGTCAAATTTATATTATCTTGTAACATTATGGGTGAAAATGTTTTGTCTATTTATCTTATTTTTCAAATTTTTTAAATTTTAAAAATTTGACACATAGTATCCTTGAAATACTTCTTTTAAATTTGTATTTTGCATCATGTCCTGAATTTTGAGGGGATATTTTGCACCAATAGATTGTGAAATCTGCTAAATTTATTTAATTTATCTAATCAAATAATAAATAAACTCAAAAACATAGAATATTAAGGTATTTTATTTTATTTTATTTTATTTTTTGATAGAAATAAAATGATTTCAAGCATTTTATTATTATTTGGCTATGTTTGGGAGTCCGTTTTAACTCCATTCCGTTCTAAACGGACCGGAGGAAAGGTGTTTGGAAACAACTAAAATGTTGTCATTTTAAAACGGTTGGTTTAAAAACTAATTTTTCCTCCGTTTTGAAAAGGTCAGGGAGACCTCCATTCTCCCTTTCAAAACGGTCGTTTGGAATATTTTTTTAATTTAATTTTATTTTACTTAATCAATTTAATATCAATAAAAAAAATAATTATATCCATAAATTTGTAAAAAAAAATACAAATATAATACCTAATTTTGTTTTTAAAAATTCAGAAAAAATTGGCCCAAAATAAATAAAATTCATGTGAAGATAATTTTGAAAATAAATTAAATCTTACCTGAAACTGAAATTACTCAAACAAAGCCTCAGTTTTAAAACCACAGTTTTTAAAATAAAGTTTAGAATCTTCTTTTTTAAGTTTATGATTTTAAAAAGACACGGTATCCCAAACAGAACCTTTATCTCCAAATTGGGCTCATTTAGGTTCCGTTTGGGGGGACTTATTTTCACCGGTCAAGCGGTTACGACCGCATGAACCAGGCCTCATAATAAGGCCAGGTTCATGCGGTCGTAACCGCTTGACGGTGAAAATAAGTCCCACCAAACATAACCTTAGTTATTTTGGAGTTTTTCCGCCCACAACCTACGCTGAAATTAATTTAATATTTTTTGACAAATCCAAATATCTTCTCGTAACTTTCAGACCGTCGGATAATCGTTGCGCTGGAAGAGCAATAATTGAATTGAGGAATGGATGATGAAGCACGTGGATTTATTTGTCCTGAGTCAACACAAAAACCATATTACGGGATTGCCACGAGTGCAGACGGAGTCAACTCTATAACGGAAACGGAACGCACACGAGCCCACGTTTAATCACGGCGGGACCCACAAAAACCCCCCACCAGCCACCGTGGTAACCCGGTTAGGGTCCCGGGGGTGTGCTGTGCGAGTACCGTGCAGTGCGGGATCGTGTGGCTGCGAGTGCATCAGATCTAGTGGGCTATTTTAATAAGATTTTAGGTTTTTAATCATGTAAAATTTGACTCATTTTAACTGTAATTTATGATTTGAAATTTCATTTGGATTTTCACCTAATAAGCGCGATAAAAATTGTGTAAGTTGATATTGTGTTTTTGAATGGAGCCCCCTCCCGCTGGTTGGAATGTTTGTAGGATCGGTGGTTCTAAAAGTTTAATTTATTGAAAAAAATGCAAAATAGGGAAATCAGTCTCAATATATAGTTTGTTTTAGGGTCCGATCTTTTCAGAGACAGTAATATGGGAGTATTGACTTTAAGAATATAAATGTCATTTCTCTTATTCACACCAAAAAATTTAAAGTGGAATTGAGTTTCTGATGGAAGGTCGTCGATATTCACGCTAACCTAAAAACTCATACATCCAATGTCTATCTCCAGTGACGGATATTGAGATCACCAACTCCGATTTTTCAAAAGGAGAACAATTTTTCGCAGCCTGAACGAGATTTTTTTTGCCCTGACGAAATTTTTCGCCGGGACGCAAATTTTTTTTGCCCAGACGTCTTTTATACGTGTTGCGGACTAACTCGATGCCCTGATCGAAGTGGATTTACTTGAACCGTCTTAACTTACAGAGCGGTCGAGCGCGCACACAGTCAGTGAAAATAGTGAATTGACACAATATGTTTTTACGTGGAAAAACCCCTCAACTGGGTAAAAAACAACGTGATCGGATCTGTGCCAGTCAAAGTAAAGTATCTTCTCGAGGTTACAGGGTGTTTGGGGAATCGATCGCGACAGACCGTTTTTCGTTACAACTTAGAGGTGAGAGAGAATTTCACGACACGCAACGAGCAACAGGCTGCGCCGAAGGAGTGTTTAATGCTAATTTGGTGGCTGCTGTGCTTGAACGCGGACGGTTGTTGTCTTCTTCCTTCTTCTGCACACTTGGGGACTTGACTTGTAGGCGGCTTGAAAACGGCTCGAGGGAGGAGTTCGGCAGAGCTCTGGCCTGAGAAAGAAGAAAACTCTGGGGCAAAAAGGTGATAAATGAGAAGGCATGGGGCTTCTTTTATAGCCTCCAGGAGGTAGTTATGCCCCCCCCCCCCCACTAACTTAGTGGCTTAGTGGGTGGTTACTGGTTACTTGCAGATCGGACGGCAACAGATGCCCAGTAACGATCGGACGGTGATCGGCTTGCATGCGACGGCGGCGGCTGTGGTCCACGGCAGGCGGCCAGCAGGCGTCTAGCGGCGTGGTCCACGGCAGGCGGCCAGCAGGCGTCTGGCGGCGGCCGGCGGCGGCGGCGGGTGGCTGCGGCGGCTGGCGGTACTTGCTGAATGAGAGGTCATCATGATCTCTACTATTATGATGGAGATCATGAGGGAGTGGGTTGACTAGTCAAACTCATGATCTCCACAATATGAGGGATCATAGGAGAGATTGCTAAGTGCACACACATTCTTATATAAATGGGGTCTTATCCACATCAATAAGCATGAGCGTGATTTAGAGATTGCTAAGTGCACACACATTCTTATATAAATTGAGCCTCATCCTCATCAATACGCATGAGCGCGATTTTTTCGTCTGAAAAATTGTTTTTTGCCCGGTCGCGTTTTTTTTTACCCGGACGGATTTTTTTGCCCGAATGCGATTTTTCTGCTCAAGCGTGACTTTTTTCGCTACGACGTAATTTTTTTCTCCCGGACGCCCAGACGAGAATTTTTCACCGCGGCCCAATTTTTTGCTTGGGCGTGTTTTTTTCCCTGGATTGAATTATTCGTTCGAACGCAATTTTTTCGCCCTGTTGCGATTTTTTTCGCCCATACACTAATTTTTTCTACCCAGACATGATTTTTTTCGTCGGGAACCTGTACGTATTTTTTCGCACGGCCGCAATATTTTCCCCAGACGCGATTTTTTCACCCAGACGAGATTTTTTAACTATGACACAATATTTCCCCCGGAAGCGACTTTTTTGCCCGAGCAAAAAAATTCGCATCCGGTCGAAAAATTTACGTTCGTGCGAAAAAATTGCATCCAGGAAAAAATTTTGCGTCCGGACAAAAAATTTGCGTCTAGGAGAAAACAATTCGTCAGGGCGGAAAAATAACGTCTGAGTGAAAAAATGTGTTTGTGCGAAAAATTGCGTCCGGGTGAAAAGCGGTTCGGGCGAAAAAACTGCGTACGAGCAAACAATTTCTGTCTGGGCAAAAATAATTGTGTCTGAGCAAAAAAAACGCGTTCAGGTGAAAAAATCGCGTGCTGGTGAAAAAAATCACGTTTGGGCAAAAAAATTGTGTTTGGGCGATAAAATTGCGTCCGGGTAAAAAAGATTGTTCTGGCGAAAAAATCACACCCAAGCAAAAAATTTGCGTCCGCGCAAAAAATAATCGTGCCCGGGTGAAAAAAAATCACGTTTCGGCGAAAAAATTGTGTCCGGGTAAAAAAGCTTGTTCTGACGAAAATATCACACCCGTGCAAAAAATTTCCGTTCGGGCAAAAATAAATGCGTCCGGCACACAATATAAACGCAAACGTTGTGTTGTTATAGCAACCCGTCAGTTACATTTGATCTCCTGAAAATACAACTCCCTAGTTGTTATGACACGGGGCTCCGCCCCTATGGCTACGCGCCACAGTTCCCTGCCCGGGACGGCGGGCTTCGCCCACACCTGGCTTCGGCCGCCCCGCGGCGGGCTGCGCCCGCCCCCCCGGATAGCTGCGCCCCCGACAGGGCTCTGCCCCTATGGCCACGCGTCACAGTACTCGGCCCTAGGGATGATATCGAGTCGAGTTCGAGCGATTTTGGCTCGACTCGAAATCGAAATTTTCGACTCGAACTCGGCTCAAAATCGAAATTGATTTCGAGTCGAGCCGGCTCGACTCGAAATGACTCGATTCCGAGTCAGCTCGAAATCGAATCAAGCCGGCTCGAAATCAAATCGGTCGGCTCGAAAATGAATCAAGTCGGCTCGAAATTGAGAAATTTTGCGTTTTATTCCTAATTTGCTCAAATTTAAATTGGACAACCAATAAATTTAGCAAATGAAACAGTTAAAGCCTTTATTTTTTTATTTAGGTTTAAGTTTTGTTATTTTTAATCTTAATATAAGATTATAAGAATATATTAATAAATACTTAATTTTTTTAATTAATTCGAGTTGATTTGAATCATATTTCGAGCGATTCAGGGTTGGCTCGAAATCGACTCGAAATCAGATTCGAGTCAAATTGAATCGACTCAAATTGAGTCGAATCAATTTTAACCGATTCCGATTCGCCTCAATTTTCGAACGATTTTCGAGCGACTTTCGAGTTTCGAATAATATGCTCAGCCCTACCCGCCCGTGACGGCGGGCTTCGCCCGCACCTGGCTACGGCCGCCCCGCGGCGGGCTTCGCCCGCCCCCGACACGGGGCTCTGCCCCTATGGCCACGCGTCACAGTATCCTAAACATTTAATTATATTTTTAAAATATTTAAAAATATAATATTTTATTATATTTAAAAAATATTCAAATAATATAATATTTAATTATATTTAAAAAATATTTAAAAAATAAAAAATATTTAAAAAAAATTAGGCGGGATTTAATCCCACCTGCTTAGGCGGGATTAATCCCGCCTAATTAATCCTGCCTCGGCTTATATTAATCACATGCGGGATTTAGTCCCACACCGCCCGTTTTGTGCGGAATTTTGGGTATATATAGACATGTCCTCATTTTAGTTGTAATGTTGGGTGGACGAGCTGAGCTTGCTATGCTGGCGGGTCGGGGATTGCTGGGCTTTCGGGCGGGCGGGTTTGTTAGGCTAACTTGCGGATGGCTTACGTGTTTTATTTGTAGGATTTTGGGCTTAATTTTGTAGCCCGCATATTAGAGTAAGCTGATGGGTTGTAGGGTGCCCTACAAAATATATATATTTAAGAGACACTATATAGGTTTAGGAGTCCTAAGAAAAAATATTAACGACCATGATTCGTTGTTGTGATCAACGGCTGCGATTAAGTGTTTGGTTTATATTCAACGGTCATGATCGATCGTGATCTGATTCTACAATTCAAAACTACTTCTTTATAATAGATAAAGATATATATATATATAATATTTAATTAAAATTAAAATTTTGATGGTACCCCAAATAAAAACTTTACCTTAATATCTATACTAATATAAACGCAAACGTTGCGTTGTTATAGCAACCCGTCAGTTACATTTGATCTCCTGAAAATACAACTCCATAGTTGTCATGCTCAGTCGGCAACGCTTTTTATAAAAAAACAAAAATTGATGCCCGCGCCGCCGCCGCCGGTGCGGCGTCGGCCTGACCGGACCCCGCCGACAAGGTCGTCGGCGACCCCGACGGGGGTAGGCCGGAGGCGAACCGGCAGGGCTCTGGAGGGCCGTGAGTGGCAGTTGTGGCGCCGAGCCGGAGAACTACATGGAAGCGGGACCCGCTTCCATGTGGCCGAAGGCCGCCCGAAGCATCAAGCACGGGTAAAGCCCGTACAGGGGCCGGTGAAGCCCGCCTGGATGAGGCCGAACACCACCCGAGAGCTTCGAGCATGGGTGTACCCCGTGCGAAGAAACTCGTATTAATTAATATATAATTGTTGCAATAAATGCATATAAGTCTGAGAGTTTCAAAAATATGGTGTAACTATTCCGGACAAGCTTCTTTTAATTGTCTCGGAGAATATGTAATCAAACTTGTCGCAACATACATATCCTAAAACTATGTATTGTTAATTCTTAAAATATAACCATAATTTCTTGTTCTCGGGACATGCACAAAGGTTTTGCAGTCAAAGATTCTCAAGTGATTATAAGAAAATTTTTCTCGTGCCAAACTCTATCAATTACATCATCCTATAATGCAAAATTGGGTCAGAAATTGATGTCGTGTGCAGTTATATCCATAGCTTCACTGTAAAATATGCATGGTAGCTTTGTCTCTGACAACATGCATCTCACTCTCTTCATCAACGTCTTATTCATTCTTTCTGCTATATCAATCAGTTATGGTGTCCTGGACATTGTTTTTTCATGCATGATCTCTTAATCTCTACAGTACTTATTAAAATGATCAATATATTCTTGCATTGTCAGAACTGATGCATTGTAGCTTTTGTAAAGAATCGGAGCACCAAGAAGTAGAAATTCGATATACCAGTTGAATAAATTAACACACAGAAAATACAGAGGTTCACCCCAAGCTCGGGCTACTTCCTCTCCGCCACTGAAGAAAACCCTACACAAATAAACCTTCGTGTAAATTTCCAGAAGTTCGGCAATTATCACTCGAACGAACAGCAGCCCCCTTGTTTCCCTTGTTCTGTACCCTAAGTCCGGTAACCAGGGCTTATATACCCCGTGAAAACAACCAAAAAACAAGGATCGACGAACGCCGGGCCGCGTTCGACGATCGACGAGCTGCGTTCGACGATCGTCGAACGCCAAGCCGCGTTCAACAATCGACAGGTCGCGTTCGACGATCGACTAGCCGCGTTCGACGATCCTCGAACGCCAAGCCGCGTTCGACGATCGACTAGCCGCGTCGACGATCGTCGAACGCCCCGCCAGGGAAATATCCTAGGAATCGTTAGTGTCGTACTCCTGTTCCTCTAAGCTCACTTGGGCTAACCCAGTGTGAGAAACAAGAGGACAAGAAGTGTTCCACCACTCCAACAGTTTCTTTCCAAATTGTCTTTTAACTTCAACATATAATCTTTGCAAAGTGTTGAGAACCTTCTTTCTGGTCTCAATATCGTAAAAAGTTTTTCAAATGATCATTAATGAATGTCACAAAGTAAGACACTCTGTATGCATGTATGCACCTTCAGCGACCCACAAACATTAGTACATATGTGTTGAAGTCGGGAAAATCTCTTACTCCAAAATTTCGGATCAAGGCAGTCTGAGGTTATCGATTCAATAGTCGGACTCGACGGCTAACGGGATAGGACGCGGAAAATGTCAAACAACTAAAAGCACCCAGGCGGTGTGGCAGGGAGGTCCTACCACGTACCCGGATGCTTAGAAGAAGCATCCCCTCCACAACCAAAAATGGCCGAGCAGGGTACGAGGTAGACTCTCGCTGACGACTAAGTCAAGACGGCTACAAACCGGGAAAGCTGCTAGCTCGCAACCTGTCTCTCTGAAGAAAGGATTCAAAGGCTCAGCTCGAAGTCTTGGGAAAAGGTGATCGAGATATTTTGCGAGATTCTGAACTTCGTCTTCTTGTACCACCGGGGTCTAATTTATTAGCAAATCCAAATAGAGGGGGGGAGTCTTATTTATAGCCCCACCCATGGCGACTAGGTGACTTCTTGGAGGGAGGGAGCCCGGCTGCGCGAGTAACCGGCCTAGTCGCCTTCCTAGTGAGTATGCGAGTAGAGCACGTTATACTCATCCAGGCCTTTTGTTGCTTGTGCGTTGACTCTGACCGTTGTCTTGACTTGCTGACTTTGGATCCTATTGACCAGACTCTGGAGGGGTCCACCCTCAACGAATATGAGTTGTACAATATGAGCTCCAACAGCTCAGATCTTCTAATAGAACCATGGCTCTACAATGAAACTTTATTCTGCTTCCCAACCACAAATTGATCGCATCTCTCTAACTAATTCTCAAATAAATCTGTGATCAACGTTTTCTTGGCAAGACGTTTTAGACCTTTTTGGATGATGTGGCATAATCTTTTGTACCATAAGAAAGTATATGTTTGATCCCTAATAGTGTTAGCCAAAGTAGCTTCAGGCTTTTCCTCCATATATTATAGCTTGATATCTCTCTAATTTTAGAGACAACGAGTGCTCTTTTAATTAGTTTCCAAAAATCTTCATTAAATACAATAAGGTGCCCCACACCACCAAGTTTCTCAACTGAAATAAGTTTGAAGTGAATATCAGGTACGTGCCACTAGGGCTATTCACGAACCGAATCGAATTGAATAGCTGTTCAAACAAATCCAAATTTCACATAGAATGCAGAGATTCAGATTCAGATTCGTTCGAATATTCAGATTCGGATTCGGATTTGACATGAAATTTTGGATTCAAATTCGGATTTTTATTTCAAATACATGTAAATTGTAAACACATGATTCTCGATTTGTAAACACAAAGAATGCAATTTGGTGATAACTCAGAAATTATTATTATTTTAGAAAATCTCTCATCTAAATATTAACATGTTCAATTGAAAATTGTCATCAAATCAGTGCACAACTAACAATTATAATTGACAATAAAAAACAACAAATTTAATCTCCTCTTCTAAGTTCTAAGTTCTAACATAGCAACATGCAGTAAAAAGATACCACACATCTTCAATACTCATCTGATCATCTCACAATATGCTTGACCCTTGCATGAAAAATGAGAATAAAAAGATATCATGAGTTCAAGACTTTCAAAAAAATAAAAAAGAATGGATTTATCATCATGTCATCCATGATCAATTTTGTATCCTAGCAAATTCTGCAATGCAAATTTTGTAGGTTAGGTCAATTAAAATATATGTAGATGAATGAAATGTTATTTGGACATCGTTCTTAGCCTAAATATTTATAACTTGATAAATTTAAGGCCTTTATGCGCCAACAGTTCATTCATTTACTTTTAGAACTGAAAAAATGCATATATTATTTGAAGAACAATCTTCATAGATCTTTTAATGACAGATTAATTAACAAAAAAAATATACCTGGAAGATCAATTTGCATTCCTTCCTTTTCAACCTATATGATAAGAAGATGAATATCAATGCATAAGTAAATTATGATAGAATAACATATTGCAATACGCTATAAACAAGTTTCTTACCTTGAATTTTTTTCTAACTCCATAGGTGCTTCGAGTCCAATCTTCACCACAAATTAATATTTGTACAGTTTCGGGAGATAATGAAGCACGATATGTATCAATTATGCGACTTCCAACACTAAATGTAGCTTCAGAGGCCACAGTGGTAATAGGTATGACTAAAATATCTCTTGCCATCTTTGATAATATTCGGTATTTCATGTTATTTTCTTTCCAAAACATCAAATGAACTCGATGTAGCTCTATCTAGCATTAAGCATGTTTCCTCAATGTACAAGTCAAGCTCTGACTTGGCCAGTGGAATTGTCTCAACAGTTCTCACATACTCACATATTTCATGAAAGCCCAGTGCAGTGGAATTGAGAGACGAAGATGGAACATTCAAGGAACTCGCACCTCACTACAAGAAAAACATTGAATAACATCGAATTTTAGAAAGGAAAAATATTTTGTTGATAATTTGCAACAAATTTTGTTATGAATATGAATTATAACATTTTCAACAAATTAGAAACAAAAATTTTTGTTGCTAAATTAGAAACAAAAAAATTTGTTGCTAAATTTTCATTGATAAATAGAATCAAATTTTTTTGCTTTTAAATTTTTGTTGATAACAAAAACTAATTCAACAACGAAGCTTTATTTCGCAAATCCTGAAATGTTATATACTACTCGTCGCTCATTTTTCAGTGTGCACAAAAGATTTGTAAACGGAGAAGAAACATAATTTTTTGTAGGTAGAGAATTTTGTCCGTATGAAAACATATTTTTTAAATTAAGAAAAAAAATTAAAAAACTAAATTTTTTCTAAAATGGAGGAATAAAATCTGAAAAAAGAGTGTTTAGCCATATGATATTTTCGCTTTAAAATAGTATATATATATATATATATATATATATATATATATATATATAGTATAATCGGATACAAACTTTGTTCAAAGTGAAGATATAATACAAAAAATAAAAAACTCGTGTTTAACGTAATATTCTATCTTTTATTTTTAAGACTTAATAAGTAAAAATAAATCTAAAAAAAAAATGCGATAAAAGAAAAACAATATAAATAAAAAAAAAGTGTTGTATGCATATCTATCTTTCTTTATATAAATTTATTTATCTGTATAAATATATTTATCAAATATATATTTATTTTATTACTTATATATTATATTATATAGATATAGTTATATGTATAAATAAATTTATACTTATAAATATATACAAATATATAAATGTTCGTATAAAAATCTAATATATATAGATAATAAATATATATATATATATTTTTATATATATAATATATATTTATTTAGATTATATGTCAATATATTTATACGCATATTTATATATATTTATTAATTTAATTATTTATATTGGAAATATATTTATATATAAATATATAGTTTAAAATATAATTATTTTTGATTACGTATCTGTTATATAACAAATTTAATCGTAAATATTTTAATAAAGTGGCGTTGACACATTGGTCAAGACTTTGTTATTGAAGTCTTCAAATTTGTGAAAAAGGTCTATGGTTCAAACCATGATGGGAGCAAATTAGAGAAAGAATATCAAATAAAGTTAGAATGTTTTTAAAAAATATATATTTTTTTCATTAATTATAATCAAGAAAAAACAAGCAAGGAATTTCTAATTCCTTGCCAATTAAATAGCAATAAATTCGTTGCTGAGGATCTGTTGAAAGTTAGGAAGGAAAAGTATCCTTCCTAAATTTATCTAGGCTCATTTTAGCTACAAATATATTTTGTTCTTAAATCACTTGCTAATTTATATTAACAAGGAATTTTATTGTTTAGCAACAAATTCTCATCCTTGATATTTGATATTTTTCTTGTATTGCCTTCACTTGGATTAACAGTACTAAAATTAGCTTCATCGACAATTTCACTTTGCAAACTTTTGTATTCCACATAAATTTTTACTAGAATGCTCCGTACCTAAACTTGTGAAATAAAAAATTTGTAATTTTAAACAATATTTAAATTAACGCAATTCACTATATATATAGAAAAACTCAGAAATTTTGCAATGTTTTGTGTCGCTTCATTGTTAGTGTAGATCTTAGGAAAACTAAATTCAATTGCTCTCATTTTCCATCTCGGGTCCAAAACAGATGCAATTGACATCAACCTGTTACAATCTCCCCAATATTTATCAAACTTTAACTTCATTTTCAATACCATGTCTCGAACAAAAGCACGATCATCACTAACTTGTCTATCCAAAATTATTTTAATCCCATAAATCTCTGGTAGGAATAAGTTTGTAGTTGGATAGTCGCTTCCTGAAATTAAATTGGTGTTCTATTAAAAACCCCTAAAATTTCGCAAACTAACTCAACTTTCTCCCATTCTTCTAGAGTCAGGCATGTATTAAAATGATCATCCATATCACTATACATCGAAAAGGTATTCTTTAAAACTACTGTTAGATAATATTTGGTATGTAGAATTCCATCTTGTCTTGCAATCAAGAATAAGCTTTCTTGTATGTAAGGACAATGTCTTCACAATCTTCGAGAAGTCAATCAATCTTGCATCACCAGCATTAATATAAAGCACACTTTCTCTTACATTTTGAATCACTTCCTTAATTTGTCCAAGCCCACCCTGAAGCATAAGGTTCATGATATGTGCACAACATCTCACATGAAATATCTTCCCTCCACATAATAATTTTCTGGTTCTAGAAAAAATGTGTTTTAAATGATGCATAGCTACATCATTTGTTGAAGCATTATAAATTGAGATTGACATAATTTTGTGCTCTACACCCCACCCCATTAAGCAATTGTAGATTGCATTGCATATATCAATGTCACGTCTAGGAGGAGGTACATGCACAAAAATTAACACACGCTTTTGCAACTTCCAATTTGAATCAATGAAATGAACAGTTATAACCATGTATTCCATTTTTTGATTCTTTGACTCTCACAAATAAGTTGTCAAACTCATCTTACTTGTTGCATCTAAAAGCCTCTTAAGTTTGGCTTTTTCATTATTATAAATAGTAACACAATCTTTTTTTTACTTTGAAGCGACTTATACGCTCCCAAAGTGGCTAAGCACATCTCATCATACGATTGAAGCCTTCCTCTTCCATCATGCTTAATGAAATCTCATGCATAAGAATCCATTCAGCAACGACATGCCTCATCTTATCATTATCATATTTTCCATCGGTAGGTGCACAAACATTCACACTTTCTTTTGAACTTAGATTACTGGGCTCGATGTTTAACAACTATTGCTTTTTGGTGGATCTTAATCTAGCTTTACAAATTTTTAAGTGTTTCTTCAAGTGTGAAGTACAAGCAGATGCATGTTTTGCAAGCTTTCTACCACAATGATTGCATTGCTGTTTATCTTTTACATCAATAGTGACTATTTTAAAATCTTGCCAAACAGTAGATTTAAGTTGTCTTTTATTTCGACCTTGCATAGGATTTTCAGTCTCATGACTCTCATCACTTGCTTCAGAAATCAGTTCATTGTTCTCTTGATTTACATCCATTTGAACATCAATTGTATTACTAATATCTTGATTAGAATGCATCTACATAGAACCCAAAAAAATAAGTGACAAGAACATCATTAATTAGAATAACATTCAGAACATTAAAATACATTGGAACATGCATATAATATGTTAAAGTATATAGATCTTAATAAGGTACCTGCTGACTTTGCACATCCATGGGTATTGAATATTGATAATTAAATTTGCTAATGAAAACCGACTGAAACTTGCTAATGGAAACCCTGATGAAAACCAGCTGAAATTTGCTAATTGAAACCTAACATAAGATATTGCTAAATGAAGTTGGAGAGGGAGTAAAATAGAATAAATAGAGCGAGTTGCAGATGTACTGGTTACGGCGGCGAGTTGCGAAAGTGCCGATGAAAGCCCTCAATGGAAACCCTTTATTGCAGAGGTGCTCACACAGTCGCACAGTCGCATAGATGAATAGGAAATGGAAGCTCTAGATGAAAGTCATCGATGAAACCCTCGCTGGAATCCCTCAAATCTCGATAGAATCAAAAAACAGGGGTGATTTACGTACCGGCAGAAAATAGGTGCGACGGCCGAGGGGCGAGTCCGGCGAGACCCGCGAGAAACGGCTATGGCTTCTGCCTTCTCGCACAACAAGACGGAGAGAGTGAGATCCTGAGAGCCGATACGCGATACGGCAAGAGGCGAGAGCAGCGGATGGGAAGAGGAAGATTAAAATAAAAGTGACGCCAGACGGCTAGGGGCCTAGGGCTTCTCTATTTTCCGCCTGAGCTTTATGTTTATTAATCAAATAAAATGATATGTATTAATTTATATATTTATAAATTATAATATATGTACAAATCTGTAAGTTATTGTTTAATATATGTACAACCCTAATTGTACATAGATAGATTATAATATATGTAAAGACTGTAATTATTTATTAGATATATGTATTTTTATTGAAGTAATTATTATTCGCGAATAGTTCGAATATGTATAACTTATTCGGATTCGGATTCAAAAATTATTCGAATCTGAATTTGGATTCGAATTCAAAAATTACAAATATTTATCGAATTTTCACGAATTGAATCTCGAATTATTCACGAACTATATTATTTGTGAACAGTCCTACATGCCACACATACTTCTGAATTAGCAAACCTCTCGTGCATGCTCGTCTTTAGGTGCACGTCTTCCCTCCCGATGAATTTAGAATTGTCAATATTGCCCATTATAAGAAATTTATAGTCATGCGTGGTGTAAGTGTAAACAACTCTCTATTATGAAAGATTTGTGCAGGAGCACATGAGTGCACAATTCATCTCCTATCATCGTATGAGAGTGCAACAATGACACCATCTCTTACAGTGATGACATTGTCCTCCTTTATAGAAGTAGTGGATGTCGCGTGAGTGACCTTTTCTCATTTGTGAACCTTTATTTCTTCTTCTGATCATTATTCAGAGTATAACAAAACATTTAAATATGCTTTTTCAGGTGATAGTAACGTCACTCTATATTTGGGCAGAGAGACCCTAGACTTCTCTCTGCTCTGGATTCTTTTACTCTTCCTTCCTTTGCTCTTGCTCCTACATCCCCCTCATGGGCTCAGTGTACGAGGCATCAACTCATGAAGAAGAGTGTGATTGACCTTGAGATTTTCTTCGCACATCCTCGTTCAGGATGTTACTTTTGACATTCTCCATTGTAATGATACCCTGAAGAGAGGAGGTAATTAGAGAAACTCAACCACACCTCTTCCCTGAGTCTGTCAGTCATTGTTGTTCACAAATTCGACGTTGAGGCTCTGAAATGGAAGATTACCACCAAGTAGGAAGAATGAAAACCTCCTACTATACCGCAAAGTAGAGAACCAATTTTTTTCTTCGCTGCTTGACACGCTTGCTGTACCGACGATGGAGAGAGAACCAACCAACAAAAAAAATTATTTTTTTCTTCCTTCAGTCGCCCCCACACCTGTACCGCCAATAAGAGAACAAAAGTACAAAACCATTTTTTTTGTTTTTAAGGAGGGAGAACTTGATCAGACACTTTTTTTTGCTCCTGCTAAGCCGCCAATCGCCGGATTTGGATCCCCTGGAGCTCGTACCGACAACTCCAACGTAGAGTTCGATCCATCTCGCACGTTGGATTGAAATCCAACGCGCTAGAATTCCCGTTTTTTTATATTTTTTAATTTTTTACTGTTCATTTTTTTTTTTGTCTTTTAGCGCCTGGATTCATCTCATCGCCACAGGATTAGCGAGATGAATCGTTCTCGCGCGTTGGATCGAACTCCACCCTGAAATTCTCCGTACTAACTCCAGGGGACCCGAATCCCCAATCGCCGGTGGAGAGAACAAAAAATCTATTTTCTTCGTTCAGGCGCTACCCACCAATGGAGGACCCAAAAAAACTTCTTGTTGTTGCCCAACTGGACCGCTGGAGGAGAGAGCACCAATCTCCTTTTTTGTTTATTGCACTGTTGTAGCGCAGGTTGGATTCAAATCCTCTGGAGTTCAGGAGAAACTCCGCGATCCAACGCACGAGAACCACCGAACTTCACGGATCCAACGGTTAAAAAATTTAGGCAATAAAAGACAAAAAAAACATAAAACAAAAATAACTTAAATAAAAAAACACGGGGATTCTCGCTTGTTGGATTGAAATCCAACGCGCGAGAACCCTCAAACTCCAGGGAATTCATATTCCGGTGCGGTGAGAGAGGCAAACAAATTTTCCGGCATCCTGCATTTTCTGATTATCTTACTTTCCTTTGCATGAGACCAAATCAAAATAATTTCTTAAAATAATTACTAATTCTCAATTTTTTGAGAAATTATTCATGTAAAAGTACTCATTTTAAACTAGTTTGATTGACAACAAAACATTCAAAATTTTAAATTGCATTTTTACAATCGTAAAGTCCTTCAGTTTTTTTATAAAAAAAACTATTGCGTTAAGTAAGCTAGTATGGAAGTACTTTAATTTACACACACAAATTAACTTGTGATTAATTTCTAGCATTTTTTAAAAAATTATAAATTTCAAAAATTATTCCAATTTATTTGATCAATTGAACATAAATACAACCAACTCTGTTTTAGTTCACCAAACACGGTAATTTTCTCTAATTTAAGAATATATATATATATATATATATATATATATCTATATTAATAAGCCTGTTCATGTACGAGCCGTCGGTCACGCGAATTCCCGAAAATGCCCTTCGACCGCTCTTCGCCCCCTGCTCGCTGAAATCGCGCAAATGCCCTCTGCTCCGCATCACACAGCTCTGCTCGCCACGCCGCATTCTACCCGCCGCGTGCCCCAGCCGACGCGTGCCGCAGCCGCCGCGTGCCGCCCCCGCCGTCGCGTGCCGCCGCGTGCCGCCGCTGTTCCCACGAAGTATGCTTCCCCCACTTTCTCCATCTCCGCCTCATTCGCATCTCTCCTCCTCTGCGATTTCTCTCGGCTCGCCTGCTACCGCCACCAACGCTTCCGCTGTACTCCGCATATCTGGCCGCACTCCACCCACGCGTCCGCCGGAGGTAAGCCTCATTGTTTACTCCGACCTCTACTTTCAGCCTCGCCTCTCCCCTATTCTCAGGTTTTTTCCACATATTTCCATTGCTACACCTTTCGTATAGTTTTAACTTACACCTTCGCACTTTGAATACCATATTGCTCCGCCACTCCTGCTGCAGATTGAACTATTAAAAGAGTATATAACCATTTCACATACATCTCTGCTTTCAAGTTTCACTCCCACTAAATCCCGATTGTTTTTTTTTTAATAAACCTTTGCTCTCCCGTGCAAGAATCGTAGGTGATTATCACATATTGCAAAGTGAGAACATCCACATGAGCACAGACACCTACTGATTTTAAAAGGGCTGTAACGACTATTATGAGCATCTGTGCATCATTTAAAAATTGTTCATTCTCATACCTGTTAAACTGAAGTTCCAGGTTGCTGTGCTGCTCTTTATTCTGCCTCTTTTCTTAAGTATCATTCCTTTTCACCCAAATATTTACATGTTGCCCTGCTGTTAACTAAATATAATTTAACTTACATATCCCTGGTATAGAATTCAGCAGTTTTTTTCGTTCCACCATTTCTTTCTGTTATTCTTACAGCTTTCCGTATCTGTTTCAAGCATGTGTGCTTTAGCACTGACAATGAAAGTTAAGACAGCCTTCTATTTGTAACTGCCTGTACTATACATCCAAAACGACAAGATCTATGAGCAAATAAAAGATGTTTAGATTCACAACACTATTTTTTTTACTTGGGCATGAAAATTTATATACCAACTTAATGGAACTATTGAATTTCTTAGACATTGTATTCCCCATTGTTTCAAACTTCTCATTCCTTACTGATGAAACATACTTAAATGCCCAAATCGTAACATAATTAGTAGAACCCACCAGATAAAATGCATGTTATGTTGCCGTCCATGACTTCCTACATTCACAACGAAAACTTGCTACACGTTTAAAGTCCAAAGCTTACATGAAAGACTGCAAACTTTGCATTACATAATGCTGACGAGCACATGAATGTCCAAAAAATACCATAATCAATAGACTCGAACATTTACAATGACATGATAAGGAACTACGAATTGCAATTTTAGGTGCTGTAAGTGTAAAAAGGCAGTCATACATATTACGCGCGCTTCATCTCAAACTGTCGACTGACTGTTCTGTTGCCCTCCATTAATTGCTACATTCGAACGCAAATTTTTACATGTACAACGTTGTGGATGTGTCCGTGGGCTGTTATATTACCTTTGTCAGTACTCAATGCGAAAATTTTACTATGCCCACATGATTAAATGTTCACATACCAAAATTATTTGCTATTAAAATTTAAGATCTACAACATCAGTAGATTCATGTTTCCTTCTCCATTTCCGATTTCAGTCTGCTTTCATCAACCTGTACACTTCATTTCCCATTGCACTTTATTGTCCCGCTCTCATTGATTACGATGTTCATGTTCATGTTGGGTTGCACTGACCATCTCAAACTCATACAAACACAAATGCCGTATACTTACACATGTGCTCTACTATGCTACATACTACGATTATTGGGAAATTACTATACATTACATGTTACAATTGCTCGGCGTCAGGTGTTTCGGCGCTACTACGCAATTTAAATCCATAACAAAAAACTGCAATGTCTGCGTCACACTCTTCGTCAGCCATGACAGAGGAGAAGGACGTTCTGCTCATGAACAGTGAACTTGAGCAAACCGGCGATGTGCCCCCTGCTATGCGCGAATACTACTACTTCGCGCTTTTAGTTGAGAACCTTAACCTTTGTACAACTACTGAAGTGTTAAAGTCCGTGTTCGGCTCACTTCCGGGGTTTCTTCATGCCACTGTATGGATCAAAACTCTTCATACCGCATTATACACATGAACCTCATTTGTTTGAACTCAGTACTACTATATATATTTACTCATGAAGGCTGACGTCGACACAAAAGGACATTCAGTTGGCACGGGTGAAGTTATTTTCAGAGATGAGACGACTCTGAGCAACGCCGCAATAAAGATGGCAAACCACGTCATTGACGGTCAGAAGATCTCTGTTCGTGAGTTGGCACTCTTTGATGTTAGCCCGAAGTTCTTTGAGATGAAGCCTTAAGTACCTACCTCGCCTACTCTGTGTACGATCTCCTTCAGAGTTGCTATGCTGCTGAGTTAATTATTATACAGAATACTTGCTTTATGTAAATATTACAATATGTTTGCCCCTACTCATGTATAATACACAGCCCTTAGAATGCCATACACATCGTACTGTTTTTGTCATGCTAAAGTTGCAAGCAGAAAATAAATAAAAGTTCTCCATTATTGTCACCTTTTACAAAATATATATGTACAACGACACGAATTTTACAATCTTTATTGTACAAATGCCAAGAACTGTATCATTTCGAATCATACTTCTCTCTAAACATCCTTCCGTTCCTGAGTGCCTGCTTCGAATGCGACCTGTGCCAATCCATGTTAACCGGTGCTCCTCTTTGGCAAGAACTACTAAAACTCTGCTTGAAATTCACTGCATAAAAAACAAAATTACTGTATCAACTCGACATAGAACAAAAACATGAACAGTGTTCTGGACGTTTGTCGACGTCATCAGTATGACTATAGTCATGCGTCGTTATGATGTTTGTCGTGTGTCTGTTTTAGTAACCCACATCTATCGCAACAAATATCGCATCAA
>CM077152.1:14316010-14396266 GCA_039583875.1 Platanthera guangdongensis
AGATGTGGGACTAAAATTTACAAGCTAGATCGGACTGTACAAATAAACCGCACAGGCCGCGAACGGGTTAGACAGAAGACTAACCGCAGCGGCTTACATAAGAGATGCGGAGAGGTCGGCCTATGCAGATTGCTGCGACCGCCGGCGGTTTACAAGTCGACGGTCAAACCGCCAACCGCGCCTTTCTCTAACCCGCAAAGATCAGAGGGCCCGGGTTGACTAGTCAAACTCATGATCCCACAATATGAGGGATCATAGGAGAGATTGCTAAGTGCACACACATTCTTATATAAATGGGGTCTTATCCACATCAATAAGCATGGGCGCGATTTAGAGATTGCTAAGTGCACACACATTCTTATATAAATTGAGCTTCATCCTCATCAATACGCATGAGCGCGATTTTTTCGTCTGAAAAATTCTTTTTTGCCCGGTCGCGTTTTTTTTACCCGGACGGATTTTTTTGCCCGAATGCGATTTTTCTGCTCAAGCGTGACTTTTTTCGCTACGACGCAATTTTTTTTCTCCCGGACGCCCAGACGAGAATTTTTCACCGCGACCCAATTTTTTGCTTGGGCGTGTTTTTTTCCTGGATTGAATTATTCGTTCGAACGCAATTTTTTCGCCCTGTTGCGATTTATTTCGCCCATACACTAATTTTTTCTACCCAGACATGATTTTTTTCTTCGGGAACTTGTACGTTTTTTTTCGCACGGCCGCAATATTTTCCCAGACGCGATTTTTTCACCCAGACGAGATTTTTTAACTATGACACAATATTTCCCCCGGAAGCGACTTTTTTGCCCGAGCAAAAAAACTCGCATCCGGTCGAAAAATTTACGTTCGTGCGAAAAAATTGCATCCAGGAAAAAATTTTGCGTCCGGACAAAAATTTTGCGTCTAGGAGAAAACAATTCGTCAGGGCGGAAAAATAACGTCTGAGTGAAAAAATGTGTTTGTGCGAAAAATTGCGTCCGGGTGAAAAGCGCGTTCGGGCGAAAAAACTGCGTACGCGCAAACAATTTCTGTCTGGGCAAAAATAATTGTGTCTGAGCAAAAAAAACGTGTTCAGGTGAAAAAATCGCGTGCTGGTGAAAAAAATCACGTTTGGGCGAAAAAATCGTGTTTGGGCGATAAAATTGCGTCCGGGTAAAAAAGATTGTTCTGGCGAAAAAATCACACCCAAGCAAAAAATTTGCGTCCGCGCAAAAAATAATCGTGCCCGGGTGAAAAAAATCACGTTTGAGCGAAAAAATTGTGTCCGGGTAAAAAAGCTTGTTCTGACGAAAATATCACACCCGGGCAAAAAATTTGCGTCCGGGCAAAAATAAATGCGTCCGGGCACACAATATAAACGCAAACGTTGTGTTGTTATAGCAACCCGTCAGTTACATTTGATCTCCTGAAAATACAACTCCCTAGTTGTTATGACACGGGCTCCGCCCCTATGGCTACCCGCCACAGTTCCCTGCCCGGACGGCGGGCTTCGCCCACACCTGGCTTCGGCCGCCCCGCGGCGGGCTGCGCCCGCCCCCCGGATAGCTGCGCCCCCGACACGGGGCTCTGCCCCTATGGCCCACTCAGCGTCACAGTACTCGGCCCTAGGGATGATATCGAGTCGAGTTCGAGCGATTTTGGCTCGACTCGAAATCAAAATTTTCAACTCGAACTCGGCTCAAAATCGAAATTGATTTCGAGTCGAGCCGGCTCGACTCGAAATGACTCGATTCCGAGTCAGCTCGAAATCGAATCAAGCCGGCTCAAAATCAAATCGGGTCGGCTCGAAAATGAATCAAGTCGGCTCGAAATTGAGAAATTTTGCGTTTTATTCCTAATTTGCTCAAATTTAAATTGGACAACCTATAAATTTAGCAAATGAAACAGTTAAAGCCTTTATTTTTTATTAGGTTTAAATTTTGTTATTTTTAATCTTAATATAAGATTATAAGAATATATTAATAAATACTTAATTTTTTTAATTAATTCGAGTTGATTTGAATCATATTTCGAGCGATTCAGGGTTGGCTCGAAATCGACTCGAAATCAGATTCGAGTCAAATTGAATCGACTCAAATTGAGTCGAATCAATTTTAACTGATTCCGATTCGCCTCAATTTTCGAACGATTTTCGAGCGACTTTCGAGTTTCGAATAATATGCTCAGCCCTACCCGACCCGTGACGGCGGGCTTCGCCCGCACCTGGCTACGGCCGCCCCGCGGCGGGCTTCGCCCGCCCCCGAATAGCTGCGCCCCCGACACGGGGCTCTGCCCCTATGGCCACGCGTCACAGTATCCTAAACATTTAATTATATTTTTAAAATATTTAAAAAATATGATATTTTATTATATTTAAAAAATATTCAAATAATATATTATTTAATTATATTTAAAAAAATATTTAAAAAATAAAAAATATTTAAAAAAAATTAGGCGGGATTTAATCCCACCTGCTTAGGCGGGATTAATCCCGCCTAATTAATCCTGCCTCGGCTTATATTAATCACATGCGGGATTTAGTCCCACACCGCCCGTTTTGTGCGGAATTTTGGGTATATATAGACATGTCCTCATTTTAGTTGTAATGTTGGGTGGACGAGCTGAGCTTGCTATGCTGGCGGGTCGGTGGGATTGTTGGGCTTTCGGGCGGGCGGGTTTGTTAGGCTAACTTGCGGATGGCTTACGTGTTTTTAATTGTAGGATTTTGGGCTTAATTTTGTAGCCCGCATATTAGAGTGGGCTGATGGGTTGTAGGGTGCCCTACAAAATATATATATTTAAGAGACACTATATAGGTTTAGGAGTCCTAAGAAAAAATATTAACGACCATGATTCGTTGTTGTGATCAACGACTGCGATTAAGTGTTTGGTTTATATTCAACGGTCGTGATCGATCGTGATCTGATTCTACAATTCAAAACTACTTCTTTATAATAGATAAAGATATATATATATAATATTAAATTAAAATTAAAATTTTGATGGTACCCCAAATAAAAACTTTACCTTAATATCTATACTAATATAAACGCAAACGTTGCGTTGTTATAGCAACCCGTCAGTTACATTTGATCTCCTGAAAATACAACTCCATAGTTGTCATGCTCAGTCGGCAACGCTTTTTTTAAAAAAAAAACAAAAAATTGATGCCTGCGCCGCCGCCGCCGGTGCCGGCGTCGGCCTGACCGGACCCCGCCGACAAGGTCGTCGGCGACCCCGACGGGGGTAGGCCGGAGGCGAACCGGCAGGGCTCTGGAGGGCCGTTGTAACGCCCCGAAACTCAAAGGAGCAAAGGGGGACGTTTTGGGCCAGTTTTGGTTCTGGCTGAAGGCACACGGCCTGGGACACGGGCGTGTCCCAGGGCGTGTCAAGTGTGTGCCGACACTTAGTCGCGAAGTCGTCGAGTTATACTCGACGATTCGTCGAGAAAGGGCACACGACGGCCTGCGACACGGGCGTGTCGACCCGTGTCAACACTTAGCCGTGAAATCGTCGAGATATACTCGACGATTCGTCGAAATGGGCACACGGCCCGCGACACGGGCGTGTCGCCGGGTGTGTCGACCCGTGTCGACGATCGTCAAGGTGAAATCGTCGAGATTCACTCGACGATCGTCGAGACAAGGCACACGGCCTAGGACACGGGCGTGTCCAAGGCCGTGTCATCCAATCGTCGAACTGCACGCGACGAAATATCGAGACCTTGTACACGGCCTGGCGCCCAGGCGTGTCAATTTGACACGGGCAAGGACACGGGCGTGTCCTAGAACCCGTGCAGTGCTCGGGTTGAAAACGGGGGAAAATCATGGGGTACACGGCCGGCTACACGGCCGTGTCAGCTGGAACACGGGCGTGTAAGCTCGAACACGGGCGTGTTCGATACCCGTGTGCGGGTTCAGAAGATTCGATTTTGACGGCGAATGTGGCACACGGCCCTGGACACGGGCGTGTGCCAGGCCGTGTTCGGTCCAGATTGGGCATTTCAGCCCCGAATCAAAGCCGCTCGTTTTCTTAGGTTGAGATCCAACGGCTGGGGATGGTTCCTGAGAGGATATACACGGGTTTGACTTAGAAAATCCATCACTTTTCTTCACTTATCCTCTTTCTAAACCCTTGGAGAAAGAAGAGCTAAGGCAAGAGGAAGAAGAGCTAGATCCGCCATTGGAGGAGCTTCGGAGCTCCGAATCGCAAGCCGACTCCGGATCCACGGAGGCAACGCAAGTGCGGTGATTTCTATCCGATTACTTTTCGATGGCGCCAAAGAGGAACACAAGGGTAACGATCCTCATCTTGAGCATTAATAGCTCTCTTTCTTAGCATAGGAAGCCCGCTCTCGCGAGTTTGCGGAGAGTTGGAGGCGTTCCTTCGGGTAGATATGTAAAGTCCCCGTTGTTTAGAGTCCGTATGCGAGAACGGACATAGGCATTTTGGTTGAAGCCTACCCGGACATGTTAGTCCGGATCGGTGATGTTGCATTGCTTAAGGCCGGAGAAGACTCCGTGTTATTGGTTGTTTTCGGGTTTTCTACGCGGTAGATTGCAACAGGGAGCTTTGGGGACTAACCCAAAGGTGCACCCGAAAACTGGGCGGATACGAGATCTTGCCAACTTGGAGGCCTGAGAGCCAACTCGAACATAACTGAGTTATGTGACTTGCGGTAGAATGGGACTCGGTGAAAGTTTGACCCGCGCAAATGGCTTAAATTGTCGTTGCGAAGTGAGCACGGGTTAGATGGAGCCGTACCCGCTTTATGTCGTCCGGTTAGAGCGACCTAAGGTTACGTGGAACTCGCCGTTGGCATAGATGGGAGTCTTCGGTGGTCAATGGCTTAAATTGACGTGACCAATACCAAGAAGACGAATTGCTCATAGGTTTGGCCGTCTTAGTGGCGGTGGTGAGTCCGGAATGTTAATGGCTTTAATTGACGTGACATCGACCGGTTCACCGAGAATGTGCCCTGAGTGCACGGGGCGTGTGGCCTTACGAGCCAACGTCTGTGATGTTATGGCTATGGTTTTATATTACTCGCTTATGCTAAGGAAATGCAGGGAAGGAGCATCGCCGCCCGAGTTGGGGGCGGGATCGTTATAATTTGGTCAGCATTGCTGACCGTTGCCTTGTTTTGCCACCGTGCGGTGGATTGTTGCTTGCAGGTGCAGCTGGACCAAGCGGTCAATAGCGGGCTAAAGCCTTTTTGCGAAGCTGGCCCTCGAAGGCCCAAGTAGAAGTGTTTACTGCTTTACTCATGTATGACCGGCCTGCGTGTCGTGGTTTGTAAAACATGTAATTTTCAAGTGAAACACTTTGTAAGGCCTTAAGGCCGATTTTTGGGTATTTTGTATAACATTCCTAATTTTGTAATAGTGGACATTCGTGCTCTAATGCTGGGTTCTTGTTTACAACTTATATAAACTGCTTCCGCTAGAATGCTCTGTGTAGGACGTTGAGATTGGTTGGATGGTTTCCATAAGTAACCACCCGGTCTGTCTGTGGTATATGGCGTCGGGCCCCGGCCGGACCTACTGCTATATACTATGCGACGGATATGGGGTGTTACAATTTGGTATCAGAGCCCTGGTTTTGGTCGGAATTAAGCTGAATTCGTGGACGAATTCTTTTTAAGGGGTGGTGAGCACATTGTGTGTGTCATCGTTATAACGGTAAAAGAACCCATGAATGTCCACTTAGGAATGAAAATACTCGTGTTTGAGGAACCTGCGTGTTCCTATAATTGCTGTTCGCAATTTTATTTGGTCGCTTAACGGTGTTTTGTACCACTATAGGTGACCGGAAGCGGTGCTGGACAGCCTGAATGTCCGGTTTCTGAGGAGCATAGTGCACCCAGTGAGGTGTTTGAGCCTCCTCCTTCGTATGAAACCGTTAGAAGGATCGTAGAAGCGGTGTTTACTGTGGCGGGTGCACAGCTAGGAGGAAATGTACAACCCTGCGCCCCTGTTGTGGCTTCAACGCCGGTGGGCGCGATGCAGCAGATGACCTTTGGTAGACCATTGGAGCAGCAGCTGAATATGCATTTAGTGCAGGGAGCGCACACGGTTGAGGAATATTTGCAAGCTTTTCTTATGATAAGTCGCTACCCATGCTTTGAGTCGGATAATGAGCAAGCTACAGTCGATAGATTCTATAATGGCCTACGCGCCGAGTTACGAGTCCTACTGCTAGGACCAAAGTTATTGGGATTCCGAGCCTTGGTGGAATCAGCTAGATCATTGGAGGCAGAGTTGAGGAAGACCCTCCCGATGCCAGCGACCATGGAATCGAACTATACAAACCCCATAAAAGCTGCATCCAGCAGAATGCTGGAGAAAGGGGTTATGAAATCGACTAGTAAAGTTACTTACACTTGTTATACTTGTGGAAAGAAAGGGCACTTTGCCCGAGACTGTTGGAATGGTGCTCGAAAGGGTAAGAAACCTATGTCAGGAGCAGTCAAGGATGTTAGTGCAAAGGAAACGACATTCAAAGTGCCGAACACCAAAAAAGCCTGTATATCGAAAATGGTGTAAGAAGCATAGGACTTCGGGTCAAGCTCATTCTGGTGCTTCTGGGACGACTACGGGTCAGACCCCGGGCACATGTTTCAACTGTGGCGAGCCGGGGCATTATGCTCGTGAGTGCCTAAAGCCCTGGAGGAAGCACGCCGTCGTGACGACAGGTATGGTTTAAAGATAGTTTTGCTTTAAATACTTGTCACTCTTGTGCATGTTAGCTTAGAACTACTAGTGTTAAGCCTTGTTATGACTTTCTTTATCTGCGAGAGCACCGTTCGTTTAGGGAGCTTCGCGTTCCTTTATTAGGAATTATATTGTGCGTCGGAGTACCTCCTTCAATGGTAAAAGACGAATTGGATGCGTTATAGTCCAATGGTGCTCATTGTGCGCGGGTAGACGTTGTTGCGCTTAGTTTTGGATTGGGAATCAGGAGTTCGACGTTATATTTGGTATGGACTGGCTCTCGGAGCAGCAAGCCAATATAGATGCGGTAGCAAGGAAGTCAAGCCGGGAGCAAGTCGTGAGATGACCTTTACGGGCTCGAAGAGGTCGAGCAAGATGTTGGCGTTTGCTCTTCAGGTGGTGAAGGCGGTTCGTGCCGGAGCAGAACTATTCTTTACACTAGTGGAGGTTGCAAAGCCGAAGCCCACTTTGGATTGTATTTCAGTGGTATCGAAGTACCCTGATGTGCTCCCTAGAGATCTTCCTGGAGCCCCGCCTCCATAGGAGATAGATTCCATGTTTGAGCTTGTACCAGGTGCAAGGCCTGTGTCACGCTCTCCTTGTCGGCTAGCGCCTACGGAAATGGCGGAGCTGAAAGTGCAACTTCTAAAAGTTGTTGGAGCAAGGGTATGTGCGTCCAAGTCCTTCGCCTTGGAGTGCACCGACCCTCTTTCGTAAGAAGAAGAACGGAAGCTTGGGCTATGTATTAATTATCGGGAGCTCAACAAGGTAACGGCAAAGAACAAGAACCCGATCCCAAGGATCGATGACCTTTGTGATCAGTTGGTCGGGCCAACGCCGTACTCTAAAGTAGCTAAGGGAGAGTGATATCCCTAAGATAACGTTCAGTACAGGACACGGGCGCTACGAGGTTACGGTCATGCCGTTTGGACTGACTAATGCGCCGTCAGTATTCATGGATTTTATGAACAGGACGTTCAGGGAGTACTTGGACCATTTCGTGATCGTCTTCATCGACGATATTTTGGTGTACTCGCAAAGTGAGGAAGATCACTTCAAGCATCTTCATTTGGTGTTAGAGACGCTAAGGAGAAATCAGTTGTACGCCAAGTTCTCGAAGTGCGAGTTTTGGCTATCCTCAGTGGCGTTCCTCGGGCATATAGTTAGTGGAGAGGGTATTGCTGTGGATCTGGCGAAGATTGTTGCGATACGGGAGTGGCCTGAGCTTGCTACGGAAGCAGAAGTCCGGAGCTTTTTGGGGCTTGTCGGCTATTATAGGCGCTTCGTGGAGAACTTCTCGCGGATAGCGTTACCTCTCACTACCTTGACGAGGAAGGAGCATAAGTTATTTTGGACGCCGGAGTGCGCGCGAGCTTTTGAGAAGTTTTAATGTCGGTTGACTACGACGCCTGTGCTGACTTCGCCAAGTGGAACCGAAGGCAATGAGATTTTAATGATGCGTAGGGCAGCGTTTTGGGTTGCGCGCTACTGCAACACGGAAGCGTAATAGCGTATGGACGTGAGTTTTGCCTCGAAGCTATGGAGGCATAATTCTATACGGTGTGAAAGTGGATCTCTACGCCGGTCACAAGAGCGTGAAGCATCTGGTTGATCAGAAGGATCCGAATATACGACAGCGTAGATGGATGGAGTTCTTGGGAGACTATACATTCAAGATCCACTACGCGCCTGATAAAGGGAATGCGGTTGCTGACGCGGTGAGTCGCCAAGCCCCAGCTCGAGCCCATTGGCTATCGGTGCAAGATGAGCGATTGGTGCGAGAGTTGGTAGCGTTGGGGATCGTTTGTATGGACAAGCAATCAAGTGCTGAAGCAGTTCATGGTAGAGGCTCTGGATGAGTCAAATTCCCAATTCGTCGTGGAGGACGTATTGTTTTGGATAGACGGTCGTCTGTGCGTCCCAAGCGTGGGCAATTTACGGGTGGAGTTGTTGTACGAGGCACACCATACCAAGTACTCGATTCACCCGGGGAGCACGAAGATGTACCGCGACGTCAAGAAACTATTTGGTGGCCGGGTTTAAAGAAGGTTGTGGCGCTATACGTAGTGAAGTGCCAAACTTGCGCCTTGGTGAAGGCGAAGTGCCAAAAGCCGGGAGGAGTTCTTAAGTCCTTGCCCATTCCGGAATGGAAATTCGACGACATCTCTATGGACTTTGTGCACGGTTTGCCAAGGTCGCAAAAGGGGAAAACGAACGTCATTTGGGTGTTCGTGGATCGATTAACGAAGGTGTCGCATTTTATTCCGCATAGGAAGGATGATCCGGTGGAGAAGTTAGCAACGTTTTTATGTGGATAACATAGTACGGCGTCATGGTGTGCCCCGCAGCATCGTGAGTGACCGAGATGGGCGGTTCACGTCCAATGATTGGAGGCTGGTGCAACAAATGTTGGGAACAAAGTTGAAATTCAGCACAGCCACCCATCCGCAAACGGATGGGCAGACCGAGAGGGTTAATAGAACCATGGAAGACATGCTCCGCATGTGTGTCTTGGGTTTTGGAAAGCAATGGGAAGACCACCTTTATTTGGTGGAGTTCGCATACAACAACAGCTACCAAGCGAATATCCAGACGACGCCCTTCGAGGCCCTATATGGTAGCAAATGTCGCACGCCGTTGTCTTGGTTAGAAATGGGTGAGTCAAAGTTGTATAAACGATCGGAAGTGGAGGATGCTACTTCTTTGGTGAGAACGATTCGGGAGAGGTTGCTTAACGCTCAGGACCGGCAAGCAAAGTACTGTAATGCCAAGCACAGGAACGTGGAGTTCGCTGTGGGCGATTATGTATACTTAAAGATCAAGCCGTTCAAGGGTGTCTCGCGGGTGCGACGATTGAAAAAGCTAAGCCCGAGGTACCTTGGACCGTTCGAGGTTCTGGAGCGAGTTGGAGAAGCGGCCTATAGGTTGAAGCTTTCAGTGGAGCTAAGTGTTTTACACGATGTATTCCACATTTCGGAGCTTCGGAACGCGGTGCAAGAGCCTACGCAAGTGATCGCGGTCGATCAAGTGCCGGTGGATAGTGGGTTAACGACAAAGGTCAAGCCCGTGCGGATTGAGGACTCGGAGGTCAAGCGGCTACGCAATAAAGAGATCAGGATGGTCAAGGTCCGGTGGGACAATTGCGGTCGTGGGGAGCTCTCCTGGGAGCGAGAGCAGACTATGCTTGACGAGTATCCGGAGTTGTTCCGCTCAGGTACAAATGTTGTTTTTGTATATCTTTCCTTTATGTAATTTCGTGGGCGAAATTCTTTTAAGAGGGGGAGAGTTGTAACGCCCCGAAACTCAAAGGAGCAAAGGGGGACGTTTTGGGCCAGTTTTGGTTCTGGCTGAAGGCACACGGCCTGGGACACGGGCGTGTCCCAGGGCGTGTCAAGTGTGTGCCGACACTTAGTCGCGAAGTCGTCGAGTTATACTCGACGATTCGTCGAGAAAGGGCACACGGCCTGCGACACGGGCGTGTCGCAGGGCATGTCGACCCGTGTCGACACTTAGCCGTGAAATCGTCGAGATATACTCGACGATTCGTCGAGAATGGGCACACGGCCCGCGACACGGGCGTGTCGACCCGTGTCGACGATCGTCAAGGTGAAATCGTCGAGATTCACTCGACGATCGTCGAGACAAGGCACACGGCCTAGGACACGGGCGTGTCCAAGGCCGTGTCATCCAATCGTCGAACTGCACGCGACGAAATGTCGAGACCTTGTACACGGCCTGGGGCCCAGGCGTGTCAATTTGACACGGGCAAGGACACAGGCGTGTCCTAGAACCCGTGCAGTGCTCGGGTTGAAAACGGGGGAAAATCATGGGGTACACGGCCGGCTACACGGCCGTGTCAGCTGGAACACGGGCGTGTAAGCTCGAACACGGGCGTGTTCGATACCCGTGTGCGGGTTCAGAAGATTCGATTTTGACGGCGAATGCGGCACACGGCCCTGGACACGGGCGTGTGCCAGGCCGTGTTCGGTCCAGATTGGGCATTTCAGCCCCGAATCAAAGCCGCTCGTTTTCTTAGGTTGAGATCCAACGGCTGGGGATGGTTCCTGAGAGGATATACACGGGTTTGACTTAGAAAATCAATCACTTTTCTTCACTTATCCTCTTTCTAAACCCTTGGAGAAAGAAGAGCTAAGGCAAGAGGAAGAAGAGCTAGATCCGCCATTGGAGGAGCTTTGGAGCTCCGAATCGCAAGCCGACTCCGGATCCACGGAGGCAACGCAAGTGCGGTGATTTCTATCCGATTACTTTTCGATGGCGCCAAAGAGGAACGCAAGGGTAACGATCCTCATCTTGAGCACTAATAGCTCTCTTTCTTAGCATAGGAAGCCCGCTCTCGCGAGTTTGCGGAGAGTTGGAGGCGTTCCTTCGGGTAGATATGTAAAGTCCCCGTTGTTTAGAGTCCGTATGCGAGAACGGACATAGGCATTTTGGTTGAAGCCTACCCGGACATGTTAGTCCGGATCGGTGATGTTGCATTGCTTAAGGCCGGAGAAGACTCCGTGTTATTGGTTGTTTTCGGGTTTTCTACGCGGTAGATTGCAATAGGGAGCCTTGGGGACTAACCCAAAGGTGCACCCGGAAAACTGGGCGGATACGAGATCTTGCCAACTTGGAGGCCTGAGAGCCAACTCGAACATAACTGAGTTATGTGACTTGCGGTAGAATGGGACTCGGTGAAAGTTTGACCCGCGCAAATGGCTTAAATTGTCGTTGCGAAGTGAGCACGGGTTAGATGGAGCCGTACCCGCTTTATGTCGTCCGATTAGAGCGACCTAAGGTTACGTGGAACTCGCCGTTGGCATAGATGGGAGTCTTCGGTGGTCAATGGCTTAAATTGACGTGACCAATACCAAGAAGACGAATTGCTCATAGGTTTGGCCGTCTTAGTGGCGGTGGTGAGTCCGGAATGTTAATGGCTTTAATTGACGTGACATCGACCGGTTCACCGAGAATGTGCCCTGAGTGCACGGGGCGTGTGACCTTACGAGCCAACGTCTGTGATGTTATGGCTATGGTTTTATATTACTCGCTTATGCTAAGGAAATGCAGGGAAGGAGCATCGCCGCCCCGAGTTGGGGGCGGGATCGTTATAATTTGGTCAGCATTGCTGACCGTTGCCTTGTTTTGCCACCGTGCGGTGGATTGTTGCTTGCAGGTGTAGCTGGACCAAGCGGTCAATAGCGGGCTAAAGCCTTTTTGCGAAGCTGGCCCTCGAAGGCCCAAGTAGAAGTGTTTACTGCTTTACTCATGTATGACCGGCCTGCGTGCCGTGGTTTGTAAAACATGTAATTTTCAAGTGAAACACTTTGTAAGGCCTTAAGGCCGATTTTTGGGTATTTTGTATAACATTCCTAATTTTGTAATAGTGGACATTCGTGCTCTAATGCTGGGTTCTTGTTTACAACTTATATAAACTGCTTCCGCTAGAATGCTCTGTGTAGGACGTTGAGATTGGTTGGATGGTTTCCATACGTAACCACCCGGTCTGTCTGTGGTATATGGCGTCGGGCCCCGGCCGGACCTACTGCTATATACTATGCGACGGATAGGGGGTGTTACACCGTGAGTGGCAGTTGTGGCGCCGAGCCGGAGAACTACATGGAAGCGGGACCCGCTTCCATGTGGCCGAAGGCCGCCCGAAGCATCAAGCACGGGTAAAGCCCGTACAGGGGCCGGTGAAGCCCGCCTGGATGAGGCCGAAGACCACCCGAGAGCTTCGAGCATGGGTGTACCCCGTGCGAAGAAACTCGTATTAATTAATATATAATTGTTGCAATAAATGCATATAAGTCTGAGAGTTTCAGAAAATATGGTGTAACTATTCCGGACAAGCTTCTTTTAATTGTCTCGGAGAATATGTAATCAAACTTGTCGCAACATACATATCCTAAAACTATGTATTGTTAATTCTTAAAATATAACCATGATTTCTTGTTCTCAGGACATGCACAAAGGTTTTGCAGTCAAAGATTCTCAAGTGATTATAAGAAAATTTTTCTCGTGCCAAACTCTATCAATTACATCATCCTATAATGCAAAATTGGGTCAGAAATTGATGTCGTGTGCAGTTATATCCATAGCTTCACTGTAAAATATGCATGGTAGCTTTGTCTCTGACAACATGCATCTCACTCTCTTCATCAACGTCTTATTCATTCTTTCTGCTATATCAATCAGTTATGGTGTCCTGGACATTGTTTTTTCATGCATTATCTCTTAATCTCTACAGTACTTATTAAAATGATCAATATATTCTTGCATTGTCAGACATGATGCACTGTAGCTTTTGTAAAGAATCGGAGCACCAAGAAGTAGAAATTCGATATACCAGTTGAATAAATTAACACACAGAAAATACAGAGGTTCACCCCAAGCTCGGGCTACTTTCTCTCCGCCACTGAAGAAAACCCTACACAAATAAACCTTCGTGTAAATCTCCAGAAGTTCAGCAATTATCCCTCGAACGAACAGCAGCCCCCTTGTTTCCCTTGTTCTGTACCCTAAGTCCGGTAACCAGGGCTTATATACCCCGTGAAAACAACCAAAAAACAAGGATCGACGAACGTCGGGCCGCGTTCGACGATCGACGAGCTGCGTTCGACGATCGTCGAACGCCAAGCCGCGTTCAACAATCGACAGGTCGCGTTCGACGATCGACTAGCCGCGTTCGACGATCCTCGAACGCCAAGCCGCGTTCGACGATCGACTAGCCGCGTCGACGATCGTCGAACGCCCCGCCAGAAAAATATCTTAGGAATCGTCAGTGTCGTACTCCTGTTCCTCTAAGCTCACTTGGGCTAACCCGGTGTGAGAAACAAGAGGACAAGAAGTGTTCCACCACTCCAACAGTTTCTTTCCAAATTGTCTTTTAACTTCAACATATAATCTTTGCAAAGTGTTGAGAACCTTCTTTCTGGTCTCAATATCGTAAAAAGTTTTTCAAATGATCATTAATAAACGTCACAAAGTAAGACACTTTGTATGCATGTATGCACCTTCAGCGACCCACAAACATTAGTACATATGTGTTGAAGTCGGGAAAATCTCTTACTCCAAAATTTCGGATCAAGGCAGTCTGAGGTTATCGATTCAACAGTCGGACTCGACGGCTAACGGGATAGGACGCGGAAAATGTCAAACAACTAAAAGCACCCCAGGCGTTGTGGCAGGGAGGTCCTACCACGTACCCGGATGCTTAGAAGAAGCATCCCCTCCACAACCAAAAATGGCCGAGCAGGGTACGAGGTAGACTCTCGCTGACGACTAAGTCAAGACGGCTACAAATCGGGAAAGCTGCTAGCTCGCAACCTGTCTCTCTGAAGAAAGGATTCAAAGGCTCAGCTCGAAGTCTTGGGAAAAGGTGGTCGAGATATTTTGCGAGATTCTGAACTTCGTCTCCTTGTACCACCAGGGTCTAATTTATTAGCAAATCCAAATAGAGGGGGGAGTCTTATTTATAGCCCCACCCATGGCGACTAGGTGACTTCTTGGAGGGAGGGAGCCCGGCTGCGCGAGTAACCGACCTAGTCGCCTTCCTAGTGAGTATGCGAGTGGAGCACGTTATACTCATCCAGGCCTTTTGTTGCTTGTGCGTTGACTCTGACCGTTGTCTTGACTTGCTGACTTTGGCTCCTATTGACCAGACTCTGGAGGGGTCCACCCTCAACGAATATGAGTTGTACAATATGAGCTCCAACAGCTCGGATCTTCTAATAGAACCATGGCTCTACAATGAAACTTTATTCTGCTTCCCAACCACAAATTGATCGCATCTCTCTAACTAATTCTCAAATAAATCTGTGATCAACGTTTTCTTGGCAAGACATTTTAGACCTTTTTGGATGATGTGGCATAATCTTTTGTACCATAAGAAAGTATATGTTTGATCCCTAATAGTGTTAGCCAAAGTAGCTTCAGGCTTTTCCTCCATATATTATAGCCTGATATCTCTCTAATTTTTAGAGACAACGAGTGCTCTTTTAATTAGTTTCCAAAAATCTTCATTAAATACAATAAGGTGCCCCACACCACCCAGTTTCTCAACTGAAATAAGTTTGAAGTGAATATCAGGTACGTGCCACTAGGGCTATTCACGAACCGAATCGAATTGAATAGCTGTTCAAACAAATCCAAATTTCACATAGAATGCAGAGATTCAGATTCAGATTCAGATTCGTTCGAATATTCAGATTCGGATTCGGATTTGACATGAAATTTTGGATTCGAATTCGGATTTTTATTTCAAATACATGTAAATTGTAAACACATGATTCTCGATTTGTAAACACAAAGAATGCAATTTGGTGATAACTCAGAAATTATTATTATTTTAGAAAATCTCTCATCTAAATATTAACATGTTCAATTGAAAATTGTCATCAAATCAGTGCACAACTGACAATTATAATTGACAATAAAAAACAACAAATTCAACCTCCTCTTCTAAGTTCTAAGTTCTAACATAGCAACATGCAGTAAAAAGATACCACACATCTTCAATACTCATCTGATCATCTCACAATATGCTTGACCCTTGCATGAAAAATGAGAATAAAAAGATATCATGAGTTCAAGACTTTCAAAAAAATAAAAAAGAATGGATTTATCATCATGTCATCCATGATCAATTTTGTATCCTAGCAAATTCTGCAATGCAAATTTTGTAGGTTAGATCAATTAAAATATATATAGATGAATGAAATGTTATTTGGACATCGTTCTTAGCCTAAATATTTATAACTTGATAAATTTAAGGCCTTTATGCGCCAACAGTTCATTCATTTACTTTTAGAACTGAAAAAATGCATATATTATTTGAAGAACAATCTTCATAGATCTTTTAATGACAGATTAATTAACAAAAAAATATACCTGGAAGATCAATTTGCATTCCTTCCTTTTCAACCTATATGATAAGAAGATGAATATCAATGCATAAGTAAATTATGATAGAATAACATACTGCAATACGCTATAAACAAGTTTCTTACCTTGAATTTTTTCTTAACTCCATAGGTGCTTCGAGTCCAATCTCCACCACAAATTAATATTTGTACAGTTTCGGGAGATAATGAAGCACGATATGTATCAATTATGCGACTTCCAACACTAAATGTAGCTTCAGAGGCCACAGTGGTAATATGTATGACTAAAATATCTCTTGCCATCTTTGATAATATTCGGTATTTCATGTTATTTTCTTTCCAAAACATCAAATGAACTCGATGTAGCTCTATCTAGCATTAAGCATGTTTCCTCAATGTACAAGTCAAGCTCTGACTTGGCCGGTGGAATTGTCTCAACAGTTCTCACATACTCACATATTTCATGAAAGCCCAGTGCAGTGGAATTGAGAGACGAAGATGGAACATTCAAGGAACTCGCACCTCACTACAAGAAAAACATTGAATAGCATCGAATTTTAGAAAGGAAAAATATTTTGTTGATAATTTGCAACAAATTTTGCTATGAATATGAATTATAACATTTTCAACAAAATTAGAAACAAAAATGTTTGTTGCTAAATTAGAAACAAAAAAATTTGTTGCTAAATTTTCATTGATAAATAGAATCAAATTTTTTGCTTTTACATTTTTGTTGATAACAAAAACTAATTCAACAACGAAGTTTTATTTCGCAAATCCTGAAATATTATATACTACTCGTCGCTCATTTTTCAGTGTGCACAAAAGATTTGTAAACGGAGAAGAGAACATAATTTTTTGTAGGTAGAGAATTTTGTCCGTATGAAAACATATTTTTTAAATTAAGAAAAAAATTAAAAAACTAAATTTTTTCTAAAATGGAGGAATAAAATCTGAAAAAAGAGTGTTTAGCCATATGATATTTTCGCTTTTAAAATAGTATATAGTATATATATATAGTATAATCGGATACAAACTTTGTTCAAAGTGAAGATATAATACAAAAAATAAAAAACTCGTGCTTAACGTAATATTCTATCTTTTATTTTTAAGACTTAATAAGTAAAAATAAAATCTAAAATAAAAAAATTACGATAAAAGAAAAACAATATAAATAAAAAAAAGTGTTGTATGCATATCTATCTTTCTTTATATAAATTTATTTATCTGTATAAATATATTTATCAAATATATATTTATTTTATTACTTATATATTATATTATATAGATATAGTTATATGTATAAATAAATTTATACTTATAAATATATACAAATATATAAATGTTCGTATAAAAATCTAATATATATAGATAATATATATATATATATATATATATATATATATATATATATATTTATTTAGATTATATGTCAATATATTTATACGCATATTTATATATATTTATTAATTTAATTATTTATATTGGAAATATATTTATATATAAATATATAGTTTAAAATATAATTATTTTTGATTACGTATCTGTTATATAACAAATTTAATCGTAAATATTTTAATAAAGTGGCGTTGACACATTGGTCAAGACTTTGTTATTGAAGTCTTCAAATTTGTGAAAAAGGTCTATGGTTCAAACCATGATGGGAGCAAATTAGAGAAAGAATATCAAATGAAGTTAGAATGTTTTTAAAATATATATATTTTTTCATTAATTATAATCAAGAAAAAACAAGCAAGGAATTTCTAATTCCTTGCCAATTAAATAGCAATAAATTCGTTGCTGAGGATCTGTTGAAAGTTAGGAAGAAAAAATATCCTTCCTAAATTTATCTATGCTCATTTTAGCTACAAATATATTTTGTTCTTAAATCACTTGCTAATTTATATTAACAAGGAATTTTATTGTTTAGCAACAAATTCTCATCCTTGCTATTTGATATTTTTCTTGTATTGCCTTCACTTAGATTAACAGTACTAAAATTAGCTTCATCGACAATTTCACTTTGCAAACTTTTGTATTCCGCATAAATTTTTACTAGAATGCTCCGTACCTAAAATTGCGAAATAAAAAATTTGTAGTTTTAAACAATATTTAAATTAACGCAATTCACTATATATATAGAAAAACTCACAAACTTTTGCAATGTTTTGTGTCGCTTCATTGTTAGTGTAGATCTTAGGAAAACTAAATTCAATTGCTCTCATTTTCCATCTCGGGTCCAAAACAGATGCAATTGACATCAACCTGTTACAATCTCCCCAATATTTATCAAACTTTAACTTCATTTTCAATACCATGTCTCGAACAAAAGCACGATCATCACTAACTTGTCTATCCAAAATTATTTTAATCCCATAAATCTCTGGTAGGAATAAGTTTGTAGTTGGATAGTCGCTTCCTGAAATTAAATTGGTGGTTCTATTAAAAACCCCTAAAATTTCGCAAACTAACTCAACTTTCTCCCATTCTTCTAGAGTCAGGCATGTATTAAAATGATCATCCATATCACTATACATCGAAAAGGTATTCTTTAAAACTACTGTTGTAGATAATATTTGGTATGTAGAATTCCATCTTGTCTTGCAATCAAGAATAAGCTTTCTTGTAGGTAAGGACAATGTCTTCACAATCTTCGAGAAGTCAATCAATCTTGCATCACCAGCATTAATATAAAGCACACTTTCTCTTACATTTTGAATCACTTCCTTAATTTGTCCAAGCCCACCCTGAAGCATAAGGTTCATGATATGTGCACAACATCTCACATGAAATATCTTCCCTCCACATAATAATTTTCTAGTTCTAGAAAAATTGTGTTTTAAATGATGCATAGCTACATCATTTGCTGAAGCATTATAAATTGAGATTGACATAATTTTGTGCTCTACACCCCACCCCATTAAGCAATTGTAGATTGCATTGCATATATCAATGCCACGTCTAGGAGGAGGTACATGCACAAAACTTAACACACGCTTTTGCAACTTCCAATTTGAATCAATGAAATGAACAGTTATAACCATGTATTCCATTTTTTGATTCTTTGACTCTCACAAATAAGTTGTCAAACTCATCTTACTTGTTGCATCTAAAAGCCTCTTAAGTTTGGCTTTTTCATTATTATAAATAGTAACACAATCTTTTTTTTACTTTGAAGCGACTTATACGCTCCCAAAGTGGCTAAGCACATCTCATCATACGATTGAAGCCTTCGTCTTCCATCATGCTTAATGAAATCTCATGCATAAGAATCCATTCAGCAACGACATGCCTCATCTTATCATTATCATATTTTCCATCGGTAGGTGCACAAACATTCACACTTTCTTTTGAACTTAGATTACTGGGCTCGATGTTTAACAACTATTGCTTTTTGGTGGATCTTAATCTAGCTTTACAAATTTTTAAGTGTTTCTTCAAGTGTGAAGTACAAGCAGATGCATGTTTTGCAAGCTTTCTACCACAATGATTGCATTGCTGTTTATCTTTTACATCAATAGTGACTATTTTAAAATCTTGCCAAACAGTAGATTTAAGTTGTCTTTTATTTCGACCTTGCATAGGATTTTCAGTCTCATGACTCTCATCACATGCTTCAGAAATCAGTTCATTGTTCTCTTGATTTACATCCATTTGAACATCAATTGTATTACTAATATCTTGATTAGAATGCATCTACATAGAACCCAAAAAAATAAGTGACAAGAACATCATTAATTAGAATAACATTCAGAACATTAAAATACATTGGAACATGCATATAATATGTTAAAGTATATAGATCTTAATAAGGTACCTGCTGACTTTGCACATCCATGGGTATTGAATATTGATAATTAAATTTGCTAACGAAAACCGACTGAAACTTGCTAATGGAAACCCTGATGAAAACCAGCTGAAATTTGCTAATTGAAACCTAACATAAGATATTGCTAAATGAAGTTGGAGAGGGAGTAAAATAGAATAAATAGAGCGAGTTGCAGATGTACTGGTTACGAGCGACGAGTTGCGAAAGTGCCGATGAAAGCCCTCAATGGAAACCCTTTATTGCAGAGGTGCTCACACAGTCGCACAGTCGTATAGATGAACAGGAAATGGAAGCTCTAGATGAAAGTCATCGATGAAAACCCTCGCTGGAATCCCTCAAATCTCGATAGAATCAAAAAACAGGGGTGATTTACGTACCGGCAGAAAATAGGTGCGACGGCCGAGGGGCGAGTCCGGCGAGACCGCGAGAAACGGCTATGGCTTCTGCCTTCTCGCACAACAAGACGGAGAGAGTGAGATCCTGAGAGCCGATACGCGATACGGCAAGAGGCGAGAGCAGCAGATGGGAAGAGGAAGATTAAAAGAAAAGTGACGCCAGACGGCTAGGGGCCTAGGGCTTCTCTATTTTCCGCCTGAGCTTTATGTTTATTAATCAAATAAAATGATATGTATTAATTTATATATTTATAAATTATAATATATGTACAGATCTGTAAGCTACTGTTTAATATATGTACAACCCTAATTGTACATAGATAGATTATAATATATGTAAAGACTGTAATTATTTAATTAGATATATGTATTTTTATTGAAGTAATTTATTATTCGCGAACTATTCGCGAATAGTTCGAATATGTATAAACTTATTCGGATTCGGATTCAAAAATTATTCGAATCTGAATTTGGATTCGAATTCAAAAATTACAAATATTTATCGAATTTTCACGAATCGAATCTCAAATTATTCACGAACTATACTATTTGTGAACAGTCCTACATGCCACACATACGTCTGAATTAGCAAACCTCTCGTGCATGCTCGTCTTTAGGTGCACGTCTTCCCTCCCGATGAATTTAGAATTGTCAATATTGCCCATTATAAGAAATTTATAGTCATGCGTGGTGTAAGTGTAAACAACTCTCTATTATGAAAGATTTGTGCAGGAGCACATGAGTGCACAATTCATCTCCTATCATCGTATGAGAGTGCAACAATGACACCATCTCTTACAGTGATGACATTGTCCTCCTTTATAGAAGCAGTGAATGTCGCGTGAGTGACCTTTTTCTCATTTGTGAACCTTTATTTCTTCTTCTGATCATTATTCAGAGTATAACAAAACATTTAAATATGCTTTTTCAGGTGATAGTAATGTCACTCTATATTTGGGCAGAGAGACCCTAGACTTCTCTCTGCTCTGGATTCTTTTACTCTTCCTTCCTTTGCTCTTGCTCCTACATCCCCTCATGGGCTCAGTGTACGAGGCATCAACTCATGAAGAAGAGTGTGATTGACCTTGAGATTTTCTTCGCACATCCTCGTTCAGGATGTTACTTTTGACATTCTCCATTGTAATGATACCCTGAAGAGAGGAGGTAATTAGAGAAACTCAACCACACCTCTTCCCTGAGTCTGTCAGTCATTGTTGTTCACAAATTCGACGTTGAGGCTCTGAAATGGAAGATTACCACCAAGTAGGAAGAATGAAAACCTCCTACTATACCGCAAAGTAGAGAACCAATTTTTTTCTTCGCTGCTTGACACGCTTGCTGTACCGGCGATGGAGAGAGAACCAACCAACAAAAAAATTATTTTTTTCTTCCTTCAGTCGCTGCCCACCTGTACCGCCAATAAGAGAACAAAAGTACAAAACCATTTTTTTTGTTTTTAAGGAGGGAGAACTTGATCAGACACTTTTTTTTGCTCCTGCTAAGCCGCCAATCGCCGGATTTGGATCCCCTGGAGCTCGTACCGACAACTCCAACGTAGAGTTCGATCCATCTCGCACGGTTGATTGAAATCCAACGCGCTAGAATTCCTGTTTTTTTAATATTTTTAATATTTTTTCTGTTCATTTTTTTGTGTCTTTTAGCGCCTGGATTCATCTCATCGCCACAGGATTGGCGAGATGAATCGTTCTCGCGCGTTGGATCGAACTCCACCCTGAAATTCTCCGTACTAACTCCAGGGGACCCGAATCCCCAATCGTCGGTGGAGAGAACAAAAAATCCATTTTCTTCGTTCAGGCGCTACCCACCAATGGAGGACCCAAAAAAACTTCTTGTTGTTGCCCAACTGGACCGCTGGAGGAGAGAGCACCAATCTCCTTTTTTTGTTTATTGCACTGTTGTAGCGCAGGTTGGATTCAAATCCTCTGGAGTTCAGGAGAAACTCCGCGATCCAACGCACGAGAATCACCGAACTTCACGGATCCAACGGTTAAAAAAATTTAGGCAATAAAAGACAAAAAAAACATAAAACAAAAATAACTTTAAATAAAAAAACACGGGGATTCTCGCTTGTTGGATTGAAATCCAACGCGCGAGAACCCTCAAACTCCATTCTGGAGTTGTCCGTACAAACTCCAGGGAATTCATATTCCGGTGCGGTGAGAGAGGCAAACAAATTTTCCGGCATCCTGCATTTTTCTGATTATGTTACTTTCCTTTGCATGAGACCAAATCAAAATAATTTCTTAAAATAATTACTAATTCTCAATTTTTTGAGAAATTATTCATGTAAAAGTACTCATTTTAAACTAGTTTGATTGACAACAAAACATTCAAAATTTTAAATTGCATTTTTACAATCGTAAAGTCCTTCAGTTTTTTTATAAAAAAAACTATTGCGTTAAGTAAGCTAGTATGGAAGTACTTTAATTTACACACACAAATTAACTTGTGATTAATTTCTAGCCTTTTTTAAAAAATTATAAATTTCAAAAATTATTTCAATTTATTTGATCAATTGAACATAAATACAACCAACTCTGTTTTAGTTCACCAAACACGATAATTTCTCTTAATTTAAGATATATATATATATATATAAAGATGGTTATACCTAGTTGCAAGACTTTTTTTTGGCCAAAAATTGCATTATTTATCTGAAAAAAATGACATAGAACTTGAACTTGGTAACTCAGAAAGCTTTTGTTCTTATAATAACTCAACAAATTCATCAAATTAATTAATAATAAAATTAAGTGGGGGTGCAATATTTATGTGTTCATTATGAGTAATTTTATGTGTAAATTTATTTGGCAACCTGCAAATCATGATTTGTATAAACCGAAAAACTTTAGATAGGCTTATCTAAAATTGATTTGCACATAATAAAATTAATTTTCACTTATCTAAAATTAACTTGCACTTAACATCACTCTTAAGTCTTAATTATATAGGCATTTATAAACACACGGGCTTATCCATTGAAGATCGGGTTGGAGGCCTGTTAGGCCCGTTAGCAAACAGCTCGCTCCAAAATATAAGGAGGAAAAACCTTACACGGCCCCAAGAGTGGCCGCCTACAATTTACTCCTGCTCTTCCGCCGTTCGGCCTAGGGTTTCCGCCGTCCGCCTAGGGTTCCATCGTCCTCTTCTTCTGCTGTCCGGGATTCTATCGTCCTCTTTCGCCGCCCGCAAGTTCGCAGCTCTCCTCCATTTCCATGGCTGAGCAGGTCGGATCTTACCCTCTTCTCCTATTCCACTCTGCGTAGTTATTTGAAACGAAGAATAACTTGTTGATGGCCTGGATTTCGTTTATATTTGCATATAAGAATGTAAATCCGCGTCTTGTTGTAATTCTCCTTTTTGTTTCTTCCGGATTTCCGCGAGTAATCTGCTAGCCTTTCCCTTGGATAGAATTTCTCATTTTTTGTGTTGAAATCTTGAACTTTTGAAATGTGTAAGGAAATTCTTTGGAAACAAATTTTAAAAGAGAAATTGGAATGGTGCTAGGGTCACTTCTGATTATGTTATATTTTATGCAGACTGAGAAAGCCTTCTTGAAGCAACCAAAGGTGTTCTTAAGGTGACATGTTAATGACGATTTACTCCTTTTCTCGTTTTAGCTGCTAATAGGTTACCAAATACCACTTAGTTTTTAAAAAGCTGGGAAATGGTGCAGCTCAAAAAAACCTGTCAAGGGAAATAGGCCAGGGAAGGGTGGCAACCGCTTCTGGAAGAATGTTGGTTTGAGATTCAAGACTCCTAGAGAGGCCATTGAAGGTACCCCCTGAATTACTATGTTCATTCTTTTTGAAACCATATTTAGTCATTTGATTAATATCTTTATTGCAAGATTAGGGAGGAAAAGAATAGTTTTTTTGATGAGGGAAAAGAAAAAAAAAGGAGATGTATTCTTTCTATTTGATTGGAAGTAATAAGAGGGAAAATAAAGTTATGCACGAAAATTTGATTGATTTAAGAATACTAGTGACAGTGCACGGGGCCCCGTGCGGCGACATTCGGCATGCGGCGACATTCGGCATGCGGCGACATTCGGCATGTGGCGACATTCGGCATGTGGCGACATTCGGCATGTGGCGACATTCGGCATGTGACAACATTTGACGTGTGGCGGCAACATTATAAAATAAAGAGGTGATGATAAGGGGTATTTTAGACACTCCAAATGTTACACTATCCCGCTTTTGGGTTCCTTTATAGTATAGAGATAACGGACTATTGTGTGAACTCGAGCCATGTCCAATGTGTTATGCGTACTTCTACCACTGCTTTGGTCACAATTTTTGTAGGTGTAAAAAAGAATATTTGGTATATATTGTTGTGTATACACCTAAAAAGTTGCTTTGGATGTTGTTTTTTTAGATGTGCCATATAATTATTCCTTCTTACTATTTCAATTTATGATCAAGATTCTTCTGTTGGTCCATGTTGTAATTTTCTACTCTACTTAGGTAAATCATTCGAATTTAGTGTATCAATGATTTATTGTTGCATTGTCATAGAGATCCTTACTGGTGATAATCAAGTTGAGTTGTCTTTGTTTGGCTTGTTTATTATAAATGGTATAGTTCTAAACTTCTAGTTGATGATGTATTTGTTATAATAAATGAAAACTTTGCTGAATATAGAATATTGTAGAAAAAATGTCTTCTAGTTCTCAAAACAATGACTATTATATGATATATAGTTTTTTTTAATGTAAAATTAGTATATATTAAACAATTATTCAAAATGTAAGTTGTGTTTAGATTTATAGATTTAACTATTTAAGTGACATGTATCTATTGTATATGGAATAATGAGAATCTTGCATTTTGTGAAAAAGATAGCTCCAATCTTGTAACGTGTGACGGATTCACATCAAACTTTGAAATTTGAGTTTCTTTTTGGGAGTTCGCCCTTTATGGATGTTGAAGATGTGCATTGTGTGAAGGATTCACATCAAGCTTTGAAATTTGGCAACCATAGCTCAACATCTTATTGTCTGTATCTTTATTTTCTTGTATTTTTGTTATCGTTTGAATCCTCCCATATTAATTTGGCATTCCTATGAAATTGGCTCTTAATTTTGTCAACTTGCCATAGTGTTTTATCCCACCTATTCTATTTATACCTGAAATGGCGAAATCTCATTTCTAAAAAGCTCTAACAAACGAAACCTTTTCCAACTAAAGTTTTCTAACATATAACAAAGTCTAAAATTTTCTTACAATCCAGCCTCATCTTTCATAACTCTCACAAATTGCTCCACGGACTACTTTTGTCACTCTTTTCATGATACTATATCTCCCATTTATTTCTCTTATCTATCTAATTTTTCACGTTGTTTTACCATTTTTTCTTAGCACTTTGTAATCACTCGCATTCTACTTCATACAAGCTTTCTTATCAGGCTTGAGTCATGCTACACTGCAAGCTTAAGTGTTGCGGAGCAGAGATGTGGGCCCGCAGCGGAGGACGAGTTTTGGATCCATTCGGGTCTAATTGGTGGCTTACCATATATGGCATGCCCGGATCGATGATCTGATTCTGCAGATACTCCCAAAGCCGCCGACCCTCTTCATTTACTGCTGCCAGCCGCCAACCTCCTAGGAAGATTTCTCCCCCCACTGTGAACCCTCATTTCCACCCTTCCGTACCTGTTTTATCACCTGTTGCAACAGAATTAGTCCAAGGCCCACATCTCACAAATGCCATCCCTTTCTGCTACTACTCCAACCATCCCGTGCCACCCCCTTACCGTTGGCCTGCTCCCACTCCACCCCACTACCTCCAGCCACCAGCCGCCCTTCCCTCCTCCCGTGAAGCCACCACATAAGCCTCTCATCTTTTTCGGACAGATTTGGGCAATCCAGCCCAAATCCCGCCTTTTCCCGCCACTTGTTCCCTTCCAATACTCGGATCCTCTTCCAAAACGTTGGATCTGACCTCCCATGCTCGGAACCACCCCTATGTCGCAGGATTTAGTCAATTTCCGACCCGATTCTGCCTTTTACCGCCGAGGACAACCACCTACGTCATTTTTCACGCCTCTGGTTCCACCTCGGATCGTCATCCACGCATCTCCGGCTCTAAAATATTCATTGTCTTTGTCAGCCCGCTATTTGGTGAGTCTTCGTTGTATTTGATTATTTTATTCAACATTATTATTATATGATGGGTCTCAGTCTTGTTTGGATTTCTTGTATGATAGTTGTTTGCTTTTAGATTATTATTGTGATTTGTAGAGTCTGTTTGACGCGCTCTCTCGCTTTGACCCTCTATGCGAAGGAGAGCTCGTTAAAGGCCCACCTCAGGCGCGCCTGAGGCTCCAGGTTCAGAGGTTTGTGTTTCGTGCGCTTTTTTGCGCCTTTGGACATTAACGGTTCGCCTGGGTGTGATTTTTGTTGCAAACTTTTTTTTCTCAAAATAATGAAAAAAATAATGCGAGGACCCAATAATTTTTATATAATGTAGTGTTTTTGAAATATAATCGATCGTTGAGACTTAGATATGATGCAAGTAGTTGTTTACAAAAGGGCCCAACCCAAAAAGGTCGTCCGGCCCCAGACCGAAAAACCCGCCCGACCCGAAAAAGCCTGGTTGGCCCCGGCCCGAAAAAAAACCCGGCTAGGCCCGACCCTGGAGAAGCCCGGCCTGGGCCAAGGCCGTGCTTGGGTGACTTACCGAGCCCCCAATTTGACTTGGTGCCCGACCTGAAGCCCGACCTGGGCCAGGCCCAAGCAAGCCCGAGCGTCGGACCTAGCCTGGGCCCGACACCCAGCCTGGCAGAAAATCACGCCTACTGGCGTGATTTCCAAATTTAGGCATGATTTATCTCGCCTATTACGAAATCTGGCAGACCCGGGCCCGGGCTGGCCTGAAGGGCCTTATCGGGTCCCCTCTTTGAGAGGCAGCCTGACCCGACTTAAGCTAAGCCCGGGTCGAGCCCAGTTGGCAAAAAGCCCGGGCCCGACCGACCCGGTCCAAGCCTGTCCCGGTCGGGCATTTTGGACACGACTAGATACAAGTTATCATATTGATTTTATTTTTTAAGAGATATAAATGATAGTAATGAATGCTTAATGTGTAAAATATATGAAGAACCTGTTAAGAAGATGAATTGATGATTGATGTTGATTATTTAAAATGAATGTGATTGCGCCTTGCCTTTTTTGGGCGCGCGCCTGCTCCTTGAGCCTTGCGCCTAGGCCTCAAGATCCTTTTGCGTCTTGATGCGCCTTGCGCCTTTAATACTAAGGACCTAATAAATTATTTTGCCTTGCTTAAATTATCTCTTGTGATCTAATTTATTGCTGAATTTTGAATTCACATCGTCAGACTTACATGGCATGTAGGGTTTAGGCACCGATTTTTCGCCGCCTTTAGACTCGTTCCGCAGTAATTGGTATCAGACCAGGTTTCACGCACTTTTGATACGTAGTTTTAGAGTATAGGTTTTTATCATGTCCATGTTTCACCAATATTCCCCTCCTCAATTTAGAAGTTTTGAGTACACATACACCCACTTTCATAGAGCCCATCAGGGAGATCCTCATGTTACTACGATGATTATTCTCAATCGCAGCACACCACTTTCAGTGATCGTGTTGACCCACCGACACGTCCTCACTATGCTAGAGACAATCAATATGACGATTGTCGCTGTTCGTATCCTTGCTCATGAGCGGATCGTGTTGATCCTTCAACACGACTTGATTACCTTAGAGATGATTATCATAAGGATCATCGTTCTAAGAGAGATCACAAAAGTTAGTTTTGTACTATTGTCACTTCTTTTGACAGCTCATCAAGTCCCGAGACTTTCAGTTACTGGCTCGTGAATATGAAGTATTATCTCGATCATTTTGAGTTATTCGGTGAGCGTCGCATTAAGTTTGTGAAACTTTGACTTTTAGATCAGATGAGAGCATATTGGTTTAGCGTTGAGAGGACCCACGAGCGAGATCATCTTCATTGCATCACGAATTGGTTGGATATGAAGCGTGTATTGTGTCAGAGATATCTGCCTTCGTCATATCGGAGTCGATTGCTCGAGCTGTTATTTTCCCTTCACCAAAGATCTATGTCTGTCGCTGAGTACAAAGATTGTTTTGATGAGTTTGTTGTTAGGAGTGATATTTGAGAGGACGCAATCGTAACCACTTCCCGATTTCGATCTTGAATTCGATCTGATATACGTATTGAGGTAGTTTATCATAGCTCGAAGTCACTCGAGCAGACATATCGGCTCGTCCTTCGTTATGAACAATTTTTGAGATCCGCAAGAGCTGGTCGTTTGGATTCTTACATTGACCTCCGCAGTACGAGTCCCTCCCACACTGAGGTCACCACTTTGCCTGTCTTTGTTCCGTCAGACATGATTGAAGTGATACTTGATACGGATTGCTCTCACCCTAGTGATGTGTTTAGCCCAGTGAGTGACCTATCTCTTGTTTCTGGCCCGTCTTTTGTGACTCCGACTGAGAGTGAGTCTGAGCGACCTATTGAGTCTATCGCGTTGTCTCTCACTGACACCCCCTCTTCTGTCATGTCTTGGGTTAGTTAACACCCCTACCATAGACCCATTTCTTGACACCGCACCCACAAACTCATTCTTGAGAGTAGGTCTATGTCCCTCTCCCCTTCTCATTGTTCTGAGTCATGACCAAGTGCACAGAGCCTGGTGTTGATTACGTAGTGGCTTTCTCACCCATTTATGGGGACATTACCCCTTACGATGGTTCTCATATGGAAGATTATGATCCTAGTGATGAGTTCTATGCCGACCCCTCTCCCTGTTGAGCCGCCACATCCTGGTGAAAATGCGATTCATGTGAGCCACATGTTTATGAGTTTCGAGTTATTGACATCTCTTTTATTATCGTCTCTGGCCTTGCCCTAGAGAATGTGTCTTGAGTGAAGCATGATGTATATGGGGTCTTCCTTGAGTACACTTGAGCATACTCATATTTTTGGGTCCTATCTTGCGGCACATCGCACTCTTGATGAATTTTGGGACGCACCACCTGCTGACCCACTAGACGAGTTCTTTGTTTTTAGGAACACTCAACCACACTCTAGAGTCATGTCTTCTAGTCGATGTACATGATTTTCACTCAGGTGGTCGCGGTATTCGCGATGAATTTTTATACGTACCTCTGACTAAGCTCCCTGATGCATCAAAATTCCCAAGAAACATTTGACATCTTATGAGCTCATTCTTGAGTGTTGATGTCTCCCCGGTCATTTGGACACTCGTCGTACACTAAATGAGTTTTTCTACACTCTGTCGAGAGAGCCCCCTAATAGGCTACCACGTCTTAAAAACACCTCGATCATTATTAGATTTTCTTATAGAGAGCATGTTGTGTCTGTCGTGTTTCCTTCGCATCATTGACATGAGTCTGTTGCGTCGTTTCTTCATCATTTGCATGCGTATGTTGAGTTATATGTTCATCATTTGCATGTGTTACATGAGTCAGTCCGACAGAGAATCTATATTGGTAATAAATTTTATAAATCACATGTGCATGTTCTTTGGCAAGCTATGTTGTCAAAGGCGCAAGGCGCACCGAGCCGTAAAGGGCCCCTGGAGCCTAGACGCATGGCGCAAGGTGCAAGGTGCAGGCGTGCGCCCGAGCCACGTGAGGTGCAAAAGTGGGGGGAAAAGAAAATTGAGCGAATCGGGCGCCCAATTTGCCGAAATTGGACGAATCAGGCGCCCAATTCGTCGAAATTCAGCGAATTGTGGGCCCAATTCGCCGAAATTGAGCGAATCGGGCGCCCAATTGCCGAAATTGAGCGAATGGGGCACCCGATTTGCTCAATTTCAGCGAATGGGGCGCCCGATTCGCTCAATTTCAGCGAATGGGGCGCCCGATTCGCTCAATTTCAGCGAATGGGGCGCCCGATTCGCGCAATTTCAGCGAATTGGGCGCCCGATTCGCGCAATTTCAGCGAATTGGACGCCCAATTCGCTCAATTTCACGCCCAATTCCCTCAATTTCACGCTCATTTCGCTCAATTTCAGCGAATTAGGCTCTCAAGTGCGCTTAGGGGTGCCTCAGAGATCATGTTTTTGCCCATCTGAAATTTTTTTTTGAGGGTTTAGGGTTTAGAGTGAGCCTGGGTGCTGCCTGGATTGCCTTTGGTGCGCCTGGGAGCCTGTAAGCCGCACGCCTGAGGAGCGCCTGAGGCACATCGCCCGCCTCAGCCGTACTAAGGCGCGGGGGCTCGGCCCGGTGCGCCCGATACCTCAAGCGTGCCTAGGCGCGCGCCTTGACAACACAATTGACAAGGGCATGCATTTCATGAAGGCGAGCAGGTGATGGGTGAGAATCCGCATTGTGAGGCTCCGTGCGAGGTCTGCTAAAAGTTTGAGCATTAGACGAATTGATCCATATATGATCCTGAGACAGATCGATGCAAATACCTATGATCTTGATATCACTGCAAGTATGTGCATTCATCCAATATTTAATGTTTAAATCTGACGCCATATTACGAGGCTCACGAGTATGTGGACCCAAGTAATGGGGACCCCGACCGCCCACACCTCCAATCTCATTGCCTTAAAACCCTCGTAGTCCACCCATGTCTGATGGTCACCACAGTTCACCCATTTCCGACACCCACCTACTTGGGGACTCGTCTTTTTTGGTTCCACCTACGGCGCCGCCGATCGCACTGGGATCCACCACTCGTGAGTTGAGCGCTGAGAGCATTGCGAAGACTAGATTCCACCGGTACGTTCCTACTAGAGACGCTGATGACACCTGGATATCTGCAGCATAGCTTGATCGATTCACTCCTAGACTTTGACTTGAGTATCGCCGTCTCCATTCACCGGTGATGATAGATTTTCAGTCGGGGGGAATTGATTGACGAATACACTTTTCCATCGACGACACTTGGACGATCTCTGTTGGGCCTTTACATCAAAAGAATTTTTATCTCTATTCATCAAGAGATGAATTATTTCAAGCCGGGGAAAATGATGCGGAGTAGAGATGTGGTCTCGCGGCGGAGGATGACTATTGGGTCCGTTCGGGGCTGACTGACGATTTGCCATATATGGCGTCCCCGGATCGATGATCTAACTTTGCAGATGTGTCCGAATTCGCGTTGTGAATCGATTTGATATATTTTTCATTATTTTGTATTTTATTTTGATGTATTTGAGTGACCCCACCTTCAGCCAATCATAGTCGTCGATTATGGGATGCCCTAATTCCCTTATTATTATAAATAGATGTGTAGGAGGGCTGATTTGAGGCATTGCAGAGTTAAGATAATAGAATTCCTGGATTCCCGCGAGGCCGCGACCCCTCCACGGTGCCGACTCTGTGGAACCTTATGTGACGACTTCTAGGTTTGTATCGTCCTCCACTCCTCCCCAAGGTTTGTGTCATCCGCGCATCTTTGGCTCCGAAATCTTCATTGTCTTAGTCGGCCCGCTATTTGGCGAGTCTTCATTGTATTGGACTATTTTATTCAGCATTATTATTATCAGTTGGGTCTCTATCTTGTTTGGATTTCTTGTATGGTAGTTGTTTGCTTTTAGATTATTATTGTGATTTGCAGGGTCTGTTCGCCGCCGCGCACACTCGCTTTGGCCCTGCACGCAGAGGAGTGCCTAGGCTTGCTTAAATTATCTCTTGTGATTTAATTATTTATTGCTGAATTTTGAATTCACCCCGTTGGTCTCTATCTTGCTAGCACACCGATTTTCCATCGTTTATAGATTTGTCATGCATCATTAAGAAGCATGGATACTTGCATGTGTTTTTTGTATCATCATGAAAACCGTTCAGAGCTAGGAAATCTCGAAATCTTACAATATGATCCCTTTTTTAATTTATAAATTTTAAATTCAAAAAAGGACCCCGTATGTTTATCCCCGTTTTTAACTTAGAAAGAAGTACTTGAGTTGAAAATAAAATAAATATTAATATTTTTTCACTTTCCCGTGGTAAACAAAACATGAAAACTTGAGAGATACTTCTTACGATATGACAAAATATTCTGATACAAACAAGCCATGTTTTAATTTAATATATAAAATGTGCGATATATTGAATAAACAATAAAAACTATTTATGCATATGGGTGAAAAAAGATGTATCTACATTTTGAAGTGGGGCTTGCCATTCTTGTGGATTGTTGGAGCAAGAATAACATCACATTTTATTTCTTGTCCCATTCTTTAAAACTAAGGTCAATTTCTTAATATTTCTTTTTTAGTTATGCATTTACATTTTCATATTTTTGTATTATTGAATTTGAATCACTTTATTTGTATTTTTAGACAAGATAGAATGAACAATGTACTTGTACTTATTGGTTTTACACATAGTTTCATATTGATTGGTATTAATATTAAAAAACTGAAATGTTGAAAAATGTTTTCTGTAATATAGGTTTTTGAAAATTGTGAATGTCGAATACCATATATTGTTCTCATTTCCATGCAACATTATGCTGCAAACATCATAGCTTAAAAATTGAATTTCGTCTCTGCTTCTATTCACCCGCAATGCATGAGGTTTCTAGAAGTGAGGGTAAGATATTGAGAATCACTCCAGAGAAGGGGGTGAATAAAGTTTTAAAACATTTTCACAATTAATCACAGAACGTGCCACAATTAATCAAAATTCAGTAATACTTAGAAAGCACAAAAAAGATCTAAAAATAGAGAGCAATGTAACTAGTAGACAGATTTTTATGGAGGTTTCCCAAAATTTTTGGGTAGTCCTCTCTTTTACCCCTTGGTAGGATTCCACTAATCCGTGCCGGGTATTTTATTAAGGAGACTTTTAGAACCAAAACAACTGAATCTTTTGACAATGAAACTCTTAGAATCAAAATTGAATCCTTTAAAGAGGAATTTTTAAAAAATATTTTCTGATTGGTTGTAGAAGCAGATTATCCTCAATGGAGATCCTTTCTTCCATAAGCTCTAAATGAATCTGGATAAGTTTATGCATTGTGTGGATTCTTGATGATCAACAACAACTCCTCTTGACTAAGAGTAAGAATTCAATAAAGAAGAGATGAATCCTGAATGAAGAGAAGAAGTGCCCTGAGAGACAGGAAGCAGAAGACCAAAGAGTGGTTGAGAGCAGGATGAATTTGTGCTGCTGGTTCTTCTTGGGGGTAGAGAGTTCTGTCGTCATTTGAAAGTTGGACATACATAAGAAAACTATTGTAAATTGAATTCTTCTTGATATGAGCAAATTACCTTAATGAATTTCTTTAAAAGAATCATTAACGCCTAGAATTGGATCTTAATCATGACCGTAATCTGCTCTGGAACCATATTTGGAGGAGAGGAGAAAAATCAACGTCGAGTTACTTAAATGTTGAATACTATTCGATGTACTCTGAAATGTTGAGAAGAGAGAATTCAATTTTAGTCGAATAGTCGAGCTATGAGCATACCTTCTTTAATTGGAGAACTCGTCGAAAGGAAGTAGTCTAATCTTGGATGGGTGACGATTACTTCTTGATGCACAAAGTCGAATGAGCTTCTTGAGAACTTTGAAGTCTTTGACAGCCTGGATCATAGTTGTCAAGGCGCGCGCCTCGGCGCGCCTGAGGCGCCGGGCGCAGCTCGCCGCGCCTCAGCAAAGCTGAGGCGGGCGATGTGCCCCAGGCGCGCCCGGCGCGCCTAGGCGCGCGCCTTACAGGCTCCCAGGCGGGCCAAAGGCGCGCCCGGGCCTTCCAAGGTATTTTTTAAAAAATTTGATATGGGCAAAAACATGATCTTAGACGCACCCGAGGCACCCCCTAGGCGCACTTGGGCGCCCAATTCGCTGAAATTGAGCGAATTGGGAGTCCAATTCTCTGAAATTGAGGGAATTGGACTCCCAATTCGCTGAAATTCCGCGAATTCGCGCAATTTCAGCGACTTGAGCGCCCAATTCACACAATTTCAGCGAATTGGTCGCCCAATTTGCTGAAATTCGCCCAATTCGCTCAATTTCCTTTTATCCTCATTTTTGCGCCTCACGTGCCTCAGGCGCGCGCCTGCGCCTTGCGCCTAGGCTCCAGGGGCCCTTTGCGCCTCGGTGCGCCTTGTGCCTTTGATAACTTAGGCCTGGATCCCTCATCACTTATACAGCATAGACATATTGTCATTCTATACAAACTTAGGCAATTCCTAGATCACTTAGATCTGATATATCAAATTAATAGGTTTTTTTCAACGGTTTCTTTTGCATATATTGCTTGGTTTGATTCTATTTGGTTCCAATTTTCGACACCAGAAGCGTGTCAGTTAGGTTAGGGCCGTTAGGCCAACCTCTGGACGTCTCCTTTGGTTCCACCTAGATTCGTGATGGGCTAACTTGATTGATACTTGTTTTTGTGATTTTTGTCTTCTTTAACATCAACATCCATCCATATAGACATAATTGCTCAAATTCTCTTTGAAACTTTGCGTCAAGATTAGAAATTGATTACACTCTGCTATGTATCTATTTATTTTAAATTTAAAGTACTTTTTTGTTAATTAATAAATTTATGCCATGCATAGCTTCTTGCATTATGAAAGTCCACCTTAAACTTAAGGTCATGTTTATTGAACACGCGATTTCTTATGAATTATTTTTGAGTGGGAGACTTGGCGCACCGGTTACGGTGTTGTCGTGTTACCTTGAGGTCACGGGTTCGAGTTCTGGAAGCAACCTCCTGCAAAATGCAGGGTAAGGTATGTCTACAGTTCACCATTGTTGTGGGATACTTTCCCGGACCCTCGCTGCGTGGGGATGCTTTGTGCACCGTGCTGCCCCTTTAATTTGTGTGGGAGACTCGGTTACGTTTTCTATGATTGTTTAATGAATTTATTTGGATTTGAATGTGATATTTCCATGTCTTTTTTGTGCCAAGCTGGTTTATGTATTTTTAGACAAGATAGAATGAACAATGTACTTGTACTTATTGGTTTTACACATAGTTTCATATTGATTGGTATTAATATTAAAAAACTGAAATGTTGAAAAATGTTTTCTGTAATATAGGTTTTTGAAAATTGTGAATGTCGAATATCATATATTGTTCTCATTTCCATGCAACATTATGCTGCAAACCACACATCATAGCTTAAAAATTGAATTTCGTCTCTGCTTCTATTCACCCGCAATGCATGAGGTTTCGAGAAGTGAGGGTAAGATATTGAGAATCACTCCAGAGAAGGGGGTGAATAAAGTTTTAAAACATTTTCACAATTAATCACAGAACGTGCCACAATTAATCAAAATTCAGTAATACTTAGAAAGCACAAAAAAGATCTAAAGATAGAGAGCAATGTAACTAGTAGACAGATTTTTATGGAGGTTTCCCAAAATTTTTGGGTAGTCCTCTCTTTTACCCCTTGGTAGGATTCCACTACTCAGTGCTGGGTATTTTATTAAGGAGACTTTTAGAACCAAAACAAATGAATCTTTTGACAATGAAATTCTTAGAATCAAAATTGAATCCTTTAAAGTGGAATTTTTAAAAAATATTCTCTGATTGGTTGTAGAAGCAAATTTTCCTCAATGTAGATCCTTTTTTCCATAAGCTCTAAATGAATCTTGATAAGTTTATGCATTGTGTGGATTCTTGATGATCAACAGCAACTCCTTGACTAAGAGTAAGAATTCAATAGAGAAGAGATGAATCCTTAATGAAGAGAAGAAGTGCCCTGAGAGACAGGAAGCAAAAGACCAGAGAGTGGTTGAGAGCAGGATGAATTTGTGCTGCTGGTTCTTCTTGGGGGTAGAGAGTTCTGTCGTCATTTGAAAGTTGGACATATGTAAGAAAACTATTGTAAATTGAATTCTTCTTGATATGAGCAAATTACCTTAATGAATTTCTTTAAAAGAATCATTAACGCCTAGAATTGGATCTTAATCATGACCTTAATCTGCTCTGGAACCATATTTGGAGGAGAGGAGAAAAATCAACGTAGAGTTACTTAAATGTCGAATACTATTCGATGTACGCTGAAATGTTGAGAAGAGAGAATTCAATTTTAGTCGAATAGTCGAGCTATGAGCATACCTTCTTTAATTGGAGAACTCGTCGAAAGGAAGTAGTCTCATCTTGGATGGGTGACGATCACTTCTTGATGCACAAAGTCTAATGAGCTTCTTGAGAACTTTGAAGTCTTTGACAGCCTGGATCCCTCATCACTTATACAGCATAGACATATTGTCATTCTATACAAACTTCGGCAATTCCTAGATCACTTAGATCTGATATATCAAATTAATAGGTTTTTTTTCAACGGTTTCTTTTGCATATATTGCTTGGTTTGATTCTATTTGGTTCCAATTTTCGACACCAGAAGTGTGTCAGTTAGGTTAGGGCCGTTAGGCCAACCTCTGGACGTCTCCTTTGGTTCCACCTAGATTCGTGATGGGCTAACTTGATTGATACTTTTTTGTGTGTTTTTTGTCTTCTTTAACATCAACATGCATCCATATAGACATAATTGCTCAACTTCTCTTTGAAACTTTTGCATCGAGATTAGAAATTGATTACACTGTTATGTATCTATTTATTTTAAATTTAAAGTATTTTTTTGTTAATTAATAAATTTATGTCATGCATAGCTTCTTGCATTATGAAAGTCCACCTTAAACTTAAGGTCATGTTTATTGAACACGCGATTTCTTATGAATTATTTTTGAGTGGGAGACTTGGCGCACCGGTTACGGTGTTGTCGTGTTACCTTGAGGTCACGGGTTCGAGTTCTGGAAGCAACCCCCTGCAAAATGCAGGGTAAGGTATGCCTACAGTTCACCATTGTGGTGGGATCCTTTCCTGGACCCAGTTCACCATTGTGGTGGGATCCTTTCCTGGACCCAGTTCACCATTGTGGTGGGATCCTTTCCTGGACCCAGTTCACCATTGTGGTGGGATCCTTTCCTGGACCCTCGCTACGTGGGAATGCTTTGTGCACCGTGCTGCCCCTTTATTTTGTGTGGAAGTCTCGGTTACGTTTTCTATGATTGTTTAATGAATTTTTTTGGATTTGAATGTGATATTTCCATGTTTTTTTGTGGCAAGCTGGTTTATGTATTTTTTAATTGATGTAACGGTCATCATTATACCAACTAAAGATCGTGAAAAGAAATTTTTTGATTCAAAGGAAGAAGCAGCTCCATAAGTTGAAACAAATGAAGACCTTAACGGAGTCAATCAAGATCATCAAAGCGCTTCTCTAATTGCTCTGAACATCTGCTTTTTCTAACAATCAAATCTCACTGCCTTCTTTTTTTAGTCAAATAGTTCAGTATGTCCCGTTAGGAATGCCTCAGGGGATTGAAGATATGCGTGCTTTGTGTTCAGGTCGATCGGGAGGTGCATTAATAACTAAACTTGATTGCAGAAATGGAAAATTCTCATAATGATTTTTTTAATTGAATTTGGCGATCAAATATAATTTGAAGCCAATAATTTGTTCTCTAGAATCCATATCACCATGAATTCTGAAATTGAGCAAACTCAAGGAATATATGGTCTCAAAAGTGTAGAATTTGACATTTATCTGGACTTGCATTCGCCTTTAGTTATGATAAAATAAAACATATTTATGCTATTCAAGTCTTTTTCAAGTATCTATAGTCTGTATGATGTAATTCTAATTGTATAAATATGTTATTCTTATATATATAATTTGTCTTTATGATATTTGATTTTCTTTTGCGGGATTTAATCTCTTATTGATTCTGAGGATTGTCATCCTGTCTGATGATTCACTTTTCGTATTTTATTTTATTTCTTCTGCCACTACCTGGTCTATGATATGATGTTGCCGCTATTATTAGTTTATGTAGCCCAAGGGGCATTATTGTACTTTGTATTCTCCCCACTCGTCTATATATAATAGTGGTAGTATGCTTAGGGGGGTAACATGGAAGTCTAGAGTTTTGGCTCTCTTGGAGAGTGGAGCGTCAAGGAGGACCCAACCTCCGGATGCTTGGCGAGAATTTTTTCTCGATTGTATCTTTATTGTTCATGTAATGCAATTTCTTGTTTCTTAACAACTGGTATCCATCTGATTTAAACAGACCAGAGTCTCTGGATGGTAATGCGCGACAGAAAGGACCCAGCCTTCGGATGTTTGACGAGAATTTGTTCTCGTTTGTATCTTTATCGTTCATGTAATGAAATTTCTTGTTTCTTAACAACTGGTCTGACCTGCCTCGATTAGCGCTCTTCCGAACCCTAATAACACTGACTTGTCTCCTTCCCAACGCTCTATCCACCGCTACAACAATCCTCGATTATGGATTTTACTGGACCCGCGGTTCCCTTGCTCGCCCGTTTCGTCGACGCTCTGGCCGTCTTCCAGTTCCGCGCTCCTCGCGACGTCTCTCTGTCCTGATACGCTGTTCCGCATGCCTCGTGACGTCTCTGCAACTCTGCCCTTCAATTCTACCGGCTACTTCCGCCTCGACACCGCCATCCACCGCCGCCTTTGCCTTCCCCACCCTTCGACGCCTTCTGCTGGCGCCGTCCAACAGCCCAGGCGTTTCAAGCGGCTCCTCCCTACGTTGTCAGCATCGTCCAGCATCTTCCACGCTTTTCAGAGGCCCTCCCGCGGCTTCGGCCCAGGATTGTATCTTTATCGTTCTTGTAATGCAATTTCTCCTTTCTTAACAACTGGTCTGATCTGCCTCGATTAGGGCTCTTTCGAACCCTAATAACACCGGCTTGCCTCCTTCCCGACGCTCTATCCGTCGTTGCAACAATCCTCAATTAGGGCTTCTATTGGACCCTTGGTTCCCTCGCGGCGTCTCTCCGGCCCGACGCGTTGTTCCGCATGCCTCGTGTTGTCTCTGCAACTCTGCCCTTCAATTTTTCCGGCTGCTTCCGCCTCAACAGCGCCGTCAGCTGCCGCTATTGCCTTTCCCACCCTTCGACGCCTTCCGCCGGCGCCGTCCAACAGCCCAGGCGTTTCAAGCGGCTCCTCCCTATGTTGCAAGCAGCCTCCAGCGTCTTCCACGCTTTCCGGAGGCCCTCCTGCGGCTTCGGCGGCATCCAGCGACCGTTTCTCCTCCTTGCCACCCTCCGCCGCATCGTTTCTCCCTCCTACAGCTATTGCAGCCTTCCAACGCTCCTTGCCGCTACTCCAAGCCGCGGTTCATGCTCAAGACTTGGGTCATGGCCCTCCACGCCGACGAGAACACCTCCACAACTGCAAACTCAGACTCCCAGCGCATGGATCACATCGTAGCCCAACTTGCAAACCTCACCTCACACACCTTCGAGAACTTATCACGACAGTTCATCACCCTCCAGCTCCTTTACCGCCACTAGTTCCCATCGTGCCCAACAACATGAGGTTTTTGCACCCCATGACAGACAGTGCCCCGACCCATCTCTGTCGGATTGAGATTTCAGTGTTTGATGATACTGAACCTCTCAGGTGGATCGCCCACGCCGAGCAGTTCTTCAACTTGCAGGCCACCCAGCCGACCAGAAGGTCCCCCTAGCCACTATTTATATGGAAGGCTCGACACTCCATTGGGTGCGTTGGATGCGCCAGCAAGCACCAGACATATCCTAGCCCACATTGAAGGAGGAACTCCGCCGCTACGGCAGCTGTTAGGCGGATAACGCCTTTGTGCGCCTCAGCTCCGTCCTCCAGTTTGACTCTGTGGCAACCTACATCGACGAATTCATTGCGGTCGCTACGCATGCCCTTGACCTAGCCCCCAACCACTACTTGGGCAATTTTCTTGCGGGTCTGCACCCTCGCCTTCGGGTTCACAACCCGACTACTCAGTCCCGCGCAATGGAGCAGGCTAGGTATCTCAACGAGAAACTCTACCCAGCCCCACCGACCTCCCCGACACGGTTGGCCCCATCACCACGGCCACTACCGCCACCTCTTTCGACCTGGACCCTTTGCCCCCATCTGGGCCCCAGCTGCTGACTCCACTCGCGCATCCGCCAACTCCATGTCCACCGGCCCCCCGACGGCCCCATCATCTGTCTTATCAACAACAAGAAGTGCTTCGCCGCAAGGGCCTATGCTTTTGATGCCTGCAACTGTTCTCGCCTACCCACGCCTGCCCTCTCAGGAATCTGTGTTGTTGGGAGCTGAAGATATTGATCTCGCCTCCGGGGAAATGGATCCGCTGACGCTGTCTGATGACCTATTTGACCCTCAATCTTGAGGACAATGCCATTTTTCGTGTGGGGCATGTTGATACGATATGGCCGCTATTATTAGTGTATGTAGCCCAAGGGGCATTATTGTACTTTGTATTTTTCCCACTCGTCCTATCTATAGGAAGTGGTAGTGTTCTTAGAGGGGGAACTTTGGAAGTCTAGGGTTTTGGCTCTCTTGGAGAGTGGAGCGTCAAGGAGGACCCAGCCTCCTGATGCTTTGCGAGAACTTGTTCTCGATTGTATCTTTATTGTTCATGTGATGCAATTTCTCGTTTCGTAACAACATAGGAGCCCCATTTGCCTTTCATTGTCTTCTATTTAGATATGCATTTCTTTTTTTTTCATTGACTTTTTTGAAGTTGCTCAATTTCAAAAGCAACAATGAACAGATCCTTGTCTTTGAGATAAATTTCTAGTAGTAAAGGTGTGGAGCAAAGAAAATGGAGGCATGGGGGTGGGAAGATGTCTGTTACGGTCCATACCTCCTGAGGACCGGGCCGTGGGCCCAGCCTGGTCCTCAACCATCACCTGACAATTCTGCACCTATCCCGACACCGTAACAGGGCCGCAGGCCCATACACCGCAACCCACGACAAGGTTAAATAGATGCGGAGACCGGGTTGGGTGTATGGGCCGCGTCTCTGTTACAGTGTTGGGATCGGTGCGGAATTGTCGGGTGATGGTTGAGACTTGCCTAGGCCCACGGCCCGGTCCTCAGGAGGCGTGGACCGTTACAAAGTCACAGGATATGCGACCACTAAACTACACGGAGAGTTCTCTATGCCAAGTCTTGAGCGAATAGTGAAGCCAAGCCGCTGCCTACAGGCGTGGTTGTGTTTTGGGCTAATTAAGCTACATGCTGTTGTTTTCATTCGATATACAACTGCAAGTGAGCTTAGATTAAATTTTATATCCCTTTTGGGTTTAGAGTGTCTATGGTGTTAAAGTTAATTCTAATGGAGAAGAACATCATATAGAAGACATGAAAACAAAAGGGAGAAGATTTTTAATCTGATTTCTAGTTTTTGTTGTTGTTGCTGTTCCACATCCTTTTTGCTGTTCTACCGAGTGAACAATGATGGAGGGGGGTATTTTTGTTTTTTGTTTTTTTTTCCAATAGGCAGAACAGAAAAATCCACTTGATTTTTTTAAAAGCAAGCTTGTGAAACAGAAGATCCAAACAATGTTGTCATGCGCTCGAGAAACAAGCAGCCAATAAGTAGAATCCCAACTGGGCCTGAGTTCAGTAGACCTGAGGTCTTACAAAGCTAACAAATAATTACTGAAACCCACTTGAATGCCATTCTGGACCTTTTCTCCTATTACTGCTTGATACTTCTGCAGTAAATTTACTTGCGTCTTTTTCTTCAATAATTTGGTGTTTAAGAAATTAGAAATTTTCAATTTCCAGTTTGTTGATGAACTCTTCATCAAGTTTTTTTCACAAACCCTTAACTTGAATTGCTTAATTACATCCTTAACTTCTTAAGGTCTTGCAGTGTTTTGTTTTCCATGCAACTCTAAGTGAAACTATGTTCCAACCTTTCATTCATTAGAGTCTGTTTGGGACATCAATGCCATTTGAGCGGTTGGTTGTAGAATTATGGTAGTAAACTCAGCGATGGCAATTTATTCTCTCTGGGAGTTTTTTTGACCATGTTTATTTATTGCTTAGATTCCACTTTCTAGTGTCGGAGGTTCATAACTGCTAATGTTTGACCACACCCGTATGATATGGTGTGGTGTTTTAGCTTAAAACACCATTTTTGGATAGTATTCATGATTGCACCTGTCCAAACACTCGGTGTATTTTTCATAATCACGTTCACAACTTCCATCGCAATCTCAACTAAAGTCTAAATCTTTTCTCTGGACACGCACATTCCAGTAAAGCTTCTATGTTCTAATCATGCATTAATGAGTTCAATTCTCCAAACAAACTTTCCGTTTCCAACTTTGGTTTTTCCCGAAGCCATTGCTCTATACTTTTGTAATACATTACTTGCCTTTTATTTCAGGAATTTCTGAGTCATGAAACTAGTAAATCTCAATCTCCAGGTTTTTATTGCTTTCACAGCTTGGAAAATAGGGATATTCTTTGTTGTATTATAGTATTTGTGCTTTTGTGTTTGCAGGGACATATATTGACAAGAAATGCCCATTCACCGGCACTGTTTCTATCAGGGGTCGCATCTTAAAGGGCACATGTCACAGCGCTAAGATGAACCGAACTATAATCGTCCGCAGGAATTATGCCCACTACGTAAAAAAATATCAAAGGTATCCTGTTTAACAAATTCTATCACCCTTTTCATACTAATTTGCATGTTAAATCACTTCAAAAAGTGTTTCTTTCCCCTCTTTTAGGTATGAGAAGCGGCATTCCAACATCCCGGCACATCTCTCCCCTTGCTTTCGTGTCAAGGAAGGCGACCAAGTTATCATCGGCCAGTGCAGGTAAAGATCTTTATGATGGCATTCAATTTTGATCTTCTCGTAGAATATGTTCTGTCATAAATTTCAAGTTTTTCGTGTTAGGAGTGAGCTCTCATGGATGTTTCTTGGTTTAAACCATTCCTGATTCGCAGATCTTTAGACCAATTAGGACCTTGTTTGTTTGTGCAGGCCTTTGTCGAAGACTGTCCGATTCAACGTGCTGAAGGTTATCCCAGCCGGTTCATCCCGTGGTGCCAAGGGAAAGAAGGCATTTGTAGCTATTTGAGATCCTCCTGATAGTATTCCAGGATTCTGAGAAAACTTTGCCCATGGTTCTGTTTGATTTTGCTGCCACTTTATGTTAACATTCTTATCCATGAATTGCCTCAGAATTCTGCTGTTTTAAGAACGATTTAAGTTTTCAATTTATTTGTTGTGTAATCTGCTGACTGTTTTTATTTTTATGCTTCTTTCTTCTGGTTAAGTATCCGTTTTGCTTTTCCGCCGCTCATTTTCAATGAAATGGTCTTCTAAGTTGTTTGCATCAGTAAAGTAGTTTTGTAATTTCAGCTATAAGCAGGTGGTGTCGATATTTGTTCCATGTGCTCTTCTTGAATATAATGTTATTATGTTAGTATTTACAGGGAATTTTAGCATATATTTGTGCATACACGTCTGTAGTAGTACCCCGGAATGTACGTGTTTCACGTATCGTGGCCATATGCGTAGTGGTAGGGTATATGTTTCTGCGCATTCACATCATACTGTGTACCCAGCTTCTTAGCGCGTTTGTTATTGCATCGTTGGACCCCCATCATTTGAGAATCCCCCTGTTATGACTCACCGTTTTTGGTGGTAATGATTTTTCGTGCCACTTATGACAAGTTTTTAGAGAATTTTGGTAACTTGGAGATTATTGTACATAGATAATACAAGAAAAGTGTCGAGATATTTTTAGAGAATTTTAGCCAGATATGCTTGGTAAATTCATGAAAGGTGGACACAAAAGAGAGGTAGAATAATTTAGGAAATGTGTAGTCTATATCAATCATTCCATACTTTTGCGGCCTTTATAACGACCCGTCATTTGTAACTATCTATACATTCAACTAATACAAAGCTCTATAGAATTGTCTTGCTCTCTCTTGTTATAGTTGACTACTGCTGGTTGCAGAGGGCTTCATAAAAGACTGCATACAATATTGTCAAGGGATGAGTCTGTGACTCCGACCGACGGTCTAGATTTCATCGCTAGATTCTGAAACATTAAAATTGTTTTTCACGAGTTTATTGAGCTCCAAGTTAAAAGATTATGCTCTTGTGAGCGACATATTTATACAAAATAAACTGATCTTATAATCAGTAGTATACTAAATTTATAGAAGAAATTATCTCCTTCTAAATGAAGGCAACTAATAAAATATTCATAATTAAAATAATATTATTGCATCACTTTTATATTTGTATGAACATATTACAAAAAAAGAGTGCTGACAGGGGCACCTCATTTTTGGTAATGTGCTCTCCTCCAGTCTTATAGTAACAAATATCATGCATGCTTTGAAAATTAATATTGTTAATGATTTAAATTCTTTTGATAAACATAAAGGAATTTTGATTCTTACAAAATGAATTGGATTTGTTACACAAGGGGCAAAAAAAATTTAATAATTGAAAATTCAATATAAAATAATAAAAATATATCTTTTTTTTGCTTAGGTCAAAAATGACTTGTTTTCACTAGTGGTCTTTGGCGCGCCTTCTGGTCAAGAATCCGTCAGTCAAGGATTGAGATCTCACAATGACTAGATAATATTTATCTCATGATATTCTTCGATCATGGTTCGATATTCTGATCATGGTTCGATATCCTGGTATCCTAGGCGTAGATGAACCACATCAATTTATCCCGAACTTGATGGTGAAACTCCACTGCAGTGAATACTGTAGGGGGTCACTGCGAAAAAAATAGCTTGACGTCAGAATGAATAAAAAAGTTTAACACCTATTCTTTTACTTATTCATATTCTGATTTAAAAGATCAAAATAAAAAGGGAATGACCGTGTTATTCAAAACCCCAATTAGAACATCTCTCCCACTTCACGCCTCAGAATGAACTGTTCCTCAATATTTAATTTTTTTTAAATCGAGAGACTTTATGAAAATTTAAAGCTTGCCATTTGAAATAGTAGTAGAAAAAAAATATGATTTTGTTAATAAAATTATAAGTGCATTCTTTTCATCACGTGTTTCTCCTTTCTAATATTCTACCATGGAAGGCAATATTTTAGAAAATCATTTTTTTATCATAGAAATTAGTCATATTGTAATTTACTAATAAATATTTAATCTAATTGTTGTGGAACGAAACGATATATTTTTACCATTTATTGCCCAAACAACCATCAACAAACACCCTCTTAAATGGGTAAAGGTAGCACTTTTAGCAAGTTTCAAGCAAGCATTTTAGAAGGGACCATGGAGAGTGTACTCGAATCCTTAAAATAACCCAACTCAAAAGATAATCAAAGTGGAAGGGATCCCCATAATATAAAAATAGTCAATAAAAATACAAAAGATAAGCATTTTAGAAGGGGGTCAAGCATTTTTCACGTACTATGCAAAATAGTCAACTACCACTAGAGATTTGGAGGCATTTTTAAGGATTATTAGGTATTTATTGAACACAAAGTACAGCTTTTGTAAACCCACTTCAGAACAAGAATGTGAGGATTTGCAAAAAAGAAATGCAATAGAGTTTATTGAAATAAGAAGAAGAAGAAGGTATATCATATTAATACAATCATAATAACGGGTATTTGTCTGGATACACCCTCAAATTTTAGGATTTTGGCAAAATGCACGTCAAATTGTTAAATTTCAAATAATGCACCCCATCACCCCCACACAACAGGGTACAAAGTGCCAGCCTTTTTCTATTTCAGGCGTGCATTTTGCCAAAACCCTACATTTCCCGAGTGCATTATGTCATTTACCCAATAATAACTCATGCTCAAATGCATATGCTAATGAAAGGAAATGCTAGTATGCTTTACATTGAGTAGTCATGGGAAACAACATGCTGCTACTAATGGTAAAACCGAAAGCTAGAATTATATGAAGGGATTATACATGTAATCATCATTGCCCCCTTTTGCACCGTTTACCGGTTGATTTGATGGTAACTGAGTCTGAGTGAAGAGGTTATACATGTAATCATCATTGCCGCCTTTCGCACCGTTTACCGGTTGATTTGATGGTAACTGAGCCTGAGTGAAGAGGTTGGGGTGAAAGTTCTCGACGTCATCTTCGAAAGCAACCCAATTTTTGTTGACATTATTTTGTTTGTTCTTTGAAGCACTTCTAAAACTTTCCATCCGCCCAACATGATCCTTGAACTCCTCCTTCACAACATCAAGCACAATGTCTCCATGTGAATTGCACCAGGACCTGCCAATGAAGAAATCATCAATCACATTCTCTTCCAATCATCACAAAGTCTGAAATTGCATTACTTTGGGAAGAACTTGTTCAAATCAGCCTTGTCCACAGGGAGCTTCATTGAAATTTCTTCAAATTGGTCCTTCCTGTGAAGAATGTTGAAAGAGAATTAGCAGAAGGATTCATATTGATGGCTATGTTTGAATTTAAATCTGATTAGAAGAACGACGAGAAATTCAGGTTTGGATTTGTTTCCGACAGCTCTGACTGGATTCGAGAGAGCTCCTTTTTGATGTTCTCCCCCAATACCTTTGCAATTGATAGAACAAGAATCAAATATGTTAAATCATGGAACAATAAAGATGGAATAAGTTTTACAGTGTTCAATTTTCATACCTTGTCTATGAAGAAATCAGAGGAAGAGCCATCAGAATGAAGCTTTTTCTTGATCCTCTCAGTGCATGGGTTTGAGGGCGAATAATCGTCAGATCTCTCTCCAGTGGGAAGATAAGGCTTCACTGATTCATCTTCACAGCTACTTCTCTTCCATTTCTTCAAGTCTTCGAAGCCCCAATTCTTTTTCGAAGATTTCTCCTCACTCTGCTTGCTATCATGAGCAGCAGTACTCTTGCATTCACTTTCCTCATCTTGCTTCTCCTTTTGAAATAAAGCATGAAACGGCTTTCTTTTATGTTTTTCAGATTTTGCGGCTGCAATAGGAAGTGGAGTTTGGGGCAGACTAGCTTCTTCTTTCTCCTTAGAACTCAATTCAACTTTCTTAACTCTCCCTCTCCATAGTAGCTTCAAAGGGGTTTTCTCTTTACACTTCTCAACAACTTTTGGCGGTTCTCGATCATTAAGATCTATATCAGACCACTCCTCCTGGGAATTTTTCAGCAACGGCGGAGCTCCGATGATCACATCTCTGCTGTCAATCTCAACCCCTTGAGCTGCCAGTCGTTCTAGAAGAGGTATCTTGGAGATATGGTACTCCTCTTCAGAGATGCACTTAGCACACAACAGATCCTGCAAAATCAAACAACATAAAGAATTTGAATCCTGCTCTTTTGGAATCACAATTTCTGTTCCAATGACTCACCTGCAAGAACAAGAGTTTGTCGCGGATCACATTGGGGAGCTCCTGATCTGCAGGGGAGGCGATGAGAGCTTCGAGGAGTTGGGTTCTGAAGGCAGAGACTTCGGCCTCGGAGACGATGCCTTCTCTGTGGAGGCCGATGAGGTTAAGGATCCGATGGAAGGAGTTCTGCTGCCATTTGAGGTTGTTGGTGTGGCGTTTTGAGAGCTTCTGGTCAGCTTTGAGGCGACGATTCTTGGAGGAGAAGGGGAGGATGGACATGCAGAGGGAGGTGATAGTGTCCTGGAAAGAAGAGTAATACATGGGTGTGTAAGTGTACGCCATTGTTGTTTTCCTTCTCCGTCTGAGCTCTTATTCCCTCCCGCTTGTTTTGGCACTCCAAGTTTTCTTCTTCTTCTTAAATTGGACAAGCTAGAGAGATGGAGAATGGAGTGGCGAGGTTTTTTTTTTTGCCGTTTTCTCAAGTTTTGTTCGGATTTGGGAAGTTGAAATGGAGAAGGCTCAGACGGGCCTACCGCTGAACTGTCAAATAAACTAGCCGTTATGTTCGATATTTCCAATTTCCAACCGTTGTAGAGCTTCAAAGTAGGGCAATTTGCAAAATGCACCCTCGAAATATAGGATTTTGGCAAAATGCTTTCCGAAAGTTTAAAATTGGCAAAATTCACCCTCCAAAGTGGGTTTTCTTGGCAATGTGCACCCTCACTAGGTAAAAAATGAAATGGTCAAAATGTATACTCTATGTACAATCCCGTATTCGCGAATAGTGGGCCCCTTAGTTGGAGTGTGAAAGCGGCAGGTTGGTAGGCACCCGCCCGGGCCATTCGGGTGTGGAGGCGGGATCAGCAGACCCTCCCCCTGCCCCTTTTTTCCCTCAGGCCGGCGAGACCGGCCCTGAGCCCGACAGCCCCCGCGGGTAGCCGGGCGAGACCGGCCCTAGGCCGGGTCTCGCCCAGCCCGGCGGGTAGGCCGGGCGAGACCGGCCCCAGGCCGGGTCTCGCCCAGCCCCCGCGGGAAGCCGGGCGAGACCGGCCCTAGGCCGGGTCTCGCCCAGCCCGGCGGGTAGGCCGGGCGAGACCGGCCCAGTCCGGGTCTCGCCCAGCCCCCGCGGGCAGCCGGGCGAGACCGGCCCCAGGCCGGGTCTCGCCCAGCCCGGCGTGTAGGCCGGGCGAGTCCGGCCCCAGGCCGGGTCTTGCCCCGTCCCGCAGGGTGGGTCCCCTTTAGCTTTGGGTGACGCATTTTTCCTTCTCTACCCCCCGGCGTGGCGGTTTCCTATTGGCCCGAGGCCTTTTGGCCGTGGGGGTATTTTGGTCATTTTTGGCCCAAGGGATTTGAAAAACTATAAATAGACCCCTTGGGTGCCTTGGAGAAGAACTTTTTTCTTAGCTTCCTCCTCCCTTAGCTTCTTCTTGGTAGAGTAGAGAGAGCCCTGCAAGGCGCCCAGCCTAGCCCTTTGGTAAGGGAGGGGAAGAGCTCAGGTAGCCTTCCGGGTGTGAGGTGGGACCTCCGTGCTAGAGCCGAGGGTCTGTTCATAGTCTCCTAAGTCTCCGGTCTGTGACGTTCTCTCGAGTGTAGTAGGTGTGAGGTCACCCCTTTCAGGGACCCCGAACTCCACAGAGGTCAATTTTGGCTTCAACACTTTTGGTGCGGTGAGCGTGGAGAGTGACCAACACAGAAGATCTCAGGAGAGTGTCATGACGGGAGGTCAGGGAGGTAGTGATGATCTCGGCGAGCTCCCCAGCCCAGGACCCTTTGTTGGGAGGCAAGAGTTCATGGCCTCCATCCAGGGCATCATGGAGATGCTGCGAAGCATTGCTCCTCAGGGTGGCAGCTCCACCCCGACCCCCCAGGAGTTAGCTCCCCCCCTCGAGGAGTCGACTCCCAGGGGTATAAGCGAGATGACCCCAGCGGGGGGAGAGGGAAGTGCACCAGGAAGAAGGCCAGGAAAGGAGAGGATGGGAGATGGGGTCGAGCGAGACCTCACCGGCCAGGAGCTGTTCTCCAGCCCGGTGAGTGCCAACCTCCCAGGCGAGCAGGTGGCGCGAGTGGAGCAGGCGAGACCCCCCCTCAGGGGGTCACCCTTCAGTGAGCTGATCATCTCAGCTCCCGTTCCCGAGGGGTTCAGAGAGCCAGACATGGCTTACTATACGGGGAAGGATGACCCCGTCCAACATCTGCAGTGGTTCGAGGATACCGTCTCCATCAGGCCGATGACGGATGCCTTCAAGTGTCGCCTCTTTGCGATCACATTGAAGGAGAAGGCAAGGGACTGGTTCCATCAACTCCCTCCAAGGTCGATCTATGGGTTCGAGGACTTGAGCCGAAGCTTCCAGCTCCGCTTCTCCACCTCCAATAAGCGGAAGAGGAGTCCTGAGTCCATCTTCCTGATAAGGCAGGGGGCCGAGGAGTCGCTGGCCCGTTACGTTGACCGGTTCCAAGAGGAGATCCTGGAGGTCCAGGAGATGCCAGGGTATGCTCTCCAGATAGCCTTCACTGTTGGGCTGAAGGAGGGTTTCTTCAAGATGAGCTTGACCCGGAAGGCCCCCCTTTCCTTCGAGGAGCTGATGGAAAGGGCGGCAGAGGAGATTGCCATGGAGGCGGCCAACCCGGCATTTGTCAAGAAGTTGGCAAAGCTAACAGAGGCAGAGTCGAAGGAGCAGGGAGGCTCGAGACCTCAGGAAGGAAGAAGGAGAGAGGAGCGGAGAGCTCAAGAGGGTCCGGAACCAGGTTGGAGGCAGCAGGGAGGACCCGTTCAGGGCCCGGGAAGAGGTTACGCCCAAGATGGGGGAAACTTCCACGGGGGCCAAGGGAGGTTCAACTTCTAGAGGCAAGCCCCTAGGCAGCTCCTACCCCCACCTCAGCAAGCGATGGAGATTGGTCGAAGGGAGAGGAGGAACCGCCAGGGAAGGAGAAGGGTCATGGTAGAGTTACCCTACTGTGACTTCCATCAGGTGGAGGGGCACGCCACGGCTACCTGCCCTGAGTTCCTGGAAGTGAGGGGGGCGAGAGGTCCTGCCCAGCCGCAGCCACCGGTGCGGGTTGAAGAGGTTCTGCCCAGAGAAGGAGGGGATGATGTTTGTGAGGACCGGGTCGATGTCGGACCCCGAGGCGGTATAGCGGTGATCCACGGTGGAGTGTGGGTTGAGGCCACTCGGAAGGCAGGCCTCCATGTCATGTACCGAAGGAGCGTCGCCTCAACCTCCCAGACCCCGCCCCAGGAGGAGAAGATCACCTTCTCGGTGAAGGACCTACCGGATCATGAGGATCCGTTCTGTGATGCGCTGGTCATCCAGACGGCCATCGAGGGCTACAGCGTCTCCCGAATCTTGGTTGACAACGGGAGCTCCGTCAACGTCGTTTTCAGGAAGGCGTTTGATGAGATGAAGGTAGAGCCAAGGAGGGTGTTGGCCTCGGACGGACCCCTGTTCGGATTCTCAGGAGAAAGGAAGGAGGTCGAAGGTGGAGTAGGACTCCAAGTAAAGTTGGGAGGGGTCTCAAGAAACTGTCGGTTCGTCATTGTTGACGCTCCAAGCAGCTACAACGCCATCTTTGGAAGGCCCTTCATCAGCGCCTTTCGTTGCGTGCCATCTTCTTTCCACAAATGCATCAAGTTCAGCTCCGGAGGGATCCAGGTCAGAGTCAAGGGGGACTCCAGGATGGCAAGGCAGTGCTACGTCACGGCTGTCAACACCATCTCTTGGTTGGCCCAGGCAGAGGAGATGGAGAAGGTCATGGAGAGCTTGAGCAAGATGGAAGTGCCCGAGGAAAAGGAGGCGGAAGACGGTCGTCATGCCCAGGCCCCGTGAAGGTGCCTCGCCTTGCGGTAGTCTTTTCATTTTTCTTGTCTTATAAACAAATGCTACCCCTGACCAGCTGAGTCGGGGGGATGATGTAACTCATCTTTTTCTCCCCGTTTGAGGATGTAGGATTTGGTAAGAGATTGATTGAGATGCTTAGTTATTTTGCTCCGAGACGGTCCCGCTGCCCAGGCTCTCACTAGCTGGGCAGGGCCGGTGGTACCTCTCGTTGATGCCTAGTTGTCTCACCTCGGGATGGATTCCGCTGTCAGGCTCTCACCTAACTGGCAGGGCAGGTTGATCTATCGGAGGGTAGGAAGGTCCCACCTCGGGATGGATTCCGCTGCCAGGCTCTCACCTAGCTGACAGGGCAGGTTGATCTCTCGAAGGATGGGAAGGTCTCACCTCGAGATGGATTCTGCTGCCAGGCTCTCACCTAGCTGGCAGGGCAGGTTGATCTCTCGGAGGGTGGGTAGGTCTCACCTCGAGATGAATTCCGCTGCCAGGCTCTCACCTAGCTGGCAGGGCAGGTTGATCTCTCAGAGGGTGGGAAGGTCTCACCTCGAGATGGATTCCGCTGCCAGGCTCTCACCTAGCTGACAGGGCAGGTTGATCTCTCGGAGGATGGGAAGGTCTCACCTCGGGATGGATTCCGCTGCTAGGCTCTCACCTAGCTGGTAGGGCAGGTTGATCTCTCAGAGGGTGGGAAGGTCTCACCTCGAGATGGATTCCGCTGCCAGGATCTCACCTAGCTGGCAGGGCATGTTGATCTCTCGGAGGGTGGGAAGGTCTCACCTCGAGATGGATTCCGCTGCCAGGCTCTCACCTAGCTGGCAGGGCAGGTTGATCTCTCAGAGGGTGGGAAGGTCTCACCTCAAGATGGATTCCGCTGCCAGGCTCTCACCTAGCTGGCATGACAGGTTGATCTCTCGGAGGGTGGGTAGGTCTCACCTCGAGATGGATTCCGCTGCTAGGCTCTCACCTAGCTGGCAGGGCAGGTTGATCTCTCGGAGGGTAGGAAGGTCTCACCTCGAGATGGATTCCGCTGCCAGACTCTCACCTAGCTGACAGGGCAGGTTGATCTCTCAGAGGGTGGGAAGGTCTCACCTCGAGATGGATTCCGCTGCCAGACTCTCACCTAGCTGGCAGGGCAGGTTGATCTATCGGAGGGTGAGAAGGTCTCACCTCGGGATGGATTCCGCTGCCAGGCTCTCACCTAGCTGGCAGGGCAGGTTGATCTCTCGGAGGGTGAGAAGGTCTCACCTCGAGATGGATTCCGCTGCCAGGCTCTCACCTAGCTGACAGGGCAGGTTGATCTCTCGAAGGGTGGGAAGGTCTCACCTCGGGATGGATTCCGCTGCCAGGCTCTCACCTAGCTGGCAGGGCAGATTGATCTCTCGGAGGGTGGGAAGGTCTCACCTCGAGATGGATTCCGCTGTCAGGCTCTCACCTAGCTGACAGGGCAGGTTGATCTCTCGGAGGGTGGGAAGGTCTCACCTCGAGATGGATTCCGCTGTCAGGCTCTCACCTAGCTGGCAGGGCAGGTTGATCTCTCGTGGAAGCCAAGTCCCTTTGCTCCGAGATGGATTCCGCTGCCAGGCTCTCATCTAGCTGGCAGTGCAGGTTGATCTCTCGTGGAAGCCAAGTCCCTTTGCTCCGAGATGGATTCCGCTGTCAGGCGCTCATCTAGCTGGCAGGGCAGGTTGATCTCTCGTGGAAGCCAAGCCCTTTGCTCCGATGACGATTCCGCCGCCAGGCTCCCACTAGCTGGCTGGGTAGGTTGATCTCTCGTGGAAGCCAAGCCCTTTGCTCCGAGACAGTCCCGCTGCCAGGCTCCCACTAGCTGACAGGGCCGGTGGTACCTCTCGGGGAGGTTGAGTGTTTTCACCCTGAGGCCGTCTCGTCACCCAGGCTCCCATTAGCTGGCGTGACAGGTTGACCCCTCGGGAAGGGTAAGTGTTTTCACCCAGATGAGGTCTCGCCACCCAGGCTCCCATAGCTGGCATGGCAGGTTGACCCCGCGGGGAAGTTACACTCTGCGAATACGTTGGGTTGGATGTTTCTTTCCGAGCTTGTGACAACCTCGAAAAGAGCGGGGATTGTGTACAACCTCGTATTCGCGAATAGTGGGCCCCTTAGTTGGAGTGTGAAAGCGGCAGGTTGGTAGGCACCCGCCCGGGCCATTCGGGTGTGGAGGCGGGATCAGCAGGCCCTCCCCCTGCCCCTTTTTTCCCTCAGGCCGCGAGACCGGCCCCGAGCCCGGCGGGTAGGCCGGGCGAGACCGGCCCCAGGCCGGGTCTCGCCCAGCCTGTAACGTCCCGAATCGCTCTAGGCCCCTAGTGTGTGCGTTTTGAGTCAGGAGGGTTGACTCAAGTCCTGAGAAGTGCAGGGAATTGGGCTGCACTTGTGGAGAAGTGGAGAAATCAGTGCAGAGTGACACGGGAGATGACACGGGTAGTGACACGGCCGTGTCCCTACCCGTGTGCGTCGAGTTGAGCTCGACGAGCCGTGTCGAGATCGTCGAGAATCGTCGAGAATCGTCGAGCGGGGAACACGGGTAGTGACACGGGCGTGTCCCTACCCGTGTGCGTCGAGTTGAGCTCGACGAGCCGTGTCGAGATCGTCGAGAATCGTCGAGCGGGGAACACGGGTAGTGACACGGGCGTGTCCCTACCCGTGGTGCGTCGAGTTGAGCTCGACGAGAAGTGTCGAGATGCAACCCGAGAAGTACACGGTCAATGACACGGCCAGGCACACGGCCGTGTCATGTGAACACGGGTCGGGACACGGGCGTGTCCCTACCCGTGTCAAACATTGAACCGACATGGAAACCGCCACGGCCGTTTCGCGGAAGCTGGACACGGGTACGGACACGGCCGTGTCCCTACCCGTGTCATATTTTGCTTATAAGGGGCAGAGGAAACCCTAGCCGTTTTCACTCTCATTTCACCCCCTTTCTCCTGTGAGAACTCCTGGTGAGAGGAAAAACCGCTGGAGCAAGTTCTACCGGAGGAGATTCGCCATCGCCGTGAAAGAGAAGATGCCGCCAAGGAGAACTACGAGATCCATGGCTAGAAATGGTGGTACCGCTGGAGCCAATGTGAGTTTCCTACCCTCTCCCTTGGTGCTAGATCTATATAGTCATTTTCCTAGGAGAGACATCGACTCAAGAGAGTCTTGATGGAGAGGAGAAGATTTCTAGGTTTGGCCATGCTAGGATTTGAATCCTAGATTTTAGATCTCTTCAACCCTTCCCCTTTTCTTCAATACGACGATGGGTGAATGGTTTTGTGAGGAGTTTTGGCCTTTGAGGTTGAATAAGGGAGGAGGACATTTCTGGAAAATTTAGGAGGGATCGCTTGAGGAGGAAGACGGACCGATGCCGTCCATTTTTCTTTAAGATGCGCGCAGAATCTGTATTCTGCGCGCAGCGATCTTTTAGGCCATTTTCATGTAGGATAAGTGCAGATCTGGTCTTTTGTCTAAACACGAAAGTTGTAACCCTTGGAAATACCTTTCCAACGAGTGGTTGCACGACTTCAGGTGATGTCTGTGGCCCCGGGAAAACCCTATCGAGTTTGCTGTCCGGCAATTCCTGTACACAGAAATTATGTTCTGTGCGCAGCGAACTTTGAAGCCGATTTCGAGTAAGTTATTGTCAGATCTAGGTTGTGACCTGAATATGAAAGTTGTAGATCATGAAAAGATCTTTCCAACAGGGGTTACACGCCTCCACCGGATTCCTGTAACTTCTGAAAACTCCGGTCGAAGTTGCTGTCCAGACTATTCCTGCACTTAAAAATCTGGGTTTATAACATTTGGATTTGGATTCGGAGAAACTAATATTACAGGTAACCCTGAGGCTTGGATAAACTCTTATGAATTATTAATTCAGTCGCATAAATGATGAAGATTATTAATCGGATTCCATGTGATCGAATTGTAAGATAGTATACTTGAATGATTTGACTTGTTAGAAGTTAGTAGATTTTTATACATGTGCATCTTGATATATTGTGTTGAAATCACCTGATATGACATATAGAAGGATAACTCATGGCCATGTGAATGTTGAATAGTGGATTGAATTTGGTAGTCCCAATACTTAGAGTGTCGTCTTCCTATGGGTAGTATTGTGTAAGTTTGTAAGTGCGGTGTGACCGCCACTTGTTTTGGTTGTGTTGAGATGAGGTGTGAATGGATGGTTGGGCTGTGCCTCGTGTTTACTTCCGAGACCCCTTCCATGATATGTTGATGTGGTATGTGCATGTGGTGTGAGTCGACACGCGGTGTCGTAATCCTGGGTTAAGGATAGTGTGGCAGGTCTACGGCTCGCCAGTCGTCACACCGACGGGAGTTGGCAGTTAGACTTGGTCGGTTTGGGCTGTGTCCTCGGTGTTCACGTCCCGAGGCCCCTCCGACCATGTGAACGGTTGGGCTGTGTCCTCGTGCTTTCTTCCGAGGCCCCTTCCGGGTCACGCAAGGCCAGTTCGGGCTGTGTTCTTGGTGCACATCTACCCAAGACCCCGCTGGGCCATAGTACGCATGGGCTCCGCTGTTGTGTTCTTAGCGTTGAAGCGTACGGAGGCCTAGGTGAAGTAGTGTGATACCCGCCTAGTAGTAGAAGTGCCCGTTCTACTGTCACCACCTGGCCACGGCGGCTGATGCCTGAGAGGTTAGCTACCTGCTCGAAAAGTGGGAACTACAGTCTGTGTCGACATAGCAATTGCATGGTGTGCATGGGTGAGTCATTGCATAGCATTCATAGCATTTCATATCATTGCACCACAAGATCCTCATCGTATAAGTTTGTATGGGCACTCTTATACGATGAGTTACTTTTATGTAACCCGATCCTTAACTTATAAGTTTGTATGAGCATTCTTATAAGTTAAGTTACTTTCCTGCTGTTACTTACTTGCTAGTTTAGTGTAGCTCTTACTTAAATGCTGATTATGATGTTGTTACTCTTACATTACCTTGCCACCTGCTTGTACTTCCTTTACTTGCATACTTATTATATACTATACTCTTGTTCCTTTTCTCCGCCCGGTGCCGAGGAGTCGCCGGGGAGCGGATGTGAAACCACTTAGTCGTTTCGACTAACGGTTGCTACGTCTTCCTTTTTAGGAGGTCACGCCGCAGGTAGAGCAGCCGCAGACTACGCAGCAGGACAGCCAGGCCAGGACGACAGGGCCTGATGCGACGGTGCCGTCGATACCGTCTGTTACAGATGTTAGTGTTTTGATTACTCTGATGTAGCCCGTTTGGGCAATGTTTAGCTGTACTCTGATATATTGTAGAAGCATGTTTTAGCTTCTCATTATTGATGTATTTGGACATTATAACTTAGTGTGGATTTTGACTTCTGGATGTTTATTTATTTGGTTGGGTTGGCATGATTTATTGATATTATTGTAGCCGGCGGAATAGGCGTCTTGTGGTACAGGTTAGCCCGTGTGCTAATGCTACCGCAAGACGGCTGTTCCGGGCATAAGACTCCCTCTTCGTGCCGTGTTTTGGGATCCGGGAGGGGGGTCTTACAAATGGTATCAATTTGTCACGATCCTCAACTACGAAGTCATTCAACAATGGTGCCACCCCCGTTTGGTTAGTCAGTTTGGAGACAAACTGACTTAGCGGAAGCAGTGGTGTGCCCATATGTAATTCACATTAAGTTTGTCCAACTTAGACCTTAAGTTTAGCCAACCTGACCACAAATTTGTCGTGTACGTGTAGATTCCACTGCATGTTGAGCCGATGGGGGGCACTCCTACCCCTCCCATACCCACTCAGTTCGAACAGTCTGAGTTGGGGCAGACGCTCACCGCCATTCTTGATGCTTTTAAGGCACAGCAGGCTCCGGTGCAACAACAGGCCCCGAGCTCCAACTGGCTGAGCACCTTCCGGGCTCTCTCCCCTCCCGTCTACCTTGGGACGGAGTCAGCCGTACGTACAGAGGAATGGCTAGACACGATACAGGAGTTGTTGGCCGGTATCCGTTGCCCAGCCAACATGGCAGTGACATTGGCAGTGTCTGTCTTGGACTTACATGCGAAGAGGTGGTGGAAGTCCCTCATGGGCTCTACCTTCCAAGGCCGGATCTACACAGAGATAAGTTGGAGTGAATTCTCGGGTGTTTTCTTGGAGCACTTTATCCCTACATCGGCCCGAGATGAGCTTGAGCAGAGGTTCCTTCTACTAAAGCAGGGATCAAAGTCGGTCACAGAATACCAGCGGGAATTCCAGCATCTCGCAAGGTTTGCGGACTCTTATGAGTTGGATGACAGAGGTTATGCCAAGCGCTTCTATAAAGGGCTGCGAGATCCCCTAAGGCAGTCCCTTTTGTTTATAGCGGATGGTAGCTTGGCGGAGATCATTGATATGGCGAAAAGATTGGAGGCGGACCACATGGGATGTAGTAAGAGGCCTGCGGAGGACGTGATGGAAGCCGGCCCATGGAATAGAAGGAGGCGAGACTTCAGAGGAGGAAGAGGTTATCAAAGAGGTGGCGGGCGTGTCCACCGAAACTATAGGGTGGAGCATCCAGTTCCGCAGCCGCCTGCGTTGCCTCCACCCCCACAGCCTCAGCGATTTCAACAACCTGAAGGGCGTCGTGGTCTGGTGTGCTTCGAGTGCAACCAGCCGGGCCACATCCGACGTTTTTGCCCGCAGCTATATGGGAACGTCCCTCCTGCTCTCCCTCCTGCTCTCCCTCCTGCTCTCCCTCCACCAGCTCCACGAGGACGGGGATATATGCGTGGTCGAGGACGAGGACCGCCAAGAGGAAACCCCGGACCGGTCCGGGATCAGGTGTACGCGCTTGACATGGCGCAGGAACGGAACCCACAAGATGTGATTGCAGGTATGATTTAATTAGTTTACATATTTGCATGGTTTAACATGAATTGAATAGAACTTATTAGACACTAGCAATAAGTTTTGGTCGTTGGCACTTAGGCACCATGATTATTGGCGGGAAGACGGCCTATGCGCTGTTCGATACCGGTGTCTCACACTCTTTTGTGTCCGAGGATTTCATAAAAGACGTGGGGGATGTTCAGTACTTCACGGGAATAGCCCGACGTGTACGCCTTCCGGACGGCTCGGAGATGATCGCGACCGCCAAGTGAGAGTTGGAGTTATTTATTGATGGGAAGGCCTTTGATACACCGGCCACGGTTCTGAGAATGCCGGAGTTTGACATCATTTTGGGCATGGCATGGCTCGATTGGCACTTCGCAAGGATCGACTGCGCGGAGAAGCAGATCTATTTGAGACATGGAGACTCTGACGTCATCTTCCAAGGTATTGGCTTCGCTCCTCGCATGATGTTATCTTCCATCCAGGTTGTAAAAGCTCAAATGAAGGGGGACGAGGTCTTCATGATCTGGTTCGAGTTGAAGGAGGAAGCGTTGGAATTAAAGGATGTACGGGTTGTGCGGGATTTTCCCGAGGTATTTCCTGAGAAGCTACCAGGATTACCACCGCATAGAGAGGTCGATTTCCAGATTAATTTAGTACCAGGTGCCAAGCCTGTATCTAAGACTCCGTACAGAATGGCCCCGAAAGAACTCGCGGAGTTTAGAGTTCAACTACAAGAACTAGTAGATTCAGGGTTCGTTCGCCCCAGTTCATCACCATGGGGTGCCCCCGTGTTGTTCGTAAAGAAGAAGGATGGAACCCTGCGATTGTGCATAGATTATCGGGAACTCAATCGATTAACGGTGCGGAACACTTATCCGCTACCTCGGATCGACGAGTTGTTCGATCAATTAGTGGGAGCACATTGGTTCTCTAAACTAGACTTGCGCTCCGGATACTATCAGTTGAGGATACAAGAGGGGGATATTCAGAAAACAGCCTTCAGTTCGAGATATGGTTTGTATGAGTTCACAGTAATGCCGTTTGGGCTCACGAATGCACCTTCGGCCTTCATGAGCCTGATGAACAAGGTGTTTGAACCATACTTGGACATCTTCGTCATCGTTTTCATCGACGACATCTTAGTCTACTCAAAGACGGAGGAGGAGCATGTCGAGCACCTGACCCTAGTTTTGAAGAAATTGAAGGAGCACGCCTTGTATGCCAAGTTTAGCAAGTGTGAATTCTGGCTTAAGGAGGTTGCCTTCTTGGGGCATGTGATCAGTGGAGCAGGATTAGCTGTGGATCCAGCTAAGGTGCGGGCCGTGAAGGAGTGGTCGCCCTTGAAGTCGGCGGCCGATGTACGAAGCTTTCTTGGACTTGCTGGGTACTACCGCAAGTTCGTGAAAGGATTTTCCAAGATTGCCCTTCCCCTTACCTCCTTGACGAAGAAGGGTGTGCCATTTGAGTGGACACCTCAATATGAGGCGGCGTTTCAAGAATTGAAAGATAGGCTTACCTCCGCCCCCATCCTTGCACTACCGTCTGGGAAGGAAGGATTCCAAGTTTACACGGACGCATCATACCAAGGGATGGGAGCGGTGCTGATGCAGCACGGGCATGTGATCGCTTATGCTTCAAGGCAGTTAAAGAAACATGAAATCAATTACCCGGTTCATGATTTGGAGTTGGGAGCAGTGGTGTTCGCTTTGAAGATCTGGAGACATTATTTATATGGCGTGCACTGCGAGATCTTTTCCGATCACAAAAACTTGAAGTATGTTCACACTCAGAAGGAGTTGAACCTGAGACAACGGCGGTGGTTGGAATTTCTATGCGACTATGAGTTCACCATGAACTACCACCCGGGAAAGCGAACTCGGTAGCCGATGCCTTGAGTAGAAAAGTGCCAGGCTCTAGCCCAGAGTCTCGGCTGATGAGTATGGAGTTGGCTCGGATGATCGAGGAGATGGAAATTACTCTAGTATTCAAGGATCCTTCGGCAGAGTATGCGGAGTATTGGGCCAACATGAGCATAGTTTGTGATATCCGAGACCGGATTCGGGTGGAGCAAGGAATGGATGCGGCCTTGGCCCCGGCAATCAAGACAATTGAAGATGGGACCACCGATGAGTACACACTCAAAGACGGCCTCATTTATTTTCGTGGCCGACTCTATATTCCCAAGGGCGGCAAAATTCGGGAGGATATATTGAGAGAGGCGCATTCCTCTCAATATTCAGTGCATCCGGGTATTGCTAAGATGTATGCCGGACTGCGGAAGACCATGTGTTGGCCGAGAATGAAGAAGGATGTTCGCTACTATGTTACACATTGCGAAGCTTGCCAAAGAGTGAAGGCTGAATGCAGGAGTCCCGGTGGTTTGTTGCAGTCGCTGCCCATCCCCGAATGGAAGTTCGAGGATATCTCCATGGACTTTGTTCATGGGTTACCTCGTTCCCGCTCCGGGAATGATTCGGTGTGGGTTATTGTGGATCGACTAACAAAGGTGGCCCGGTTCATTCCAATGAAGAAGGAAGCACACGTGGATGTTTTGGTACGCCTTTTTGTGGAGCAATTTGTACGGTATCATGGCGTGCCCAAGACAATTGTTTCGGATAGGGATGGTCGGTTTACATCCAATGAGTGGAAGGCGGTACAGGCGTATTTGGGCTCACGCCTAACCTTTAGTACCGCATTTCATCCACAGACTGACGGGCAGTCTGAAAGGACCATCAGGACACTGGAAGATTTATTGAGGTTATGCGTGCTGGACAGAGGAGAGCCATGGGAAAGGCTCTTGCCCCTGGTGGAATTCTCCTATAATAATAGCCATCAGGCGAGCATCGGCATGGCGCCCCATGAAGCCCTTTACGGAAGAAGGTGCAGGACTCCCTTGTCTTGGGTGCAAGATGAAGATCCGAAGGCATTGGGAAACGAATACATAGATGATACTGATGCGGCGGTCAGATTGATACGGGATCGCATGTTGGAGGCTCAAAGTCGACAGGCGAAATATTACAATAAAAAGCACCGGATGGTGGAGTTCCAGGTGGGCGAAAAAGTGTTCCTTAAGATTCGGCCGATGCATGGAGTGTCACGGGTGCGGGGAGTGAAAAAGCTCAGCCCAAGGTATGTTGGGCCTTATACTATATTGGAAAGAATTGGCCCGTTGGCCTATCGGTTGGAGTTACCACCGGAACTAGAAAATCTTCACGACGTGTTCCATGTATCGTCGCTTCGAAAAGCACTATTGCGTCCCGACCAATTTATTCCCACTACTGATGGTGCAGTGGCGTCGGATAGATCTGTGCGACTAGAGCCAGTGCGGATTGTTGACAGCGAGACAAGAACATTACGCCGCGAAAGTGTCCCCTTAGTGAAGGTGCAATGGTTGAATCATGGGAAGGAGGAGTACACCTGGGAGCCAATGGATTTGATGCAGCAACGCTACCCGGAGTTGTTTGCCCAAGGTAGTCTTATTTAAAAATGTTTGATAAATTTCCTGTTAAGCTTTTTTTTTTCCACACAGCCTAAGCCTGATTTCGGGGACGAAATCTTTTATTTTGTTTATAGGATTTGTAACGTCCCGAATCGCTCTAGGCCCCTAGTGTGTGTATTTTGAGTCAGGAGGGTTGACTCAAGTCCTGAGAAGTGCAGGGAATTGGGCTGCACTTGTGGAGAAGTGGAGAAATCAGTGCAGAGTGACACGGGAGATGACACGGGTAGTGACACGGCCGTGCCCCTACCCGTGTGCGTCGAGTTGAGCTCGACGAGCCGTGTCGAGATCGTCGAGAATCGTCGAGAATCGTCGAGAATCGTCGAGCGGGGAACACGGGTAGTGACACGGGCGTGTCCCTACCCGTGTGCGTCGAGTTGAGCTCGACGAGCCGTGTCGAGATCGTCGAGAATCGTCGAGCGGGGAACACGGGTAGTGACACGGGCGTGTCCCTACCCGTGTGCGTCGAGTTGAGCTCGACGAGAAGTGTCGAGATGCAACCCGAGAAGTACACGGTCAATGACACGGCCAGGCACACGGCCGTGTCATGTGAACACGGGTCGGGACACGGGCGTGTCCCTACCTGTGTCAAACATTGAACCGACATGGAAACCGCCACGGCCGTTTCGCGGAAGCTGGACACGGGTACGGACACGGTCGTGTCCCTACCCGTGTCATATTTTGCTTATAAGGGGCAGAGGAAACCCTCGCCGTTTTCACTCTCATTTCACCCCTTTCTCCTGTGAGAACTCCTGGTGAGAGGAAAAAACGCTGGAGCAAGTTCTACCGGAGGAGATTCGCCATCGCCGTGAAAGAGAAGATGCCGCCAAGGAGAACTACGAGATCCATGGCTAGAAATGGTGGTACCGCTGGAGCCAATGTGAGTTTCCTACTCTCTCCCTTGATGCTAGATCTATAGTCATTTTCCTAGGAGAGACATCGACTCAAGAGAGTCTTGATGGAGAGGAGAAGATTTCTAGGTTTGGCCATGCTAGGATTTGAATCCTAGATTTTAGATCTCTTCAACCCTTCCCCTTTTCTTCAATACGACGATGGGTGAATGGTTTCGTGAGGAGTTTTGGCCTTTGAGGTTGAATAAGGGAGGAGGACATTTCTGGAAAATTTAGGAGGGATCGCTTGAGGAGGAAGACGGACCGATGCCGTCCATTTTTCTTTAAGATGCGCGCAGAATCTGTATTCTGCGCGCAGCGATCTTTTAGGCCATTTTCATGTAGGATATGTGCAGATCTGGGCTTTTGGCTAAACACGAAAGTTGTAGCCCTTGGAAATACCTTTCCAACGAGTGGTTGCACGACTTCAGGTGATGTCTGTGGCCCCGGGAAAACCCTATCGAGTTTGCTGTCCGGCAATTCCTGTACACAGAAATTGTGTTCTGTGCGCAGCGAACTTTGAAGCCGATTTCGAGTAAGTTATTGTCAGATTTGGGTTGTGACCTGAATATGAAAGTTGTAGATCATGAAAAGATCTTTCCAACGAGGGGTTACACGCCTCCACCGGATTCCTGTAACTTCTGGAAACTCGGTCGAAGTTGCTGTCCAGACTATTCCTGCACTTAAAAATCTGGGTTTATAACATTTGGATTTGGATTCGGAGAAACTAATATTACAGGTAACCCTGAGGCTTGGATAAACTCTTATGAATTATTAATTCAGTCGCATAAATGATGAAGATTATTAATCGGATTCCATGTGATCGAATTGTAAGATAGTATACTTGAATGATTTGACTTGTTAGAAGTTAGTAGATTTTTATACATGTGCATCTTGATATATTGTGTTGAAATCACCTGATATGACATATAGAAGGATAACTCATGGCCATGTGAATGTTGAATAGTGGATTGAATTTGGTAGTCCAATACTTAGAGTGTCGTCTTCCTATGGGTAGTATTGTGTAAGTTTGTAAGTGCGGTGTGACCGCCACTTGTTTTGGTTGTGTTGAGATGAGGTGTGGATGGATGGTTGGGCTGTGCCCTCGTGTTTACTTCCGAGGCCCCTTCCATGATATGTTGATGTGGTATGTGCATGTGGTGTGAGTCGACACGCGGTGTCGTAATCCCGGGTTAAGGATAGTGTGGCAGGTCTACGGGCTCGCCAGTCGTCACACCGACGGGAGTTGGCAGTTAGACTTGGTCGGTTTGGGCTGTGTCCTCGGTGTTCACGTCCCGAGGCCCTCCGACCATGTGAACGGTTGGGCTGTGTCCTCGTGCTTTCTTCCGAGGCCCCTTTGGGTCACGCAAGGCCAGTTCGGGCTGTGTTCTTGGTGCACATCTACCCAAGACCCCGCTGGGCCATAGTACGCATGGGCTCCGATGTTGTGTTCTTAGCGTTGAGGCGTACGGAGGCCTAGGTGAAGTAGTGTGATACCCGCCTAGTAGTAGAAGTGCCCGTTCTACTGTCACCGCCTGGCCACGGCGGCTGATGCCTGAGAGGTTAGCTACCTGCTCGAAAAGTGGGAACTACAGTCTGTGTCGACATAGCAATTGCATGGGTGTGCATGGGTGAGTCATTGCATAGCATTCATAGCATTTCATATCATTGCACCACAAGATCCTCATCGTATAAGTTTGTATGGGCACTCTTATACGATGAGTTACTTTTATGTAACCCGATCCTTAACTTATAAGTTTGTATGGGCATTCTTATAAGTTAAGTTACTTTCCTGCTGTTACTTACTTGCTAGTTTAGTGTAGCTCTTACTTAAATGCTGATTATGATGTTGTTACTCTTACATTACCTTGCCACCTGCTTGTACTTCCTTTACTTGCATACTTATTATATACTATACTCTTGTTCCTTTTCTCCGCCCGGTGCCGAGGAGTCGCCGGGGGAGCGGATGTGAAACCACTTAGTCGTTTCGACTAACGGTTGCTACGTCTTCCTTTTTAGGAGGTCACGCCGCAGGTAGAGCAGCCGCAGACTACGCAGCAGGACAGCCAGGCCAGGACGACAGGGCCTGATGCGACGGTGCCGTCGATACCGTCTGTTACAGATGTTAGTGTTTTGATTACTCTGATGTAGCCCGTTTGGGCAATGTTTAGCTGTACTCTGATATATTGTAGAAGCATGTTTTAGCTTCTCATTATTGATGTATTTGGACATTATAACTTAGTGTGGATTTTGACTTATGGATGTTTATTTATTTGGTTGGGTTGGCATGATTTATTGATATTGTTGTAGCCGGCGGAATAGGCGTCTTGTGGTACAGGTTAGCCCGTGTGCTAATGCTACCGCAAGGCGGCTGTTCCGGGCATAAGACTCCCTCTTCGTGCCGTGTTTGGGATCCGGGAGGGGGGGGGTCTTACACAGCCCCCGCGGGCAGCCGGGCGAGACCGGCCCTAGGCCGGGTCTCGCCCGGCCCGGAGGGTAGGCCGGGCGAGACCGGCCCCAGGCCGGGTCTCGCCCAGCCACCGCGGGCAGCCGGGCGAGACCGGCCTAGGCCGGGTCTCGCCCAGCCCGGCGGGTAGGCCGGGCGAGACCGGCCCCAGGCCGGTCTCGCCCAGCCCCCGCGGGCAGCGGGCGAGACCGGCCCCAGGCCGGGTCTCGCCCAGCCCGGCGTGTAGGCCGGGCGAGTCCGGCCCCAGGCTGGTCTTGCCCCGTCCCGCGGGGGGGTCCCCCTTGAGCTTTGGGTGACGCATTTTCCTTCTCTACCCCCCGGCGTGGCGGTTTCCTATTGGCCCGAGTCCTTTTGGTCGTGGGGGTATTTTGGTCATTTTTGGCCCAAGGGATTTGGAAAACTATAAATAGACCCCCTTGGGTGCCTTGGAGAGGAACTTTTTTCTTAGCTTCCTCCTCCCTTAGCTTCTTCTTGGTAGAGTAGAGAGAGCCCTCCAAGGCGCCCAGCCTAGCCCTTTGGTAAGGGAGGGGAAGAGCTCAGGTAGCCTTCCGGGTGTGAGGTGGGACCTCCGTGCTAGAGCCGAGGGTCTATTCATAGTCTCCTAAGTCTCCGGTCCGTGACGTTCTCTCGAGTGTAGTAGGTGTGAGGTCACCCCTTTCAGGGACCCCGAACTCCACAGAGGTCAATTTTGGCTTCAACACTCTAGGGTGCACATTGCCAAGAAAACTCACTTTGGGGGGCATTTTGCCAATTTTAAACTTTTGGGGTGCATTTTGCCAAAAATCTATATTTTGAGGGTGCATTTTGTCAATTGCCCTTAAAAGTAAGAAGAGTCTATCTAACTTTTCACAAGGAAAAAATATATTAGACGCTTTCAAAGAATTAGGCACTGCCACAGTTTAGGGAGGGAATAATTTTTTAGTACTTATAACCCACTGTGATTTACCTTGCGAGATTAACTACAGCTGTAAGATTTATGATTCTACGGTGGAAATTCTTTGCAAAAATTTAGACGGTTTTTTGAAATCACGGTGGATTTTTGAATCCATGATCCTACGGTGGAGAATTCGTGCTAGGAGAAAAGGAACGGCCAGATAATCACACGCACTATAGATCACCTAAACTATATTGCATTGAGGCGATTATTAACCGCAACCCGTGTTTGGGTATTTGCACCCAAAAATTTAAAACACGCAAATTTTTTCTCTGGTTAACCGCAACCCCAAGCTAAAAATCCGAGAATTTCTTGTGTTCTTTCACCCATGTTACTGCCACTGCCTCAAAGAATTACTCATTCCCCTTTCTCCTCGGGCGTCTTTGCTTAGCAAGCACCACAACTCCACCCCACTACGGCGTCGCCACCATCATCGCTCACTCACGGTTTTCCCGTTCATGTTCATTGCACCCACCAAACGCCGCTCACCGCCACCTCTTCTTCCACATTTGCATTGTCGGTTTGGGCATTGTGGAAAGCAAGATGATACATGCGAGAGAGAAACCCACCATTGTCTTCCTCTTCTGCAATACTGACGGTGATGCTGGTTTGATCTTCTAAGTTGAATGAAACCTCTTGTTCTTTGATTGTGAATGTCATTGGAGAAGGAGAGGTTGCTTTTGAGTTGTCTCTGGCGATATCTTTGATAGCAAAGACTGTTGTTGTCCGGTCTCCACCAAGCTTTCTTATTCCATGAATTAATATTCTGTAAGCGGTGAAAATGTCGCTCGAAGCATCCGGATGGAGATCAAAATGAAATCCCCTACTTGTTGCCCCTAGGTTGGTATAAATAGGCAATCCCTATGAGTTACTACGGGTATCAGATGTCTGTGTATCCGAACCGACCCGTTAAGCCTCCAAATCAGATATTTGTCCAAATATACATTAACAAGCGGAATAACAAAAACGAAGGAAAATTTTGTTAGCGGACAAGCCGCCCACTGAGCTTCCTTTGCTCAGGTCTCCAGCCCCTACTACCATTGCAGTGGATGCGGATCGAAGGTGTCGTGGAAGAAGTGGGAGGAGGAACGTCATTGGGGTGCGACGAGCCAAATATCGGGTCGGGTTGCAGATAAAATTCAAGTTGCGGGTTGTGCGACAAGTCAAATTTGGGATGCGGTTAACAATCGGATGCATTAACGAGTGACTTTAGATGCACACTTAAATTCTTTATATGCACACAAAAATTCATTCTATAAGTTTTAATTCTCTCCAATTCTTGCTACATGCACACCATCGAAATCGTCATTCCCTTTAAACATTTTTGACCCTCCATGGATTCTTTCTCAAGCCATGGATGAAGACCTTCAAGAACACGCATGTAGGAACTAGGACCCTCTCGATTTGAAGTGAAATGGATAGTATCCATTTAATGATCGAGATCTATTCCTCATTGACCCAATGAGTTCACTAATCTCATCATTATATATTTTTGTTTAATCAAAAAATTCTACAACATTAAATCAAGTGAAAATACATTCACACCATGAAATGAACCACCATTTAAAGTCCTAAGTGGAGAGAATTGTGATCCCGCCCGTAAAACTGCCCTGCAACATTCCCACCTATGGCGTAGTCACGGTAATTAATCTACTTTTCTCCTCTCTTTTTTACATTTGTAGGACTCTGCCCTTTGAATTGTAGGAGTGCAATTTCTTTTCAATGTAATATTATGCTTTATGTGATTGTAAAAAAATCTGTTTTGATTACATAATGTTTCTTTATTAATGTTTCTTTTACCAATGTTCATCAACTTTTATTCTTGCACCGATAAAAAATAAGTATCAGATTTTTTTTATTGCACCAAGCCATTTTAAATGTGCAGGTAACATTGCTCCTACAAAAGAGAGCCCATTATAACATTTTGCAAGGGCCAAATTAATGTAACAATAAGAAAGAGTTTCCTTATAGGCATTTTGTATACATATCATATGGAGATACCCATATTTATATACAATTGTATGCAGCATAATTGAGTATTTCCACCGGCGGGCAGAAGTTACATGACGACGTCCTGCGTGCATAAATAATCTAGACTCTTCGTTCGCATCATTGCACCATATCATCGGTCATCCATACAATTTCTCGAGGATAAAACATATTTGCGAAAGTTATCAAATGGATAACATTCTGATGCAGTAGCCCCGAGCCGCCCCTCTCGGTCGGCCCTACTCGGTCTAGCCAGATGACCACGTTCTGGCGACCATTGCTGGGCTGCAGCCCAAGCACCCAACCCAGGACCGCGCATATTCTCAGCGCGGCGGGATGTTGAGGCGGGGTCTCGAACCCAGACCCCTTGATAAATCTCTTTCCCAACAGGGACTATCACTAACTGAGTTGCAAAAATCATAAAATAAAATTGTAGGGAGTTTGTATTTCATCAAAAGTCAAAACTAGAGAAAAGAACAAAAAAAACAGAAAGCAAAATCTTTTGTTAAATGGAATGCTTTGGAACTGCATTAATTAATAAAGATATATACAGTTGGGGAGGGTTTGGGTAAGCTGTGGATGTAAACTGAGCCTACTTTGGTTGATCAATGGTGCAGAAGATTGAATTTAGAGAGCCTCCAATCTCTTAAGTCTCAGTCGCCGCCTCGTTCAGATCCGGGAAAATAAACCGAGCTTTTACGGCTTTTGACTGCCAACAGCTTCCCTGCAAAAATGAAAAAAATGGAGAAATTTATTCACTAGAAATGGATCAATGTAACATGTGATTCTGGGTGCTCAAAATGTTTCAAATTATTGATGAAAATGGGTGAAACTATAGAAATGGTTCGAATGTTTTAATAATAAAAAATTCAACTTGAAGTCGCCCGGGCTTGTTTACTAGCATTTTTTGTTTGAAAGTACAAAATTTATATTTATTTGACATTTGTTTACATGACAATTTACCTGGTTAAGTGTAAGTCTACTCACTATTAAGAAAACAAACATAAAAAAAGGAAAAAATGAGAAAAATACTAAAGGACTCCTCATCGACATCCTCAAGGCATAGAGATGCGACAAACTTTTCCTTTTTATCACTAGGGATCTTCCCCTTCTTCTTGTTCTGAAGCTTCCAACAATCATTTATTTCATGCCCCTTCTTTTTGCAGTAGTTGCGGTGACTATCTGTACCTTTATTGGACTTGCGACCTCTGCCTGAAGCCCTGAACCAGACTGACCCCGAGAGAATAATGCTGAGCTTTCAGCAATGCCTGAGCCGGATGACTTATTTCGGATGTCATCTGAGAGTAAGGCTGTCGTGACCTCTTTCAAGTCCAAAATATCTTTACTGTAGGTGAGGGTAGTAATCATGCCCTCGTAGGACTTTGGAAGAGAGTTTAAAAGAATAACTGTCTTGTCCTCTTCCTCCACCTTGATATTCATGCTGAGACACTCAAATAACAGTTTATTAAAACTGTTCAGGTGGTCATGTAGAGAGTAATCCTCCTTCATGTTGAACTTGTACAGTTGCTGTTTGAGATAGATGCGATTGGGGAGATACTTTGTCATGTAGATACTCTCCAACTTTGCTCAAATACCAGAGACAGTCGTCTCTGAAAGAACTCCATATAACACATCATCGTGTAAGGAAAGTTGTATGGTGGACAAAGTTTTGAATAAAATTGCTTACTCCTACCACATACCGCTTGTTCTAATAGATTTCTTTAATTCGACTATTTGAGCAGAACATTTGAGTGTGAGAGGTGAAATAAGTTCCCTCTTATAAAGGAGGCCGGCGGTTCAATCCTCGAACGAGTCAGCTTGGTCCCTGCTTGATGATGGATGGAGGCTTCTCTTCTGCCATAGTTGTTCACGTAGTAGGCGAGCGGTAGCGAAGACTAGACAGGCAAGCAGACTCCTTCGAGGGAGAAGATGGTACCCATGAGTGCTTGCTGAACCTGTGTTCGTCCTCATCTGGCATAGCAGTTACCCATGAGAGGTGAAATAAGTTCCCTCTTATAAAGGAGGCCGGCGGTTCAATCCTTGGTTTCAACAATCTACCTCCTTATATTTGGGAGGAGAAAAGGCTGGGCTGTATGAACTGCAGTCCGGCTGTTTGGTCGCCTATTTGACTCTTGCTCATGAGTGGTGCCTAAAGTGAGCCTATCGTACTCAAGAAGAATGGGCTTGCCCAACTTTCAGCAATGGACCAACGAGGGCACCGGGTAACTCCCAGGGAAACTACACAAGCTAGAAAGTCAACTAAAATAAGCGGTGTATGGCATTAAAAGCTACTCTTTTGGCACCCACTTTGAATAGGCTTCATGATCATTTGATGGCCAATATCTATTCTTAGGGGATCCAACGGGTTAGGTAATCTCATCTATTTATATTTTTCATATACGCAGAAAAATTATACTCTTGAATAACTAAGGATTAATCTTGATCATGAAATAAATAGTATCTATTTATTCCAAATGAAGAGGAACTCCATCCCTTTGAAAAGGTGTATGGTTGGGTCAACCAACGAAGAAACACAAAAATTTGAGAAGGTTGAGCATGACATTTAGTTACCAATAGTTACTAATGACTCTTATTTTACCCTGTAGGGAAAGAAAATGATTACAAACACATCGTTAATTTTAGCAAAATCAATCGTGTTCTACTAACCCATAACTCCGCTTGTGACACATGAAACATGCTTTTTAAGTCAATGTTGGTTGCCATGAGAATACTTAAAAGTTCGTATGCAAACACTTTCCGCAAATAATAGCTAGAGATATGCAAAAAGAATCGTAGAACTGAGAACCGACCTGGAACAAAACTGAACCAATCAATTCTAGACAGTTCCAAAGGTTCTCAATTCGGATATGATTCTAGAAAATACAAGAAACCATCTTTTAAGCCGGTTCTCGATTCTTGCGGTCAGGTACCCGAGAACCTATTTGAGAACTGAATGTCCAACACTTCTGGAAAAGTATTAAATCAAATAAGGTAATCTTATTTAATTTTCATAATATAATGCAGCAACAGTTGAGCTTATAGCAATATTCTATAGATTTATCGTTCAACATAAATAACATAAAGGAAAATCATATAGGAAGATAATATTTTCATATAAATCTTATAAGCATTTTGTGTTATATTTATGCCGTTGTGCAGAACAGAGACCCCCAATTGGAAGTGAACTAAATTTTTTGGATCGGTTCATGACTTTCGATGGAACTAATCCAAGTTGTGATAGTGTCATTCGAAGCATCTGGATGGTGATCAAGGTGGAATCTCCTATCCATTGCCCCTAGGTGGGTGTAAATAGGCAAACCCTAGAAGTAACTACAGTATTGGATATCCGAGTATCCGAACCGACCCGCTAAGCCTCCAAATCCGATATTTGTCCAAATATACATTAACAATCTCTTTCTATTTTTGTGACAAATAATATGCACGTCTCGGAGTGCAGAAAGTAGAGAGTACTATAAGAAAAAAAATTTCGACTTTACACATTTTCATAAAAGTTGCATCTCTAATAATAGAATATGAGCAAGAAGAGTTGGCATGAGAGAGTAAGAAGTGTTCTCAAAAGAACATAAAGGCAATGTCAAAGAAAAAAAGTGTTGTTATATTAACAAACGATGAACAAAACATATTCATATGCAAAATGAACTGTTTGTTGAAATCAAGGTCTGTTTGGAGGACTCCATTCCAGCACTGAGGCGGGACAAACATCCCCAACGGCATGGCGGAGTTTTGCACGGTCATTTTCTCGGTTCCGTTGTGCCGTTTGGGCTTGACTTTCGGGTGCAACCGAGAGTTCTCTCCTGCCTCCAGCCCGGACTCCAAACAAACCCTAAAATATTCCGCTCTCAAGGCCCATTTACATTTTAGCAATCGGATTGGGTTTAAAGGCCCAAAATTTATTAGTTCCCGTCCAGAAAGGGCCCAAAATATTATAGGCACAAGCCCCACAACCTCCTATCATTTCTTCTCCAAACTGGGCAGCAGGCATGCAAATTGCACCTTTTTATTCAAAATTATCGCCTAAATACTCCAATCAAAGAAAAGGTAAAAAACCGTAATAAAATCATCAATTTTTACGTAGTTTTAATTGCAAAAATACATGCATTCATTAATTGATGTAAAACGTTTAAAGCCTGAGAATTTATGTAAATAAGACAAAGATCCCAGTGTTTCATCATACATGGGCCAATCTAGAGAGGGCCCCAAAGGAACAATTACATTCCCTTTATTTTAGGTTTGTTATAAGCATTCTAAAAATTGTGCTATTCGCAAATCAAAAATATGTTATTCGTAGACCATGCTCAGCTAATTGCACCTCAAAATTTTATTTTGAACCCATAGCCCGCCTACTCACCCCATTCAATTGCAAAATAGATCAGTGTTTCAGGATTAGGCCATCGCCATTGATTCATGAAATATGAAACATTTTATGAACTATTATGTTTACATATTTTTTTATGCATTCCAATTTACAATTTTTTGGATCTCACTGATTACAAGATTTTTTTTTTTGGATTTATAGTTTTAGGGTTTAGGATTTAAAGTTCAGATGTCATTTTTGCCTGTGGAGATGACATCTGAAATTTTGGGAAGACATCTAGGACGGGGACATCTGAGATCACATCTGGACAGGGACGTCTGAAATGTATTTCCACAGGCAAAAATGACATCTCAGATGTCCCAGACCCAAAAAGGTCCGGGTCATGGACCCAAAAATTTCTCCTGATTACAAGGGCTACAACTACAAGGAGACAAAAAAAAGTCTGAAACTTAACTAAAACAGGCAGCTTATAAGATCATAAAGAACCAAAAAATAAATAGCTTCCACTCACCTCCTCCCCTCGTAGCCTGTGGTTTTCAGCAATCAAATCCTCCATTTCCTTCTTCTTCCTTTCCACGCTCTGCCAATTGCCCATTATTAAATCATTATAGACACTTTAGGGGCAATAGATTCATAAGCAGCCTCATCAATCTCAAAGAAAATCAAATAATTAAGCGAGTTCTTAATTAAAATTAAGTTCTTGATCTCACCTGTCTGAGCATTTCGTGCTCCTCTTCCAACGATCTCACCTGCGCCTGGAGCTCAGTCACCGTCTGGTTTTAGCCATCGTTAATAATTTGCGGTGACAGAAAGCTTAATTCCACAATCGGTGATGATAGTTGATAACTAAGGTAATTTAATAAAAATATATATAAAAATAAGCCCACCTTCTTCTTTTCCCGCCTTCTGACGGGCTTCGACGACGAGATGGCCACCCCGCCGGCATGCGAAAGCTCCGCCGTGCCCACCTGAAACAATCCAGGAAAACGTGAGAGAGAGAGAAAGAGAGAGTACGCGTGTCATGACATAACAGGGTACATCGCGGCTATATCTCGACCGTCCGATGCAATCATTAATTCGGCAATGATAGCCTGAGGAAAAGATGCAACGACGAAGGCCCACACGTGAAAAGAATGCCGCGAGCTCCCCGCAAGAAGCAACGCGTCGCCCGGTCCGGTCCGTATCGGCCGGAATTGCCGTACAAGTCGTGACCCGGTCAACAAAACGGCCCACACGAGAAAGCTGCTTTTTCAAACGCTTTATCTATATAGGCATGTACACTGTTATGTAATATAGGTCCAGTTTAAGGTTCCGTTTGGGGAGATTTATTTTCACCGGACAAGCAGTTAAGACCGCATGAACCGGACTTATTTCAAGTCCCGGTTCACCGTTGAAAATAAGTCCCCCCAAACGAAGCATAAGTTTGGGAGAGGTTTTTTCCTCTTTTTTTTCTAGAAAATATCACTCTTCATAATATTATATTTATTTTAAAGATGAATTATTTTTTAAAAAAAGATAAAATAATTTATTTTGAATGAACAGTGTTTTCTAGTAATAAATAAAACAAACATAATATTAAGAATAGAGTTAAACGGAGGAGGAGAAAAGTTCTCTCAAACCGACCTTAAAATCTTTTTTGAATTAAAAATATAGGTGATTGTTAACCGCAACTCGTAATTGACTAGTCGTACCCCAAAATTTTCTAAAATTTCGCGCTTTTTCAAAATACGCTTTGTACATGCAATTTCAGGAAAAGTGTTCAACACGAAAGTTGTAGATATCGACGAGATCTACAACTTTCATGGTGAACATTTTTCCTGAAATTGCATGTACAAGGAGTATTTCGAAAAGGCGCAAAACCTGGGCATATTTCCAAAGTACGCCATGTACATGCATTTTTAGGAAAAGTGATCAACACGAAAGTTGTATATCTCGTCGATATCTACAACTTTCGTGTTGAACACTTTTCCTGATATTACATGTACAAGGCGAATTTCGAAAATGCGCGAAAAATTAGAAGATTTTGGGGTGCGACAAATAAAATAGCGGGTTGCGGTTAACAATCACCAAAATATATCAGCAGAAAATCCAGAGGAAAGCGAGTTATTAACGTGGATAAAACGTTAAGACTGGGCTGGGATCCTCTCCATTTCGGGCGAACTGGAGGGGATCCAGTTCGCGGCCTTCGCGGCCTTGATTGCTTCCTCCAAAATCCAACGGTAGATAGAAACTTAAGTGCACTCGCGGGGCCCACTAGCCAGATCAGCGCTCTCGCCTGTCCGCCGTTCGATCTGAGAGGAAGCAACCAAGACCGCGAACTGGATCCCCTCCAGTTCGTGTGAACTAGAGAGGATCCCAGTCCGGGCCGACGTCTGCCTTCTACCGCCGTGTTTGTTTAGACGTTTTTTCTCTATTTTCGATGTGGAAATTGTCACACCTTAAAATAGTCTTTCCATCAATATCTATTCTCTATCACAACGCACCATAAAACTCTCGAAAACACCACCGCCCAAACAAACACGGACTCCTTCCCTTGCAGTCCAGACAAATTTTTTGTCCGGAGTTCGGACAAGTCAGGATTTTGGGATTTTGAAAATGATAGCTCTCAGACGTCGCGAAAATAATACAAAAATCTGGGCCTGGACTGAGGGCCCGTTTGGCGCGCTGGTGGAGGTCAGCACGGAGCAACCGCCACCGCACTGGAAAAACAAACGCCCGAGAGCATAAGGCGGCAGTGGTTGCTCCCGCCTGCACTTTACGGAACGCGGAAATTGTTCCGTTTCTGGGCTGCAGCCGTCCACCTCCAGTCCCGAACCGCACCGGCGTTTGCTGGGTTCCCAGCCGCCGCAGCCCTACCAGCCCGAGAAACAGAAGAGATGGTGCGTAGCGCCACGTGGCAAGAAGATGAAAAGGGTAGGATGGTAAAAACGTAAAGGGGTGGTGGGGCTGAAGTCGGCTAGCACCGTTGGATTCCCAGCGCTCGGCCGAGGGGTCGATGAAAAAGACGGTTGGATGACCATATTTTACGTAATTCCCGGAATACCCTAAAACGGAAATAATTCATTTTGCATTAATTGTGCGAGAGGATCGAATTCAAAGACAGCAATGCGGGGTGCTTGGTGTTTTTTCTTCTTCTAATTTTTAGCTATTTGTGAGGGTATTTTGGTCAGGAAAAGTGAAGAGCAGAGATTGGACCTTTTGGTAGACGTCACGGAAAGGGGACGAGGGATCACCGCCGCGGCGCCGGCGGCACTTGTTCTTATGAATCGAAGACGTAGACGGAGCCTCGTCACTGCCGCTGGTCGAGGGCGCCAAAGTGGAACCGAAGTCCAGAGGAGTGGCCGGACTCCGGCGTGTCTTGGAGGCCGGACCCGACGAGTCTTCCTCCATTTTCGCCTTCTCCCGGATACACGAGCAGCGAGATCTCCTTGACCGGCGTCCCCACCGAGGAAGACGCAGGGAGGGAATCGCTTTGAGGCTCGTCGCTGTCTCGGGCCAATTCACCGGCCAGAGATCGTATGTCTTCGCCGGAGGCCAGTACGGCGACGAGTGGCTCAACCTGATCAACGCCTCGGCCGCCGCCATCTTTTCGTCGGCATCCTCCATTGAACCGAGAGGGAGAGAGAGAGGAGATCGAAGAGAGAGAGAGAGAGAGAGGGCGGGGAAAGGGGATTGGGCGGAGAGAAAGTGATAGGTGGCAGAAACCTCGTCTCTATTTATTAGGGCGAGGGGCGTACTGGTGGAGGAGGTGGGGGCGAGATTCGACTGACCCGAACCGGTTGACTGGACCAGTTTATTGATACTCCTAAGTTCGAACTTCGCTCTTCTCAAAAATACATATCAATTAATTGACTCGGCAAAATCGGAAAATATATGCATATAATATTTTCCATCATGCCGCCTGATTTATTTTGGGCGCTGATATTTGCAGGTCCATAATCGATATTTGCAGCTTTTGGATATTTGCAACCCCCAAATCGATATTTGCAGGCCTAATGGATATTTGCAACCCTTTTTTTTAAAAAAATAAAATTAATTTTCTTTAGCTTTTTTTTCTCATACTAATTAATAATATGAAATAAGCCAAAAAATACAAATATATCATTGAAACAAAATCTAAATTTTATCTTTCAAATAATGTTTTTGAAAATTAAAAATGACATTTCGAATTGTTGTCAATTCTCATTGAAAATCTTGAATTGGTTTTATTGATACTGGATTGATAAATAAGACTTTTGCCCTCTGCAAGGCCGCAACTATTTTGAGTTCTCTTTTTCATGTTTGATGTCACCAGTTGGAAATCACTCATCTATATTATATGGTACTGTACAACCTCATATTCGCTGAGCCAGACAAGGAGGCACAATGGTCACAGGAGGGTTAGCCAAAGTGGTCCCGCCCTAAGGAGGATCTCGCCCACAGAAGGCGGAAACGATCTCGTCGGATGCTATAAGAGAGAAACCGTGGGCCGGGAGCGCCAAGCGCGGGCTGCGCGGAAGCGCTCTCGCCCAAACCAAGCCTCAATCCCGAGAGTTCTCGCTTGGGGCGAGAACGTTCGCGCCACGCCCTGGGCCGAAAGGTCTCGGCATCAGCTCTCGCCGAGTGGGGCCCAGGGTCTTTGGAAGAATGTCTTAATTGCCCTCAGGAGAAATTACTTCAGTACCCTCAGAAAAACAGCGGGTTTTGGCTATTGGCAGACCAACCAGGGGTTTTTCAGTAAATTCAGGACAGCAAAATGCTATAAATAGACTCATAAGGGCTCCTTAGAAAGCAAGTGATCATTGTCTCCGGAATTCTAGTGCTTTCTGAGGAGCTCCTAGCCCAGCTTTGGCTTTGGAGGGGAAGCTCTCAGAGATCTTCCGGGTGTGAGGTGGGACCTCCCTGCTGAGGCTTTTGGGTCAGTCTTAGGTCCTTAGAACCCAGTCAAGGGGTGAGACTTGAGAGAAGTAAGTTTTGGCTGCACCCCTTTTTCTTCGAACTTCAGTTGAGGTCATATTTGGCTTCAACAGTTCTGGTGCGGTCAGCGTGGAAGGCAGCCGATTCAAGAAAGCCTTAAGTTTTGTCCCATGGCTGGAGGTGAAGGTGAAGGGTCAGGTTCTGGAGGCTCCCCCACCCGGGGAGAGGAAGCAACGAAGAGGATGCTGGATGAGTTCAGGCGAGAGGTTCTGCAGACGATCAGTTTGGCCTTCTCGGCGAGAGGCGAGTGGGCCACCCCTCAGATCTCGATAGAAGAGGTTCCGCTTTTGGGCGAGAACGCCCCAGGGCAGCGCCCAGGAAAGGAGGTCCCGGGCGAGGCTGGCGAGAGAGATATGGCGGCGCGGGAGCTATTCCCAGGCCAGAGCCAGCGCCCGGGCAAGGAGGCATTGACGGAGCCAGGCGAGAAGGAGGCGGCGGTGCGGGAACTCTTCCCAGGGCACGGTCTCGCGGATCGGGCGAGCCAGCCGAGGCCGCGAGACGTTCCCTCTCGCCAGGCAGGGGGCGAGAGCCCATTTAGCGAGCTCATCATCTCGGCTCCGGTACCGGAGGGGTTCCGGGAGCCCGACATGTCCTACTACTCAGGGAAGGATGACCCGGTGCAGCACGTACAGTGGTTTGAAGACGTTGTGTCCATAAGACAGATGACGGATGCCTTCAAGTGTCGCCTCTTTGCGATCACGCTAAAGGAGAAGGCAAGGGACTGGTTTCACCAGTTGCCAGCAAGGTCAATCTACTGTTTTGAAGATCTGCGGAGAAGTTTTCTGTTGAGGTTCTCAACCTCAAAGAAGCGGAAGAAGGAAGCGGAGTGTCTGTTTGCGGTAAGGCAGAGGCCGGATGAGACGTTGGGTCACTATGTCGACCGGTTCCAGGAGGAGATCCTTTTGGTCCAGGAGGTCCCAGGGTACGCGCTGATGCTGGCCTTCACCCTGGGGCTGAGGCCGGGATTTTTTAGCATGGAGTTGAAGAGGATGCCCCCCCTCTCCTTTGAGGAGCTCATGGAGAGGGCGGCAAAGGAGATTGATTTCGAGAGAGCAAACCCAGCATTCGCCAGGAAGTTGGCCAAGCTAGCAGAAGAGGACGGGAAGGAACCAGCAGCGGGAAGATAGAAGGAATCAAGAGAGCAGAGGGAGCTGAAAGAAGATAGGAGAAGGGAGGAGCCCCGAAGGTTTGGGCAGCAGCAGGGTTGGGGGGCCCGGGAGCCAGTCAACCGGTTGGGTTGGAGGCCCCAGGAGGGTCGCCCCCAAGGTCCAGGAGAAGGCTATCGGGGGAGAGATAACCTACGGGAGCCCCGGAGGTTCGATCGACCGGCATGGAGGCAGGAGCCGAGGGATCGTCCCCACCACCGCAGGAGGCAATCGAAGTAGGAAGAGGGAGAGGAGCAGACAGTGGAGCTCGAGGAGGCAGAAGAGGAAGGGGAGACGGGAGAAGGGGCGGGGAGGCGTTGCTCTTTTGTGACTTCCACCAGGAGGAGGGTCACGCAACGGCCACCTGCCCAGAGTTCTTGGAGCTGAGGGAGGCCAGAGGAGCAGGGAGGCAGGATCCACCAATGAGGATAGTGGAGGTGCAGCAGGGCGAAGCGGAGGAGGAGACAGGTGCGAAGACCGGGTGGATGTAGGGACCCGGGGAGGAATCGGGGTGATTCATGGAGGAGTGGGGATTGAGGCAACCCGTAAGGGGAGCCTTCAAACCATGTACCGGAGAGGGGTGGCCTCAACCTCCCAGGTTCCTCCACCAGAAGAAAAGATCACTTTCTCATCAGCGGACATGCCAGACTATGAAGATCCATTCTGCGACGCCCTGGTGATCCAGACGGCAGTGAAGAACTATACCGTTTCAAGGATACTGGTAGATAACGGGAGCTCGGTTAACGTCATCTTCAAGAAAGCTTTTGATGAGATGAGGGTTGAAGGGAAGAGGGTCTTGGCATCGGATGGACCTCTGTTTGGGTTCTCCGGGGAGAGGAAGGAGGTAGAAGGAGGAGTAGGGTTACACGTAAGGTTGGGGGGCGTGTCGCGGAACTGCGGGGCAGGTTCGTGATCGTGGACGCCACGAGCAGCTATAACGCCATCTTTGGACATCCCCTCATCAGCGCCTTTCGCTGCGTCCCCTCCTCGTTCCATCAGTGCCTCAAGTTCAACAATGGGGGGGTGCAGGTCAGGGTCAGAGGAGACCCGAAGGTGGCAAGACAATGTTATGTTACGGCAGTCAACACTATTTCGTGGATGGCGGAGGCGGAAGAGTTGGAAATTGAGATGGCGGCCCTAGAGGGGGTGGTGGAGAGAAGAGGAGATGGTCCTTGAGGAGGTAAGAAAGGAAGCTGGAGAGGAAGCCGAAGAGGAAGAGACAGAGAAGATGCGAGGGGATGTGCGGGTGGTACGGAGGAACAATGGGCAGGAAAGCGCGGAAGGGACAGTGGAAGTAGAAGAGCAGGCGGCGATAGAAGTCGAGGGAGAAGTCCCGGGAGGCATAGGAGCCGTGCAGCAGCAGCAGAGGGGGGTAGAAGCGATGGAGATTGAGGAGGAAAAAGGAGAGCTGGAGCTGGAGGAAGAGGCAAGAACCGGTTGGGAGCAGCCGCGGTTGGAACCGGCTGAAGAAGTGGTGGAGATGGAGGTCTTCACCAAAGCAGGAGAGGTGCAAAGGGTGCGGGTCAGCGGGGGGTTGAGTCTTGAGGCCCGGGAGCAGGTGCGAGCTTGCATTCAAAGCAACGTTGACGTCTTCGCTTGGAGCGCGGCGGACATGCCGGGCATCGACGCCGACATAGCCTGCCATCGCCTAAACCTGGATCCCCGCGCCCGCCCCATCCGTCAAAAGATGAGAGCCATCGCCACCAAGCTGGAGGAGCTCATTCGCGAGGATGTCAAGAAGCTCCTGGAGGCAGGCTTCATTTCAGAGATCCAGTATCCAGGCTGGATCTCCAATGTGGTAATGGTGAAGAAAGGATGTGGTAAATGGAGGATGTGTGTAGACTTTTCTTTGTTGAATAAATCATGCCCTAAGGATTGCTATCCCCTGCCTCGGATCGACGCGCTGGTTGATTCAGCGTCGGTTTTTTCTGTCATGAGTTTTTTAGATGTTTTTTCAGGTTATCACCAAATCCGGATGCACCCTCCTGACACAAGGATGTGTCCTTCATCACAAGGGAGGGGTGCTTCAGTTACAAGATGATGCCCTTTGGGTTAAGAACGCAGGGGCTACCTATCAGCGCATGATGGATCGGGTCTTCCGGGATCAGAGGGGGAGGAACTTGGAGGTCTACGTCGACGACCTAATGATCAAAAGCAAATGACAATTTCGCACCTGCAAGACCTCGAGGAAACATTTGCCACCCGAGAAGATTTAAAATGAGGCTGAAACCTTGAAGTGTGTCTCGGGGCAAGCCGCGGGAAGTTCCTCGGGCATCTCCTGACTCCGGAAGGAGTGAAGCCCAACCCGGACAAAGTCAAGGCCATCCTGGATTTGGAGTCACCTCGCGACGTCAAGGAGGTCCAGCGCTGACAGGCAAGCTGGCTGGGCTAAGCAGGTTCCTCTCCCGGGCAGGAGA
>CM077152.1:15660773-15773797 GCA_039583875.1 Platanthera guangdongensis
CCCCTCAGCCATACTCTAAACTCTGCTTCTGTGTGATCTTGCCACAACTTGTTACTTCTGCTCATCTAGGTAACAAGGTTGCCTAAGAATTGATCGTCAATCCTCAATAGACTCAACCCAATCAACATCAATATAAACTTCAATACTTAGACCTGGATTTGGAGCAAACCGGATACCCCTTCCTGGTGAGGATTTGAGGTGCCTAAGAATTCTGTGAGTTGCATCCACATGACGCGTCTTCGGAGCATGCATGAACTGGCTGATAACACTTACCACATAAAAAATATTTGGGTGTGTGTGGGACATGTAGATTAGCCTCTCTATTAATCTCTGGAACTCAGAGATTTCTTCAATCTCCTCTCCATCATTGCGCCCCAATCAGTGATTTGCTTCAATCAGGGTGTCAGCTAATCTACATCCACTCATCCCCACTTTCTCAAGGAGATCCAAGGTATATTTCCTCTGAGAAATGAAGATTCCCTATTTGGATTTTGCGATCTCAATACCCAAGAAATATCTAAGTTTTCCTAGGTCCTTGACCTCAAACTCCCTGACTAATTTCTGTTTTAGATTCTGCATTTCCTCGACATCATCCCCTGTTATAAATATATCATCAACATATATAATAAGAACAATGAGCTTCCTGGTCCTATGTTTGATGAGCAGTGTGTGATCAACATTGCTTTCGTGATATCCAAATGACACCATAGCTCTGTGGAATCTTCCAAACCATGCTCTTTAAGATGGTTTCAACCCATATAGAGCTTTCTTCAGTCTGCAGATTCTCCTTTCTGCACCATTCGCGACCATTGTCACCGCAAAGTGTTTTAATGATGACATGAAATTAGGTGGAGATCATGTTATGAAATAGTTGAAAAACAGAAAAAACATCATTTTTGTTGCGCATAAAATATAACCAAGTAGTACGAGAGAAACAATCAATAAAAGTAATAAACCACACAACTAGAAATAGAAGGTATGTGACAGGGCCCCCAAATATCAGTATGAATAACGACAAAAAGTGTAGAACCAAATAACGAAACATGATTAAACGAAGTACGATGATGTTTGTTAATAGTACAAACATCACACACAAGAGTATCAAGGTCAGCAGTAAACGAAGCAGGAAATAACAATTTCATAACAAAAATAGACGGGTGGCCCAAACGACAATGCCAGGAATATAATGGATGGGTAGTGTTGGAGTGAAGAGTCAGAGGAGGTGGAGCTGGGCTGGAGTTGAGCACATAGTCCATTGACCATACTACCAGAGTCAATCACATTTTCCGTCACCAGGTCTTGAAAAACACAAGAGGAAGAAAAAAAGGTCACAGAGCAGTGCATGAAGTTAGTGAGATGACTAATAGAAAGTAAGTTACGAGTAAAATTGAGAACATGAAAGACAGAGGATAAGGTGAGAGAGGAGCAGGAGATGAAACCCTTTTCCGATAATAGAGGAAAGAGAACCATATGCAATGCTCACCTTATCGCGGTTAGAGAGAGGGGTATATGAGATAAAATCTATAGAGTACCCAGCCATATGTTGTGGCCTCAGAGTCGATAATCCACTAGGTAAAAGGTTGAGAGACGGCAGAATGAACACCTGGAAGTTCGGTGTTAGCATAGGATGAAGAGGCAAAAGGCTCCGTAGAAAGGCCCTGCATTAAGCGTCAGAGGGAAAGCATTTCATCCGCTATGAATGCACTAGGAGGGGCATAGCCATCAGAGCTAGAATAGCTAGGAGGAATATCGACAACAGCATCAGTGAGATGGGCAGTATGAGGAGAAGCATGACGACCAGAGAAACACTCCAAACCACGACCGCCACGAGGTGGAGCACCCCCTCTCGGCGTAGGGAACCTCTGGAGCTTGAAGCAGTGTCCTGAGTGTGGCGATTCTTGCCACAATATACACAGAGGAGATGGTCCTTATCGAATCCCTTCAACTTCGAGTCACGGGATGCACGACTACCATGAAGAGAAGGTGATGTAGCAGCCAGAGGAGCCCTCAGGCATAGTATCAGGAAATAGGGTCTGCCAGCGATCAAATTCATGCTGCACAATGCTGTAGACCTCAAGAAGAGAAGGTAACTGCGGATGCCCCAAAATCTAAACACTGATCTGATCGAAGTCCTGATGTTGGCCATGAAGAAATTTAAATATGTGATTGCGGTTTTCTCAGGCACGAACCATTGCCTCATCAATAGGGCTAACAAAGGTTAGTGAATTAAAATGATCATATTCCTGATACAGCTGTGTGAACTCCAAGTAGTACACATAAGGAGTACGATCACCATGTCAGAGTAAGGATATCTTCCATCGCAACTGGAACATCTGAGGAACATTGTCTCGACAAGAGTAGTTAGACTCCGCTCATCGCCAAATGTCTGCAGCATTGTCAAGGAATAAATAGTTAAGGGCGATGAGCTCCTGCATCGAATTAGTAAGCTAGGACGTGACTAAAGAATTTTCAGACTCCCACTATATCCATTCAGAAGATGTATTATCCGTTCCTTCATTTGGCCAGTGACATAGCCAAGGAGACGACGACTCCTGAGCGTCAGGGTGATAGACCGGGACCATGAAAGGTAATTAGAGTCATCTACTCAAATGGTAGTGATCTGAGGAGTATTATGATCAGGGTGCCCACAGAGTAAACTCGTAGGAGGAACAACCGTTGACGAGGGAGCGGGAGAATCAACACTGCTAGACATAATGACTCGGGAATAGAAATCTGTAGTTCATTCAAGATTTAGAGCAACGAGAAAATCGGGAGATGAAGAGAAATCCACTCCATAAGAGAACTAAGAAGGGATGATGACGCTGAAAGAAGTAGGCCACTCATTGCATTAATGATCCGGCGCTGAAACAAGGGCTGAAGAATAAGTAGAAGAGAAAGGAACTCCTAGTAGAATCGGGCGAAAGAGGCCCGAGTTGAACCAGGCGGAAGAGACCTGAGCGGAACCGAGCGAAAAGAAAGGAGGGCTCGCGGGAGTCGGTGGGGACGATGGGCGAGTGTGATAGGTTCGCCGGAGTCGGCGGGGACGATGGGTGAGTGCGATAGGCTCGCGGGAGTCGGCGGGTGAGAGCGGAAGAGGGATTGGTGAGGGAGTGCGAACAGCGGAGCAAACAAAAAATTAGGGCACCAGGACCATGTTGGGGCTCTGATACCATGTTGAACGGCAGGAAATTAATTCATTTAGGATAAAGGACCCTTCTTTATATGAAGAGAATACAATAATAGAAGGAAAATAGAAGATTAAAAATAAAAAACATATTCTAGCATTGAGAATAACAAGTTTGTGTAAATTTTTGTCCCTAATCTTATGTGACTTTGGGTAAACAAAAATCTCATCAAAACAATCCAAATGCTAACCATAACGCAAGGTTGTCAAGATCGAGATCCTTATGATTGGATTGAAGATCGTAAGATTTTACAACATTCATAAATTAAGACTTAAAAATGAAATTGAACTTTGTATCATCCAATGACACACAATTAACAAAAAAAACTCGAAAATTAACAAACAATTGAATAATTATATCAAAAGGAAGTAAATGAACAATTGAACAAAAAAAATAACGTCGTTCTAACATAAGTAAATATAAAATACACATCACTATACAACATCAAATAATAATTTCTTTTCGCCGGATGGAAGGTGGTTAATCACAAAATCATCAATACAAATCCTTAACAACTACATCGACCATATCATCGTCAACAAGTATTACATTTTCTGCATCACTATTGCCACAATGACATTCTCATCATCATCCCATTTACCCTCACTAAATATTCTTGATAGGATCAAGGTCACTGTACCTTATGGTGAGATCATCTACTCCACCTAAAATAAAAGGATTTAATTAAATGAAATGATAGTATGATACATAATCTAATTGAGAAATATTGAATTATCAAATGAATTAATTTCAAACTTACATTCATCAGATTGTTCAACATTCCATCCCGCACTATCATCACTGCAAGTTTCCTATGGATCTCTATTTTGAAGAATCTCCAACCAGTTGCCCTTACGTGGAAAATGAGATCTTCCTTCTTTGTGATTCATTAGGGATATCCCCAAAATTAAGAACTTTTCTTTCATTTACATATCTCTTCTATGTTGTCATTCCATCAACTTCATGTTGTACATCACAACTACTAAATCATTTATTTTCATTTGATGAAAACAAATTCTTCGTTTGATTGCATCTATTTTGAAAACATAGCTGCCACTGCATGGTCAATTCTGATACATCTACGTATTCATCAGTCATCACACATTCAAATATGTCCCTGCATAGAAAACTGTTAGAAACCACAGTGGGACCCTCGTCGGGTATATGAACCCAGATCCGTGCCCGACTACAGTCGAATGGCGAGCGCATCCCCAACCAAATCTCCTGGGCGCGTGTGGGACCCTCGTCGGGTACATGAACCCAGATCACGCAGAATGACTACCCAGGTTGGTTTTTGAGGCCCGGGATAGAACCCGGGACCTCCTTTATCAAGCTCCTAAGCAGAGACTTGATATCCAACTGAGTTGCATTCATGTTCCCCGAGTCAGGGGCCCACCGTGGTTGGGGATGTTCTCGCCATTCGACTGCAGTCGGTCATGGATCTGGGTTCAAGTACCCGACGAGGGTCCCACCGTGGTTTCATCCTGCACATCCCACGTGCAGATGTGGATTGACATCGCAATACCTTTTTTTTCGTATATTTTCCCAGTGCAGGCAATCCCTGCAAATTAGCTATTGATATTGGGAGTTGTGTGAACATTGTGGACCAAAAAGGTCTTGATCATATGTGGGTGAAAGTTGAGCCTCACCCTCACCCTTATCGTGTCATTTGGGCAGATAAGACATCGATTCAGGTTACCCAACGGTGTTTTGTACCGATTAGCATAGCCTCCTTCGAGGATCGAGTATGGTGCGATGTCATTCCCATGGACATCACACATGTTTTGCTCGGCTGACCTTGGTTATTTGATTACGATGTCACATGTTTTGGCTGCTCAAAAACGTGTGTATTTTATGACAAGGGGCGGAAGATCACATTATCGTCTGCCCGACCCAAGGAGAAATCCAAGGGTCGCATTGAGCCATCAGTGAGCATGAGTTCTTCGAGATCACTTCACATTTTGAGGCGAGACGAGTTTTTGAGAGACAACATTGAAGCTGACGCTATTTATGTAGTTGCGGCCACCATGACCTCTGAGTGCCCTTCTGGCAATAACCCAGATTTTTGTATTCAGAAATCTGAGTGATTTCTGAATACAAAAATCTGATTGATTTTTGTATACAGAAATCCGAGTGATTTCTGTATACAAAAATAAAGCATAAATCAGAGATTTCTCCTGATTTCTGTATACAAAAATAAAGCATAAATCAGAGATTTCTCCTGATTTCTGTATACAAAATCTCAGATTTCTGTATATATAAATCAAATAGAAATAAGAGATTTCTGTATTCAAAAATCAAATAGAAATCTCCAGGTTTCTGCATGCAGAAATCTCCAGGTTTCTGCATGCAGAAATCTCCAGGTGAGATTTTTGCATAGAAAAATCTGTGAGATTTCTGTATACAAAAATTTGTGAGATTTCTGCATACAAAAATTTGAGATTTCTGTATATAGAAATTTGGAAAACCTACACTCCTACAACAACAAGGAGAAGAAAAAGTGGAAGAAGAAAAAAGGGGGAAGAGGAGGAGGAAGAAGAAAGGGGGAAGAAGAAGATGATGAAGAGGAAGAAGAAGCGCAAGAAAAAAGAGGAAAAAGAGGAAGAAGAAGAAGGGGAAGAGGAAGACCTTACGAGCAGGGCCTTTGATCGACGGAGGGTGTTACTGGTAGCCATGGTTATTAGGATCGCGATCCGGATCGTAGGATCTTATGATCCTACGATCCAGATTTTGTAAATCGATCCGGATCTTATCTAGGATCTAAATCGGCACATCTACGACTGGGATCACGATCCAGATCTTAGGATCTTTAGGATCGCGATCCTGACCCGATTCTACCGGTATGACCAAAGATAACTAGAAACATATTCAACCCTATCCTGACCCCATTCAATTTGCCCAACGCCCATAACCCATTATTTAACCATATCCAAATCCCGCCCTCATACCCCATCACAGAATCATATCATGTTGTTTTATCGTATCCTAAGTGTTGATTGCCGTCTGCAAATAGAAGCCAAGAGTGGATTCTTCTGTCGCTTCCAGTCCAGATTTTTTTTATTGTTAGTAAACATTGAGTGTCTTATCTGAAATTGAAATTGAACTTAGTATGATATTATCGTTTTGATTTAGTTATTCAAAAAAATTTAATATAGTTATTCACATACTACTCAATTTATTGATTTTTTTATTAATTGAGCATGTAATTTAATGATACAAAATTCAATTTTATTTTTTTAGTCTTAATTTTTGAATGTTGTAGGATCTTGCGATCCTTGATCTGTTCCTACAATCTGATCCGAGCCAACCTCAAAACGATCCTATATAGGATCTCGATCCTGACAACCTTGCTGGTAGCTGACAGACCTTCGATCGACGGACGACTTCGACAACAACAATGGAAGATGGGATCAGGAGCGAGCGAGTAACAAGTAACAATGTCGACAACAACTGAAGAGAGGGTTCGGGAACGAGAGCGGGACACTGAATAATGAATGAACCGAAGAAATAACCAAATATCGCGATAATGCGCATGTTCACATGTATGGTATGCGTATCTATACCAGAAACGTACTCATTGCGGGTACTGTAGGGGTGCAAATGAGTCGAGCTCGAGTCGAGCTTGACAAAATTTCCATGCTCGAGCTAATCATTTCGAGCTCATTTTGTCCTGGCTCGAGCTCGAGCTCAATGCCTGCTTATCGAGCTCGAGTCGAGTTTGAGCTCGCGAGCTCGAGTCGCGCTCGAGCTGCTCACGTGTTGTTAGCTCATGAGCCTGATTTTCTTTATATTTTTTTTTATTTTTTTACAAAATATAGGAATAAAAAGCTCGCGAGCTCATGAAAAATAATATCCGAGCTCGAGCTCGACTCGTAATCGAGCTCGAGCTCCACAGGCTCGAGCTCGAGTCGAGCTTTTTTCGAGCTGACTCAACTCAACTTGCACCCCTTGGGTACGGGCCTAAAATAGGCGTGTCCGTGCTTCCTAGATCAAAGCAGTATTTTCATTAAGATATGACAAGACCATCAGGTCTTTGGACTACCTCAATTCCCAAAAAGTATCGGAGCCGACCTAGATCTTTAGTTTGAAATTGAGAAACTTGTTTTTTTTAATTTGACTAATGCTAGGAAGATCATCACCTATGACAAGAATATCATCAACATAGAAGAATTACGGCGCCCGAAGGACGCCGACGGACAGATAGAGAGAAGTTTACCGAACTTTGTGTGAATTCACAATCACGAATCACCCGTCTAAACTTATCAAACTATGTCCATGGAGACTGTTTTAGGTCATTTAGAGATTTCTTCAAATGACAGACAAGAGACTCCCTCGTGGTTGCATAACCAAGAGGTTGTTGCGCTGATACAACGACCACTGTCAATGGACAACTAGGTCATATGGAGAGTGTTTTTGATGTCGAGCTGATACAACGACCACTGTCGATGGACAACTAGGGAAATTAAGTCACGAGCAATATTAAGCTTGATAATAAAAGAGAATGTCTCTTCAAAATCAAGGGTGTGCTTTTAAGTAAAGACGCGAGAAACAAGACGAGCTTTAAGGTGATTGATCGTTCCATCAGGATGATGTTTCACAGTCAAGACCCACTTATAGCACGTCGTGGAATGTTCGGGGGAAGGGAAAAAAGACCCCACATGTGATTGTCCATGAGCACAATCATTTCCTTATCCAATGCCTCCCGCTAACCGGGGTGCTTAAGAGCTTCCTGCAAAGAAGTGGGAGTTGAAATAGAAGGTAAAGAGGTCGCAAACCTGCGCACATCATGGGAGAGACGGTGCAAGAAGACATAATTTGAGAGATGATGCGCGGTAGATGGTGTTGTCGAATCAACAGTCGGTGGTGTATTAGTAGTAAACAGGGGGCTCCCGCGCTGCACCAATGCGAGGATAGCGCTGAGACACAAAGAGGAGTTGAGGAAGGTGGATGTGTTGGTAGTAAAGGTAGTAGAGGAGAATTGGTGGAAACAAGAGGTCGAGGGAGATCTAGAGGGGGCTTGGATGTGGGATGAATTGATGGAAAGACTAATTTTCCAGAAAGGTTACATCGACAGATGCGATCAGATTTCGAGCAGAGGGAGAGTAACAGACATAACCTTTCTGAGTGCGCGAATATCCAACAAACATGTAGCGCGTGACGCGAAGGGACAACTTGTCAATAGGAGGACCCAAATGATGAACGAAACATACACAGCTAAAGACCCTTGGGGTTAGGGGGAAGGGAGGGCAGTCAGGAAATAAGAGAGAGAAGGGTGTCATAAAGTGGACAACAAATGAGGACATGCGATTTTAAGATAACAGACAATAAAGACAACGAAATTCCAATAGATAGTGTGGGACATCAATCTGGAATAGGAGAGACTGGGCTACTTCATGAAGGTGTCAGTTCTTCCGCTCAGTGACGTCATTTTGTTGTGGCGTATACGCATGAGATTTGGTGAATGATGCCCAAAGAAGTACATAATTTTTGAAAAACATGTCCGGTGTACTCGCGCACTTTATCAGTACGAAGAACTTTGATATTACATGTAAATTAGGTTTGAGTTTCTGTAGTAAAGGGCGTAAGATGGACAGAAGCTCTGAACGATTACGCATTATATAGAACCAAGTCATACATGAATAATCATCATTAAAAATAATAAAATAACGATAGCCAGGTATATGGGTGTTCACGAACCAAGCCGGATCAAATAGCTCTTCAATCGAATCAAATTTTGACATAAAATGCAGAGATTTAGTTTTGTTTGAATATTTTGTTTCAAATTTGAATTCAAATATTATAATATTTAATTATATATAATGTTCAAATATAATTATATATAATGTTTAATTACATATATGAATTTTATTTAACTATATATTCTACTATTCGCGAACTATTCATGAATCCTTCAAGTAGAAATAAAGTTATTTAGATTCAAAAACTATTCAAATCCAAATTCGGATTCAAAAAATATGAATTTTAATCGAATCATCACAAATCGAATCCCGAATTATTCACGAACTATACTATTTGTGAATATCCCTAGCCAGATATATTAACTTTTTATAAGGACCATAGTTATCAGAATGTACCGAATCAAAAGGAGCATCGCTTCGAGTATAATGAGAAGGGAAAACATAGCAATGTTGTTTCTCATAGATACACGATTCACACTCAAAAAAGAAAAATAGAAATCGAGAAAAGCCTTCTGGAGAATCGAGAGAGGAGCTTGACGAAGATGACAATGCCAGTCGATAGAGCTAACAAAGGAGAGTGCGAAACCAGGGAGATCCAAGATGTCGAGCTCATTGGAAAGCCACCCTCTACTAATGATATTCCGCATCTATTGATCTTGCACAATAAAGGAGGAAGAGAAAAAGGTGATTAAACAATTATGATCGTGTGTGAGACGACTAACAAAAATCAGATTAAAGTGAGAGTTAAGAACATGTAGAACAGAGCACAACGAAAGAGAGGGGGTGAGCAACATATTTCCAGAACCAGTAACAGGAGTAGTGTCACCATTAGCCACTATAATGAATTTTGGATATCAAGAATCCAAGTACTGAGAGGGATTCTGAGGACTGATGTAGTGTGTGGTACCAGAATCTATAATCCCAGATGGATTATGAGAGAGACGGGAGATACCTTCATTGTACACGGAGGCACCCGAGGTAGAAGAACGGGAGATCAGCCCATGAAGAAGTTGTAGTTTCTCTCATAGGGTGTCAATGTCGGAGCAAAAAGTGGAAGAACTATCAACAACATGGAAGACATGCGACATAGATGGAGCATGTGGCAGAGGAGAACCATGTTTCTTAAAACAAATTGCCTCAGTATGGTCGGCCCAACCACAAAAAGTATAGGGCGAGACTTCTGGCCCTTAGAGCAATGTTAGCCAACATGTCCACCGCCTCAGGAACCAGGGAGGCCACCTTGAGTATGAGTGGACGGAGGCTGGTGATTAGTGCCCCAATGCAGTAGAACAGGAGGGGAAGGCAACAAAAGAGTAGGTGGTTGCATCAGCTTGAGCAACATTGAGTGAAAATTGGACAATGTGGGGATAGTAGGGGATAATAGAATGTTTGCCCGAACACTGTGGAGATGAGGAACCCGAGCCATCAGTAAGCCAATGCCGACAACTTCCTTCTGAGCCCGTTGAGCGACTACATCCGGAGTGGAGGACTGATGTTGAATCAAAGCCTCAACAAGGGTCTTAAATTGAGAAACATAAGGGGTGAGGTCCCCATACACGACTTGATCGAGACGTTGAATAGCTAAGAAGATATCAAATAAGTGTTGGAGGCTATCCTTGACAGAGTAAAGAGAGTGGAGCTCGTCCTACATATCATTGGCAGCCTCATAATACATTGTCATTCGATATTGTTCATCGTCCACAAAGTTAAAGAACCACGATTGGACACGACCATCGTCAAGAAGCCATTGCTCTGTTGGCTCGGTAGAAGGGGCACAGGTGAGATGGTGAAGGATCTTTGGTTTGAAGAACACGACGCACAGAGTGTACCCACTCCGCAAAGTTCTTCTTGCCAACAAGCGAGATAGTCGTAATCCGAAGTTCATCCCGAGCATCAGAGGAGGGAGGAACCTGAGCAAGGGTCAAAAGACTCGAGGACACAGGAGCAACATTCGTTCCCATTGTCAGGTAGGATGAGGAGAGGTCGAAGAGACAGGGTCGGGTAGTCACCTGTAGGAGGCATCGATCAACCGCGCGAGGCGGGAGTAGAGGTGCGAGCTCTAAGAGGGAGACCAACAGTCCGCAAACTGGGCGGTCGCGAGACCGCGCACACGTGCAAAGAGGAGTGCGGGTTGAGGCCTGCGATGGGAGCAAGAACTCAACCAAAAAAAATTGTAGGGTTCACCTAGCTCTGATAACATGTACAAAACCACAATTTTAGAGAATAAACGAAGAGATAATAAAATATTCTCTACTTTTTATATATCTTCACAATTTAAATTAAATATACAAGAGGCTCGTTATATAACTAGAGGTAGAGGGAGCAAGATTTAATCTAAGATGTGAGACTAAAGGAGCCTAAGAGAGAGGTGGCCCAGTTGGCCATTTATACATATTTTGGGCCTTTTTCTAACAGACACCAGGAATCTGTGTAAGATGCACCTGTCTGCAGATGTAGATGTATTAAGTTGAATTTTTTTTATTCGTTACATTTGGCAAAGGAGATTATATTAAGAGGCATCTTACAATGTGGTTCATTTTACTGAGGATATAGTTTAATTTTAAACTATTTTTTATTTATGATTCTGTTATTCTATTGAAATTATGCGCTCCCATTTTGTCTTAATATTCCAGTTTTGCATAAATGATAACAGGTTATTTGATTATGTCCATTAGCAATATCAACTTGTCATTGAGAAGGATTATTTTTGATAAAGAAGCTAGGCAAAATGATTCCCACAGGAGTAACAAGCTAATTATACACCTGATGGAACCTGCAATAGAGTGGATTATGAAGTGCATATTTATGGGCGGAAGACAGGTTCGCACGAGTATGTTTTCAATGTAGTTACGGTTTTTCTAAGTGTCATACTTTTTTTTGTTAATATAAAGTTTTGTAATGCACAATATATTTTCTATGGGTGAAGTATTTGATAATATTTTTTGTATATCTACTATTTCTTTTCCAAAATTTATGTACTTGCAGCTTCAAGCTCAATGCACACTCCCCATTATTTAATCTTGTGGCCTATTTTTAAAACAGGTCATATATTAACCGTTCAAAATGATTCCATCCTTGGGGTCATTGCATGCACACCGATTTAAATAATTAGTTGTAATAATTATTTTGATTTATATTATTGTTAGTGGATGGGGAGCCTTGGCGCACCAGTTAAGGTGTTGCCATGTGACCTTGAGGTCATGGGTTTGAGTCTTGGAAGAAGCCTCTTGCTAAAATCAGGGTAAGGTTTGCCTATATTTCACCCTTGTGGTGGGACCCTTCCCCGAATCCTCGCTGCGCAGGGATGCTTTGTGCACTGAGCTGCCCTTTTTTTCCCTTTATTATTTAAGTAGCCATAATGTTTATAAATTTTAAGTAGTTCACAAAATTATTTTTGAATGTTAGAGAAATATTCCTTGTTATTCTTGTAAATTTTACAATGTAAGTCTAAGTTGTTAAAGGCGCACCTCGGGCGCGCCTAAGGCTCCAAGCTCAACAGGCTCAGATGATCGCGCCTTCGTGCGCCTTTTTTGCGCCTTTTTTGCGCCTTTGGAGCATTAAAGGCGCATCTGAGTCAAATTTCTATTATAAATTTGTTTTCTAAAATAAAGAAAAAAATAATGTAAAAATTCAATAATTTTTGCATGATGTAATGTTTGTGAAACATAATCGAGCATCCAGATTTAAATATGATTTTAATGACCACATTGATTTTATTTTTTAAGAGATATAAATATAGTAATGAATTATTAATGAGTTGAATAAATGAAAAATCTGATCTAGAAGATGAATTGGTGTTTAATGATAATTATTTAAAATGAATGTGATTGCGCCTTACCTTCGTCAGGCGCGCGCCTGCGCCTCGAGGCTTGCGCCTTGAGGCTTGCGCCTAGGCTCCAAGATCCTTTTGCGCCTTAGTGTGCCTTATGCCTTTAATAACTAAGATGTAAGTGTACATAGGCTACTTAGTTGGCTTGTTTGAATTCTATAAGGACCCCATTACGAAAGATGACGCTGGCGCCGGCCACCATTAGAGCGGGGCTGACACAAGCATGCGACACATTCATTCGTTGCGGAAGAAGCGGCGGTTAAGACAGAGCCATCGGGAGCTGAATCATAGTGTGAGATCTTCTTTTAATAATATCTTTTAATTCACATTTCAATTTCTCTTTAATTACTAGTTTTCTGTTGAGGCCTATTTAAGCAAATGTTTGTATCATTATCATCTTTTGGATGAACTGGGAAGAGCCTATGGCTGGCCAATGTGCTTCTTAAATTTCTCTCGTCTTCTTCTTCCCATTCTCCTTCCCCGGAACCCGAGAAATTCCCTGTGAATTACAACTTTCTCCGGGAGCTCCAAAAATTCCTCCTGTACATCTTAAAGGAATTTTGACCGAGTGGCTTGTAGATTGGGTCTATTAGGGTTTATTCATTTGGACGGAATTAGAGACTTGAAATTAGAATTGAAGGCAAGGTTGTCAGGATCGAGATCCTAGATGAGATCATTTTGAGGTAGGATCGGATCAAGGATCGTTTTACAAAATCAGGATCGATTTACAACATCTGGATCGTTGGATCGTAAGATCCTATGATCCGGATCGCGATCCTGACAACCTTGATTGAAGGTCATTTTCAATTGAATTTAACCTCAAATTTCAATTCCGAAGCCTTAATTCTGCCCAACTGACCGGAGTCTTAGTGAAAATTTGGCACACTGAGTTTGTGACACCCTAATCTAGTTTATCAACAAATCAGCAATCCGGCTGGGCCCTATGATAAGAAGTAAACCATGTGACAATATCTAAATTAATACATAACATGTAAAAATGAAAGTACTAAATGAAAACTTACATCTAAAGTAGTAAATGAAACTAAAGGTAAAAGAGTACCTCAATTTTTCTGAATTCATAGAGCCAACTAGAAATAAAAAGAGCCATAAATCTGAATTACTGAATTCTTAAACATAGTCTGATACAAAGAAATCTTAAAATTTGGATTTCATTGAGTTCATGAACGGAAATAGTACAATACTGAAAGAAAAGACAACAAAAAACAAACAATAATTGTTGGTTCGCAAAACGCTTATGCTAGGTGCAACTCCCCACATGTGACCCCTGCAATGAAATGTCCCAAAACGGATCAGCCCACCAGAGAGTAAGAAAAATCAATGCTCCTAGTGACATTAAAAATAATTTGAAAGAAACATGAGTGCATGCTTTTTTAAAAAACATTTGCTACTGAGAAAAAATGTACTATAATTCTATACATGATTTTCTATCAAAATATTGTAAACATAAATATCTATATTAGTGTAATGACCCAGGTTGCAGATGTTGGATGTCGGACACATGTCGGTTTGATTTTTTTTATGTCGGATGTCGGATTGCGGAGGATATATCGGGGACATTTCAAAATGTCGGATTGTATTGTTATATATATATATATGTTTCATAATATTTTCATCTATTAATTAGATGATAATTATTTTATCCGATTAAATGTAAACTTAAATTCATTAGAAAAAATTAAAATACTAACGAGTGTTTAATTGTATTTGATTGGTGTCATTTGGGGACACCTTCTCACCAAATGCCCAACATAGTTCTCTACATACTATGGAGGAAACACTAGGTATCTTGCTAGAACCTTCTGTTGAATTCATTCTATAAAAAATTTTATTTTTTTGAAAAAAAACCGCAATATTGGGCCGACATTACCCGATATTAGCCGACATTTGCCGCAATATTGGGCCGACATGTTCGACATGTCGGCCGCAATACTGGAAACGCCAGAATTGTCATATGTGACGATAATGTGTCGTTTCCCCCTCAAATCTGACATGTCGGCCGACACGTCGGCCGCAATCTACAAGTTTGGTAATGACTGTAATCATATTATGCATTTTCATTCAAGTTCCAATAACGTTTAGCTATATGGTTATCTGGATTTTGGCATATACTTAAATTCTAGGTGTTTTATGTTTGTACATCTTCACATTCTAAGTTGAGTACCTTCTTATGTGCATTCTAACGATCTGAGTCCCTACTAATGAACTCAAGTGTTCTAGTGTCATACAGACATAGACTCATCTTCTAAATGGGGCGTCGTCTCCCCAAACTTGAGGCTCATACGGTCTGCTATGCCCTATGAGTTTGATAGTGCACCTCAATCTATCACAAGAGAGAGAAAGTCTCAATCGTGCCTCCTAATTATTTTCTAATAGATGTTTGATTGCATACTTATTCATCTGAGCATCTTAGGTCGTTCCTCGTACTGGTTAATCAACTTGTATTCATATTCATATGATTTAGTATTTTCCCGCATTCTAGATAAATACGTGATTACATGTTCTGTATATTTTCACAAACTTCATGGAGGTCTTGATGAAAGGAAAATATGTTATTTATGTATGATCTACATATATTGATTGGACACTTGAAGGGTTTATAGTTTCCTATCATAAACTATTATTGCATAACGATACATGCAGGTTTCAATAATTACCATAATTTTCTTAACTATATAATAGAACATTTTATGCAATACTTTCTGATATGTCTAGCCAAAAGGAACTAGGGTTTCTTACATCAATGGTGCGGCTCTCGTAGACATGGTGAGGTGCTATAATTCTCTGGATTATAATTTGAACTCTAAACAAGAGTACTTTCCCTCGCTACTAGGGTTACACCTCCACAAAAAGAAAACTGACATGCTTTAACAAGATTGGACTAACAATCATGCAAGCCTCTTTCGACCCACTACTTAAGAATGCAACTTGAAAACTTAACTTAAACGGAAGACAAAAAATATACTGCGTATACTAGGTAAACAATTTTTGGATACCTCTTCCTCCAAAAAGTGAGATATAATTGATTTTCGGTTAGGACAACAACAAGAGGTCGAGATCTTGTAAGGTAGAGGACCTGCCTTCAATTAGGAAATAAAAGGAGCTGTTGTTAGCTCTGGCTGGCTGAAAAATAAGGTAATAAATGGATATGATTAGAGAACATATGCAAAAACGATTGATGAAGAGGGCAGTCTACCAATACATGTTGGAGAGAAGGCTATGAGGGGTTGGTCTCGGACTCAAATCAAAAGTGACAAAAGAACTCCAGGGATCTGTGCTGTCGAGACTCACAGTATCAGAAGAAGGGCTCCTGGAGGAAGATCGTCGCTTCCAATCGACTCCAAAGAGGTCGAAATCGATCCTTGGCATGAAGCGTGTTACCGACATGATATATTCTCAGGAGGAATCCGGCAAGGGGGGAGGGCCGGCGGAGGTGAGGGAGAAGAAAAGAGGGAGAAAGAGATGAGACTTTGGGAGCAACCCTAATAACCTTCATACATTCCAAGGTGCCTTACCTCTAGAACTCTTCCCCCTTATATAGATGAGGGAGGGAACCATACAAGGAAAATAAAAATTCATTAAGTAATTAATTAATCTCATTAATATTAAATTGATTAATATTAATTAAATTAATTAACACAAATTAATTACAAGGAACAATCATGGCGGTTTCCAAATGCGCGCTCCATACATTATGACGAGGGGGGTCCACTTGAGTGAATGTGCCCGTGAGCATAGCGGCTTCGATATGCGCTCCCATGATTCCTGCCAGATGGTGTGATCAGTCAAATGCAACGTCGTAACAAAGCGCTCCTGGAGGAAGATCGTTTCTTCCAATCAACACCAGAGAGGTTGAAATCGATTCCCCTCCTCAAGATATACCAATACCACCTCATCTATAGTTTATGTCATCTGTGGATTTGGGATCCTTTCCCATCCAACTTTATATTCCTCAAGCTCTTAAGCATGATAATCGTTCGAGAGAGCATACCAATCTAGGTCCTGCAATGGAACATGCTCTCCGTGTTAACCGAAAAAACCCAGGACTTTAAAGATCTCCTTCGGGGCCGAAATATGGAAATCGTGATAATGAGTTTTTCTGTGAATAACGCCGGGAAAAAGGTCATGATACTGCCGAGCTCTTAAGAAAATGATTGAATGTATCATTAATGGCAAGAAAACCGCAGAAATGTTTTTCTCAAGAGTTTGATCCTTCCTCTGGCATAGGCAAGGATCAAAGAATATAACCCTTAGTGATAGAGTTTAGCTGCTACAATGATCAAGCTTTATCCTATTCGATGTTTTTTCAAAGAGAGAAAGCATCCAAGATAATGTCCAGAAGTGATACACATCACAAACCTATTTCAGTTAGCACCAATTGATTCCAAGAAAGCGATTATGAATAGAGATGGTTGGGGCTCTTACTAGTAAACTCAGGCACTCGCAAATTGGTGCATCTGCAGGTCGCGAAGTTACTAGTATCTTTATTTTTGTTTGTCTTTTCATGTTAAGTTTCCAATTCTTTCTTATTGAACAATGAATATGTTTTTTTGGTTTCATTAGCATCTTCAAAAACATTTTTGACAAATAAGGTTGCGACGCATGATGCATCAACAGTCTTGCTGTAGGGGATAAAGTGAATCATCTTCGAAAAGCGTTCTACCACCACAAATTTGAAATCATGCTTTCTAAGCGTTCGCGAAAGTCCAAGCACGAAATCCATATTAATATCTACCCAAGGTTGATAGGGGAGTATATATGTCAGTCTTTTGTCGCGTGCCTTTGACTGTCTAGCAGATGCGCCAATGGAGGACAACATGGGAACATCTTTCATCAGGTTTGGCCTGAAGAAACGATCCTCTATGAGGCTAACCATCTTATCTCTTCCAAAATGACCCACGACTCCTCCGACGTGCATCTCCCATATCAAATGATCACGTAAAGAAGTACAATGGATGCACAAAAGGGACCTATAAAATAAATACTCATCCATCAAGAGAAATTTGTTAAGAGTTTCGGGTCAATCTTTTGATAGACTGCAATACATCTCGCTAAAATCGGAGCATATAGGATAATCAGTTGTGTGACGATCAAAGCCTCTACTTGGGCACTTCTCCAATGCAATAGACAATCTCTCCTACTGAGGGCATTTGCAGGTTTGTTCTCAACACCAGATTTAGAACATAATGGAACTCTTTCATGTACTTCACCCATTTATCATGATGGTGACCTAATTTCTTCTATGAGTCAAGGTATCACAAGGCCTGATGATCAAAGTACAATATAAACTCTTTGGATAAGAGATAATGTCTCCAATGTAATAAGTCTTGAATGATTGCATAAAACTCCCTGGCATAAATAGAATACTTCTGCTTGGTCTCATTTAACTTCTCACTAATGTAGGCTATCATATGTCCTTCCTGGCTCAATATGCCGCCAATGCCTATGACTGACACATCGCAGGATGCCTTAAAGATTTTACTAAGTCTGGTAGTGGAAGAATAGGAGTTGAGGATAACTTATGTTTAATCTCATTGAATACTCTTGTTGTGGCTTTGGTCCATACAAAATCACCCTTATGTGGGCAACTAGTGAACAGTGTCATAATCATATTGAAACCATTAGCAAACCTTCGATAGAAAGTGGCAAGTCCGTGAAAGCTACATGCTTCATGAATGTTCGTGGGAATTGACCATTCATGGATAAATATGTCTATGTTGATTTCACATTTTCCGACTATACCCCTTATTTCTCCAAGAACGACGTTCCCCTTACTCTTGGGATCCCTCATCCCATCTCTACCACCTCTTATCCTCCTATCTTTGTGTCATCACTTCCCATCATTCATGCTCCTTCATCTGAGATCACACCTCTCGCATCACCTCCTCCTCTCCTCATGTCTTTTCCTTATCATTATAATCTACATCTTGCCACTACCGCTCCTATAGCTCCTTCCACTCCAAAATTCTTATATCAGCTCTCAGGCCAGCTCTCTCCTCTTCGAACGGTTCCTTCAAATAAACAGACATATATTATGATGTTCCCTTTGCTTTGCATAAGGGGGTACGGGGGAGTAGACAACATCCTATTACTAATGTTGTTTATTATGTAAATCTCAGTCCTTTTTGCAGTCAGCGTGCCTTGAAAATTTATACCACTAACCATCCCTACTACATACCGTGAAATTCTTCGTATACCGTGCTGGAATACGTCTATGGATGAGGAGATCTCTGCTTTGGCGTTTTGGAGTACTTGGACTTTTGTCCTACCTCACTTAAATGCAATATTGTTGGTTGTTGTTAGAAAAGCTCATGTAAAGGGCCCATTATTGGGCCCATGTTTTATTCTTTTCACTCTTCTCTTATTAGTCTCACATCTTGTATAGGATTTCCTCTTTTTTTTCCTCTCCTATATATTTGTATTCTCTCCCTGTATTTATATACACAAGAAATACATACAAGTTTTGAGCTCATTCTACATGGTATCAGAGGGACTCGTTGCCTCCCGCGGACTCCAAACCTCTATCCGCTTCCTCTAATCTCCTGCGGCCTGCGCTCTCTGCTGCGGCCTGCTCTGCGACCTGCGCTCTCTGCTGCGGCCTGCTCTGCGACCTGCGCTCTCTACTGTGGCCTGCTCTGTGACTTGCGCTCTCTGCTGCGGCCTGCGATCCCCTTCTCCCTTAGCCCGCTGCAGGCTCTGTCTATCCTCCCTTCTCCCTTAGTCCGCTGCGGCCTGTAATTCTGCATCCGCTTCCTCTTCATCACCGTGGTTCCACCCTCCTCCTCGGGCTTCTTATAGCCTACTCTCTCTGTCCCGTGGGGCCCACTTCTCTTGTTGTTCTCATTCAGTCCGCTGCGAGCTCTTCCAGTCCTCTACAGGCTTTCTTCCCCAATACTTCTCGCTCACGGTCTTCTACCTTGCGCGCTTCTACCCGTCCAGACCGAGCTCTCTTCTCGTTCGCAGTCTCTTGTTTATCCCGCCGCAGACTGCTCCTAACCGCTGCGGGCTTCCTTCTCGCGAGCTGTCCAAGATCCGCTGCGATTTCCCTTCTTGCGGACTGCTCCAGTCCGCCGCGGCCTCTCTCAAATCGCGGACTGCTCCTCACCGCTGCGGTCTCTCTTCTCGCGAGCTGTTCAAGTTCTGCTGCGATTTCCCTTCTTGCGCACTGCTCCAGTCTACAACGACTTATCTAAAATCGCGCCATTACGGCCCGCCCTTTCTCGCCGAGCTCACTTCCTCCCCTTGCGGCCTGCCTTGTCTACTCGCCGCGGCCTGCCCTAGTTCGCTGCGGGATGCTCCTCCTTGCATCTTGCTCTAATCGCCGTGACCTACCCTTCGGGGTCTTGTGCTCGCCCTCTTCCCAGCGGGTTCCTGCTTCAGTCCGCTGCTGCTGGCCGCCTGTTCTGCTTCCTCTCCCCGCAATGGCTTCCAGCGACTCAACTGCGGCTAGTCCCTCTGCAGACCGCCCGACACCTATTCCTGAAATTCGTGATGAGCTGCGGATTACAATAATTTCACTCTCCGGGAAGAAGAATTTTCTCCCTTGGGTTCATTCTGTTCGCCAGGTTCTTCAGGCCAAGGGCCTTTTGCCTCACCTCACTCAGACTCCTCCTTTTACCGACGAATGACTCCGCAATGATGGCCGTGTTCAGACATGACTCCTCAATTCTCTCGATGGCGAACCTTATCACATGGACATGTATCACAAAACGACCAAAGCTATGTGGGATGAACTGCATTCCCTGTACTCGGGCACACCCAGATTTTGGCTTCCTCCACTATACCCTCCTTATCCGATGTATGCTTCATGCTCCTTCGCGTTTCACCTCCTCCGGATACTACTGCGCCTTCGCCCTCGGCCATTCTTCAGCAGACCACTTCCCCCTTACTGCCCCCACCTACCTCCGTTCGTGGTGGACGTTCGGGATCTAGGGGCCGCGGACACGGTGTCGGGGTCGGCCGACTTGCTCCTACTGCGGAAAGGACGGCCACTATGCGGCGACCTGCTACAAGAAGATTGGTTATCCTCCTCGTCCGACAGCCTCGGTTGCTGCGGACACCTCCTCTGCCGCTCCTTCTGACCTTGAGACTGTTCGTCTCCAGCTCCAACAACTCCAAGGGCTGCTCAACCCGCCCTCTGCCTCCATCGCCACCGCCTCCAACGCAGGTACTGCTTGTTTATCCACCAGTTCGCGATGGATCATGGACTCGGGTGTCACTCATCATATTACCTCGCAACGGCCACCCAAGTACACAGATTCTCCTCATCCGAAGTGTATCACCGTGGCAAATGGGGAGACGGTTCCAGTCTCCGGCTCGGCTGACCTTTTACTCAACCCATTGATCTCCCTTTGCTCGGCTCTTCATGTTCCGAGCTTCCCGTTCAATTTACTTGCTGTTGGTCGCCTTACAAATGATCTAAATTGCTCTGTCATATTCACCCCTCTTCCATTCTCATACAGGATCAGCGAACGCGGAATGCCATTGGTAATGACACGCTGCAGAGCGGGCTCTACCTTCTCGATAACTATCCCACTGTCCTGTCTTCTGTCTCCTCCAGTGAGTGACATCGACGTCTTGGACATGCTCCTCTCCCGGTGTTCCAGCGGGCTCTTCCTGATGTTTCCCTTCATCTTTTTCAGTGCGAGTCTTGTATCTTCGGCAAGCAGCCGCGTTCTTCTTTTCCGGCACATTGTACCCGTAGCACTGCTCCTTTTGATTTAGTGCATTCAGACATTTGGGGACCGTATAATGTTACTAGTATTCTTGTTATCGTTATTTTATCACGTTTATTGATGATTACTCTTGCACAACGTGACTCTACTTACTCCGTGATCGTACCGAGCTTCCCCGTGTTTTTCAGGCCTTTGTCCTTGAAACCCGTACATAATTCCACACCACCCTCAAAACATTGAGCATTGATAATGCTCGCGAATACTCTAGCCACGGCTTTGCGACCTTGTGCTCCGACTTCGGGATTCTTCATCAAACATCATGTGCTTACACACCCCAACAAAACGGCGTTGTCGAACGGAAGAACTGACACTTGTTTGATGTTGCCCGCTCTCTCATGCTTCAAATGCATGTTCCCAAAAGTTACTGGAACTTTGCGGTCTCTACTGCGTGCTTCCTGATCAACCGTCTCCCTTCCTCCGTCCTCCACTATGCTACTCCGTTTAGCCTACTATTTCCTTCTACTCCGGCTTTCCCTCTCCTGCCTCAGGTTTTTGGCTCCACCTGCTACGTCCACCGCCTGGGTCCGTCCTCGGACAAGTTGGAACCCCGGGCAGCTAAACATGTCTTCGTTGGTTATTCGCGTACGCAGAAAGACTATGTATGTTACTCTCCCACTACCCGCAAGGTTTCCGTTTCTGCTGATGTTACCTTCTGGGAGGATCAACCGTTCTTCTCTGCTCCTTTACCCCCTCCTTTCACGCTGAAATCTCTATCACCACTCCTACCACGACCTGTTATCCCCGTTACTACACCTCTACCACTGGTGCCACCTGCTCCAACTCCTGCCCCCTCCAGGCCACCTGTTATCCGTGTCTACTCTCGCCGCCCGTCCGACTCCGTTGCCCCTCTGCAGTCGGCCTCGACCTCGGCTACTCCGTGTCCTGCTGATCAGGTACCTGCCTCCACTGCTCATCCCCTGGCAAACTGTGTCTCTTTGCATCGCCTCTCTCCTAACCTCCACACATTTGCTACTTCTCTTTCCTCAATTTCGGTTCCTAACTCTGTGCAGGAGGCGCTACAACATCCTGGATGGCGGGCCGCCATGGAAGAGGAAATGACTGCTCTCTGGGCCAACCAGACATGGACTGTTGTACCCCTTCCGCCGGGTCAGACACCGGTTGGGTGTAAATTGGTCTATGTTATCAAACATACTGCTGACAGAACGATTGACCGTCGGAAAGCTCGTCTGGTGGCTCGTGGCTTCACCCAACAACAGGGGATCGACTATGAAGAAACCTTTTCTCCGTTGCCAAACTCAACACCGTTTGAGTGCTCATCTCTGTGGCTGCCCATCGCCGGTGGCCCTTATTCCAACTCGATATTAAGAATGCCTTTCTGAATGGCGATCTCCAAGAGACGGTGTATATGCAGCAATCGCCTGGGTTTGAGACCACGGGGGAGTCTCATGTCTGTCGTCTTACGAAGGCTCTATATGGTCTCAAACAATCCCCACGAGCATGGTTTGACAAATTTAGTGAGGCCCTTTGGGAGGTTGGTTTTACCCGCAGCTCGGCAGACTTCTCGCTATTCACTCGTCATCGAACAACGGGAACGGTTCTTCTGTTAGTTTATGTTGACGATATCATAATTACGGGAGACGACTCGAAAGGAATACAGGTGGTCAAACTACACCTTGGCACAATTTTTCAAACAAAAGATCTGTGGCCCCTTCGGTACTTCTTGGGCCTTGAGGTTGCCAGACGGTCAGACGGTCTCGTCCTCTCTCCGCGAAAGTATTGCCTCGACCTCCTTCGGGATACTGGTTATTCTGGTTGTAAGCCAATTGACACCCCAATGGATGCAAATCACAAGTTGTGCGCTCAGACTTCTGACTCAGATCTCCTACTCCAGAATCCAGAATATTATTGTCGTCTCGTTGGAAAATTGATCTATATCACGGTAACCAGACCAGATATTTCTTTCGCTGTTGGTATTGTCAGTCGGTACATGCATACCCCTTGAAGATCTCATCTTCAAGCTGTTGAACGCATTCTCAGATACCTTAAAACGGCTCCTGTTCAAGGTCTGGTTTACAAAACCTCATCTTCAGCTCCAACTTTGGTGGCTTATTCTGATGCCGATTATGCTGGTTCCCTTGATGATCGACGGTCAACCAGTGCCTTTTGCACATATCTTGGAGGATATTTGATTACCTGGAGAAGCAAGAAACAAGCGGTCGTTGCTCGATCATCAGCTGGGGCAGAATACCGGGCAATGACGTCGGTGGTTTCTAAACTAACTTGGCTTGAAGGTCTTCTTACCGATCTGGGTGTAAAGCTCCCTTCCCCAGCTCTCCTCTGTGACAGCCAGGCTGCCATACGTATAACCAAGAACCCGGTATTCCACGAGAGAACAAAACATTTTGAAGTCGATTGTCACTTCATCCGGGAAAATGTTCAAATGAAGAAACTCGACCTGAAGCATGTTTCAGGGACAGAACAAGTTGCGGATGTGCTCACAAAGGCTCTTTCCAGTACTCTTTTCTATCAGTGCTTGTCCAAGCTTGGCGCATACGATTTGTACGCTCCAGCTTGTGGGGGAGTGTTAGAAATGCCCATGTAAAGGGCCCATTATTGGGCCCATGTTTTATTATTTTCCCTCTTCTCTTATTAGTCCCACATCTTGTATAGGATTTCCTATCTCTTTTTCTCTTCTATATATTTGTATTCTCTCCTTGTATTTATATACACAAGAAATACATACAAGTTTTGAGCTCATTCTACAGTTGTCAATGAGTCTTTATCATCAAATTTCTCCTCGACAGCATTGTGGATAGATAGAAGGCTTCTCTGGTTGACAAGGATTCATCAAGACATATTGTGTTGATTTCTTTGACATATTCTCTCTGACTACCCGTATCCGTACTATCTGGGTACTCTTCTACATTACTGTCAATCGGAATTGGTAAATATTACAACCAGATGTCAAAATTCCTTCTTATATGACGATTTGTATGAAGTAGTCTATATGGAGCAATCTTCCTATTATGTTGTTCAGGAGGAGTCTTCAATATGTAAGCTGGTGGCCCTCTATGGTCTTAAACAAGTCTATGGACATGGTTTGACAGTTCAGTTAGGTCATTTCCACCGTTATTTTTTCCAAAAACAGTGCAGATCAGTCTTTCTTCAAACAGAAGATCGACCGATGAGTCGTTATTCTAGCGAAATAACAGAAATATCTTCAGGCGCATTTTATTACAAAAGATATATGTACTCCCTAATACTTCTTGAGACTCCAAGCTGCGAGACAATGACAAAATAGTTCTTTCCCAACAAACGTATGCCCTATATTTATTTGAAGAAACATGTCTTCTTGGTACGAAGCTTGCTCGGAATCCAATGTCGATGGGCACAGACAAACTTTGGGATGAAACACCCTCTCATCTTAAAGATATCACTCATTACCAAGGTTGTCAGGATCGAGATCCTAGGTGAGATAGTTTCAAGGTAGAATCAGATCAGATCGTATGATCGGATCGAGGATCGCTAAATCCTACAATATTCATAAATTATGACTAAAAATATACACTTGAATTTTGTATCATCCAATTACACGCTCAATTAACCAAAAATAATAAACTGAGCAGTATGCAAATAGTTATATTAAATTTTTTTGAATAACTAAATAAAAAAGATAATATAATACTAAGTTCACTTACTTACTAACAATAAAAACAAGTCTGGACTGATGGATTGGTGGAAACATAGAAGAAAGAAGGCGAACCCAGACTACTAGATTGCTCGTATGCTGGAAGAAGGAAGCTTGAATTGCTCGTATAATTGATTTCTAATCGCTAGATTGCTCGTACGCTAGAAAGAAAGAGAAAGCGACGGCCTGAAAGTAGGAAGCCACTATATTACCAACTACTGGATTGCTCGTACGCAAAATTATAAGATAAGACACTGACACAACTTGAAATGGAACCTAATATGAAAGGAAAATGATGACATTGTCTGGACTGGAAGCAACTAAAGATGTCGCTCTTGGCCTTCGTTTGTAGTCGACAATCGACACTTGAGATACAGTAAAGCAACATGATATGATTCTGTAATGAGTATGGGGCGAGATTGAGATAAGGTTATGCAATGAGGTATGGGCATTGGACCAGATGAATGAGGTCGGGATAGGGTTGGACATATTTTTAGTTACCTTTGGCCGGACCAGTAGAATCGGGTCTGGATCACGATCCTAAAGAACCTAAGATTCGGATCGTGATCCCAGCCTTAGATGTGTTTATTTAGATTCTAAGTAAGATCCGTATCAATTTACAAAATTTGGATCGTAGGATCGTAAGATCTTACGATTTAGATCGCGATCCTGAGAACCATGCTCGTTACAGGTCTCTGGTCTGTAAAACTCATTTATCTTACCGTAAAAACAGACATCTTTTTTTCCTGTTGGAATGGTCAATCAGCTTTTGTAGGCTTCCAGAGAGGGTCATCTTGAAGTTGCATTTAAAATATTAGAATATATCAAAGTATTTCCAGGCAAAGGACTATTATTTAAATGAAACAATCACCTATGTTGCTACGTATTGAAGTGTATTCAGATGCAAGCTTTGCAGATGATTAGGGAGATCAAAATTTCACTTTTGGAAATTGCACTTTTGTCGGAGGAAATTGTCACTTAGAGAAACAAGAAAAAATAGTGTTGTCCAGGTTAAATGCAGAAGCTGAATACATAGACATATCTCAGACTGCTTGTGAGTTGAAATAGCTGAAAACACTTCTGAAAGATTTTAGTGAAACTTACAATTGTCCTCTCCAATGTTCAGTGATAATACAATTGTCATCTACATATTTAAAATTTGTGTGTTCCATGAAACAACAAAACATATATAAGTAAATTGTCACTTCATTAGAGAGAAAGTTATTGACAGACAAATATGCATTTGTTTGTTACTTCAAATAAAATGTTTATTGGCATTTTCACCAAAAAAATTCTTCAATTTTTTCTGATATTTATTCCAAGCTGAGAATGTGACATGGCCCACAATAGTCCTCTTTTTTTGTTTATTTTATATATGCATTATTAATTTATCATGTTAGTGTCATCGTTCTTAGTGTCACTATTTAGGCATTTTAGGGTTATTATGATGTTTTTTGTCTTTCATTTCATGTAGGGTATTTTGGTAATTACCAAAGTCTTGTAATCTCAATTTAAGGGACCCCAATGGTCCAATAATCATTATAATTGAAATTATGAATGTTCTATTCCTTTCTATTGCTTTTGTCCTCCTCCCATATCTAGGGTTAGGGTTGAGCAAGTCTCGCCTTCTTCTCCCCTGCCATTCCGCAGGTTGAGTTCGTCTCATCTTGTATTTTCTCCTCCACCGCCACCTCCAACGACTTTATAGGCTCATAACATCTTGGTATCAGAGTTAGGTTCCCCTTCACCTTCGACACGCTCCGTCGCAAAGCTTCCATTCCCATCTGAGGACTTCTCTCGCGTCCAAATTCATCATCTCTGTTGCAACATCCATCCTACCCTTTGATTCTTTGTTCCTCCTCGATGATTCCTTGTATTAACTCGATGACACATTGCACGCATCCCAGAGCTCACGATTGCAACCTCAGCGCTTCGCCGTCGTCCTCTTCCAGAACCCGCAGACGAAACTGCAGCACTTCGATTGCCGACAAATCACCTAGCATCATCGCCCAGTGGAAGCAGATCGTTGTTCTTTCATGTTGGGTTCTAGTCAGCTGCAAGTCCTCGATCGACAACAACCCCGTTTCCCTACGTCATTGTCCCTATCCGCTCTTGCGTGCGTCTTCTCCTTTATCGATGACTTTCATTGTCAACGCCTATTTTCTCACGCGTCTTCTTCATCGCCGATCGCTCTCATGCCCTGCCAGAGCCTCCCGATGCACCACTGTCTGCATGTGTCTCTGCTTCGATCCCGGAGCCTCCATATCCTTGCAGTTCGTCGTGACACGTATGTGCTCGATGAGGCCCTGCACTCGATGCAGTCTCCGCGACAACAACTCGCTATTGGGAGTTCTTCTGGCTTAAGATTAAGGAGTGAAATGGTCAAATCGTTCGAGGCTCGTTTGAGCTTGATGACAATCTCAATTTGAAGGGAGGTGGGATGATATGGGCCCACAATAGTCTGTGTTATCAGTTAATTTTATATATGCATTATTAACTTGTCTTGTTAATGTCGTCATTATTAGTTTCACTATTTAAGGTTATTTTGATGTTTCTTCTCTTTAATTTCATGTAGTGTATTTTGGTAATTGTCCTGTAATCTCTATTTAAGGGACCCCAGGGGTCCATGAATCATTATGAATGAAATTATGGATGTTCTAGTCCTCCCTCTAGTGCTTTTCTCCTCGTCCCATTTTAAGGGTTAAGGTTGAGCATGTCTCCCCTTCTTCCTCTCACCTCGCATTCTCTGCGGGTTGAGCTCGGATCCTCCTGTATCTCCTCCTCCACTGTCACCTCTTCCAACATTAAGGGTTAGGTCCATAACAGAATGATCGATATATATATATATATATATACACACACACATACATATAACACAATAGTCTTTGTTATCAGTTAATTTTATATATGCATTATTAACTTGTCATCTTAATGTCATCATTATTAGTTTCACTATTTAAGATTATTTTGATGTTTCTTGTCTTTTATTTCATGTACTGTATTTTGGTAATTGTTATGTAATCTCTACTTAAGGGACCACAGGGGTCCATGAATCATTATGAATGAAATTATGGATGTTCTAGTCCTCCCTCTAGTGCTTTTCTCCTCGTCCCATTTTAAGGGTTAAGGTTGAGCATGTCTCCCCTTCTTCCTCTCACCTCACATTCTCTGCGGGTTGAGCTCAGATCCTCCTGTATCTCCTCCTCCACCGTCACCTCTTCCAACATTAAGGGTTAGGTCCATAACAGAATGATCGATATATATATATATATATGCATATACATAACACAATAGTCTTTGTTATCAGTTAATTTTATATATGCATTATTAACTTGTCATCTTAATGTCATCATTATTAGTTTCACTATTTAAGATTATTTTGATGTTTCTTGTCTTTAATTTCATGTACTGTATTTTGGTAATTGTTATGTAATCTCTACTTAAGGGACCACAGGGGTCCATGAATCATTATGAATGAAATTATGGATGTTCTTTTCCTCCCTCTAGTGCTTTTCTCCTCCTCCCATTTCTAGGGTTAAGGTTGAGTATGGCTCCCCTTCTCCCTCTCACCTCGCATTCTCTGCGGGTTGAGCTCGGATCCTCATGTATCTCTGCCTCCACTGTCACCTCTTCCAACATTAAGGGTTAGGTCCATAACAGAATGATCGACACACACACACACACATAACACAATAGTCCGTGTTATCAATTAATTTATGCATTATTAACTTGTCATGTTAATATCGTCATTATTAGTTTCACTATTTAAGGTTATTTTGATGTTTCTTGTCTTTAATTTCATGTAGTGTATTTTGGTAATTGTCCTGTAATCTCTATTTAAGGGACCCCAAGGGTCCGTGAATCATTATGAATGAAATTATGGATGTTCTATTCCTCCCTGTAGTGCTTTTCTTCTCCTACCATTTCTAGGATTAAGGTTGAGCGTGGCTCTCCTTCTTCCTCTCACCTCGCATTCTCTACGGATTGAGCTCGAATCCTCATGTATCTCCGCCTCCACCGTTACCTCTTCCAACATTAAGGGTTAGGTCCATAACAGAATGATCGATATATATATATATATATATATATATATATATATATATATATATATATATATATATATATATATATATATATACACACACATACACATGTGTGTGTGTGCGTGTGTTTCATTTTAAGGAGTGTTAAGGCTCATTTATAAGAAACCCAAAAGTGAGCTCATTGTATATTTTCATCTTTCACCTATTTATTCCCACATCTCAAAATGTCGATTCTTCCTCCTTTGCTCTATATAGATAGGGGAGTTCCTATGTAAATTCTAACTTTTCGAAATAATACATTTTATATTTCAAATTCTTACATTTCTTTAGTTCATTAAAAATATTTATTTATGCATCCTGATCAACAAGTTGTGTATTGTCTAGTTCATAAAATTTATACTGAAATAAACAATGTTTTAAATATCGGATGCCAATTTTATATCGGATTGAGTTTTTAATGTCAGATGTCGGAAGTCGAAGACATGTCAAAGATATTTTAAAATATCAGATTTCCATTTCTTATAAATAAAAAATTTATTTTTATGTATACTAACTATAATTATATGTTATAAAAATAGAAAAATAATATAACAAATACATAAAAAATGAGTCATTTGTATTGCAAAATTTAATTGAATTGTATCTAAGATAAAATATTATTAACAAATACAAAATGATACATTATAAAATATAGTTAATAACATACAATAATTTTATTTTGATAACAATAAGTTGATTGCAAATAAAAAAGGTTTACAAGTTAAAAATTCTCAATTGATTATAAGTCTTTTCAAACTTATAAATTTATATTAAAAACATGCAAACAATTAACTAATAAATTTATTAAATGTTTTCATATTTTTTGTAATATGAATTTTAAAAATTATGAAACTATTATAGAAAATTGGTTGTAAAAATAAAACTTTAAAAAATCAAAACAATAAGTCTAAACGATTTAAACATACATAATATAATATATATAAGTTATTTAAACATATGCTACTAGTTTGCTAATATAATATAAAATAAAATAGCCGGCGATTTATTTAAAACTCGTGTCGGCCCATATATCGGAAAAAATCGGACATGTCGATCTATATTTTACAAAATGACATAATCTATTTTTCTAAGAAAAACATATTGTTTTGCCCTAAAAATGACACGTCGGAAATTTCTGAGGACATTTAAAACAATGGAAATAAGGTGATTCCATAGATTAAATGTTGGTTACCAGGTTATGAAAACATGGACGTTGTTACTTGGTATTGGAATATTTGGTACCTCCAATAAAGGTCCAAGGGGATATTTATATAAAGTGGAGGAAAACGTACAATCACATTACAAGATATGGGACTTCCCCTGAAGTCTAATAATATCGAACATTCCCCCTCAAGTTGGGTCGTGGGAACTACCAAGACCTAAATTGTTACATATAAAGTTCATTCTGACCCCCTAACTCCCTTAGTAATAATATCTCTGGTCTTCACATGACTTAGGAAAATAAGTCTTTCATACTTCTCCCTTACAAAATGATAGTCAACCTATTTGTGTTTTGTGCTTTCATGAAACATATGATTGGTAGCTATTTGTATCGCAGTTTGATTATCGCACCATAGAGGAGTAAGATCTTGAACAAGATACTCGATTTCACAAAGAGTCTGTCTAACCTACATGATCTCAGCAACAGTGTGGGATATTGCCCGATATTCCGCTTCTGCACTAGATCTAACGACTGTGGTTTGTTTTTGCTCTTCTAGGAAACAAGATTTCCATCCATAAAATAGTAAATCTTGTGGTTGACTTAGTGGCTAAGCAGCCTGCCCAATCAAAGTCATAATATGCCTCTATATTAGAATGACCTCGATTCTTGTATGATATCCCGAGACCAGGATATTTCTTAATGTATCTGACGATTCCGAGAATAGATTTCCATTGAGAGATAGTTGGAGCAGCCATGAACTGACCGATCTTACTTACAACACAGAGAATGTCAGGACGAGCCATAGTAAGGTAGTTCAGTTTTTCGGCTATTTTACGATACTTTTCTGGTGAATCAAATGATTTGCTTTCGACATGAAGACCCTTTTCTCTTGGTTCAAGTGGAGAATCCATAGGGCCACGGTTAGACATTCCAAGGTCAGACAGAAGATCAAGAGTATATTTGCGTTGACAAATAAAGAGGGTGTCATCATAATCAACAACTTCAATCCCAAAGAAATACCACAATGAACCCAGACCTTTGGTATGGAAGTTGGAGTGTAAGAATGCCTTGAGATTTGTTATCCTTTCAGAAGTACTGCCTATGATGATATTATCATTGACATAAACCACTAATAGAACAATACTAGCCGAAGAGTTCTGATAAAAGAGAGACGAGTCTTTCATACTCTTGGTAAGCCCGAATTGAGTGGCTACAGATCGAAAATCAGCAAACCGTGCTCGAGGAGATTGCTTTAATCCATATAACGACTTCTGGAGATGACATACCTTGTTGCACTCCCCATCAACAACTAACTCGGGTGCTTTTTCCATATACACCTCTTCATCCAAGGACCCACGAAGAAACACATTCTTGATGTCTAATTGGTACATGGGCCACTGGTGATATGCTGCAAGAGAGTGCAATATACGAATCGAGGATATTTTGACGATGGGGGCAAACGTTTCATCATAATCCATGCCATAAGTCTGAGCATAACCTTTGGCAACCAAGCGGGCCTTTAAGCGGTCAAGGGAACCATCCACATTGAGCTTGATGGAATACATCCATTTGCATCCAATACCCCGCTTGCCAGTAGGCAAGGGGACCAAGTCCCACGTGTTGTTAAGTTGAAGGGTTGTCAACTCATGGTGCATAACAGTCACCCAACCAGGATGAGCTTTGGCCTCCGCAACGGTTGAAGGAAGGCGATACTGATCCAGGGTGGAGTGCAGGGCAGTATGAGAAACTGATAATCCCTAGCAAGAGCTAACATATAGAGGGTTATCTCGACAAGCCCGACTTCCTTTCCGGACTGCAATAGGGAGATCTGGGCTTACTGTCAGGGGATCAACAGACACGCTAGCAGGGGCTTCCGTAGGAACAACCGTCGTATCATCGGAGGAAGACGTAGGTTGAGGTGGTGACACTAATCTATTATCAGAAGAGCGACGAGAGTAAACCTGCCCCCAAAGAGGACATAGGAGGTCAGTTAGAGAGATGATCGCAGGTTCGTGACGAGGAACCAAAATAACATCAAGGGATGAGTCAGGACGTGTGGATCCACGAGGAAGGTAAGAGTCAGATTCCAGGAAGACAACATCCGACGAGATAATGTATTTGTGGAGGTCAGGAGAATAACAACTATATCCTTTAGTGGTCTGAGAATACCCAAGAAAGATACATTTCAAAGAGCGAAAATCAAGTTTGGTGACAGAGGGACGAACATCCCTTACATAGCAAACACACCCAAAGAGCCTTAAAGGGAGGAAACTAGTGTGGTCTGGATAAAGGATGTGATAGGGTGTCGCCCCCTGAAGGATATGAGCGGGAAGACGATTAATAAGGTGTGCAACGATAAGGACATCACCTTAGAAGTGTTTGGGTACGTGTTTATGATGAAGAATGGCCCAGGTGAGTTCAAGGAGGTGACGATTTTTTCTTCGACAACACCATTTTGTTGGGGGATATCAGGGCAGCGGGTTTGATGTAGGATGTCTTTGTCAAATAGAAAGTTAGACATAGACTGCGATAAGTATTCTCGACCATTATCAGTACAAAAAGACACTTAAGACGAACAGAGAATTGAGTATATATTTCATTCCATAAATTTTGAAAAATAGGTTGCAGTTCAGAACGATTTTCATTAAGTACACCCAAATCATTCTAGAGAAATCATCAATAAAAGTAACATAATATTTGTGTCCTAACAATGTAGGGACAGGACACGGTCCCCAAACATCATAATGCAGTAAATCAAAAGCTGCAAGAGCACGAACTTTATGACGAGGAACATAGCTAACTCTGTGGAGTTTAGCAAACAAACAAAACTCATAGTTGAGATGAGAAACCTTCCCAAACTCGGATACAAATGATGCATGACCTTCATAGATGGGTGACCATGACGATAGTGAAGATCCAAGAATTTGGTGGAGGCAGCAGAACAAACAAGATGTTAGACTTCGTCCAGAACATGGACGCCGCCACTTAGCTTCCCTCTACCAATAATATGGCTCGTCGACTATTCCTGAAAAATACAACCGGAAGATGTGAAGGTAGCAATACAATTTAAATCACGAGAAAGCTTACTAATTGACAATAAGTTGTAAGCAGATTGAGCAACGAAGGATAATGTCATGTCAGGTGTCATATCACAGATATCAAACCCAACAATGGGTACTGTCAAAACATCTGCAACCGTAATTGAAGACCCACTATGAGGTTTGTATGAGTGTAAGATACCTGAGGTACTAGTCAGGTGATCAGAGACGCCAGAATCTACCAACCACCGAACAGGACACTGAGAAGTGCAAACAGGCTGGATGGTTTGAGCCACAACAACACTATGAGTCAGAGAGTCAATCTTAAGAGCCCGCAGGCGACAATTCTCTTCCTCAGATATTTCAACTGTTCTCGGAATCAGTGATATAGAAGTGAAGTCAGCCAAGTGCGCAGAGCGATATGATGGAGGGGGTTTGGAGGCCCAGTCAGGCTTCCCTTGAACCACCCAACAAGTATCCTTCGTGTGGCCCCGACGTCTGCAATGGGTGCAATGTATCGTGTTGGTATTACAACCACGACTTGAGCTCCCCCCCCCCATTGTAAGAGCCAAAGGTACCACAGTCATCATACTTCCCCCCATTGTCACTTCGAAGAACACGGATAGAGGCATTAAATTGTGTTTGCACTATTTTATGAAAAGCTTGAAAACAAGGAAAAACTTCACTTTTTTCAACAGATAAACTCACGTAGTGCGCGAGAAGCAATCAATAAAAGTTAAACCATCGAAAACCGGTTATAGATACAACGGGGGACGACCCCCAAACATCAGAATGTATAACATCAAAAGGAATACTACTAGGGAAAGAAAGATGTGAAGAATTATGTCGCATATGTTTAGACTTATCACATACTTTACAAACAAAGTTCTGAAGAAAGTTAAAAAAATAGGAAATAATTTTTGCAGATAAACAGAGGACGGATGTCCTAGACGCCGATGTCAACGGCTAACATCCTCCGCAGTAATAGTGGAACTGAAAAGAGCCTGAGTGAGAGGATGAGTGTCCAGGTAGTACAAGCCGCCACGGTTCCTGCCACTGCCAATGTTCCGCTTCGTGCCCAGTTCCTGAAAGAAACAAGAATCTTGAAAAAAGTTACTGAGCAGTTAAGAGATTTTGTAATATTGCTGATGAAGAGTAAATTGCGATGAAATGAGGGAACATGAAGAACAAAGGGTAGGGATATAGGCGGAGAGCAAGAGATATTGTCTTGGCCCACAATAGAGGACAACGATCTATTAGCAGAGATAACTTTCTCCTTACCAGACAAAGGAGTATAGGAGAGAAAACCTGATGGATACCCAGTCATGTGGTGAGTAGCACCAGAGTCGAGCACCCATTCAGAAGATGAGGTGGTGGCAACATGAGCACTAAACATAACAATGGTGGCAAGAGAAGTAGAGCCTCCGGTGATTGGATCGGGCTGAGAGTGAAGCAGGCGGCGAAAAGAATCCAATTCCTCTGTTGTAATAGAGGAAGAAACAGGAGACTGAGACTCATCATAGACAATAGTAGTGTAAGCAACATCATGAGAACGGTAGCCGTTGTGTCTATGGCCCCCGCGGCCTGGTCCACGACCCTGACCACAACCGCGTCTAGATGGTGCTAGATGCGGATTAAGTTTGAAACATGCCTCCCGAGAGTGTCCCTTTCGACTACAGTAATCACATGTAGACACAAAAGATCCAGGAGTAGGAATGAGACCACGACCAACACTAGTTAGGGCAGAACGATCTGGAGGAGCCATAACACTGAGAGACTTGCGGCGGTCTTCATCACCCAGAACCATACTGAACGCCTCCCGAAGAAAGGGAAGAGGAGAGCGGTGGAACATGTGTCCGAACCATATCAAATTGCATATTCAATCTCATCAAGAAGATATGAAGACGGAAGCGGTCCTCCCTTTGCTTTAACTGGACGGCATCGGCTGTACATGGTGGAGTGAAATGTGCAAAGTAGTACAATTCTTGATATAGACGCTCAAACTCTGAGAAGAATGATGAAACAGTCATCGATCCTTGACGCAACTCCAAAATGCTGCGAGTGAGCTCATAAACCTTGGTGAAAATGCTAATCTGAGAGTATGTTTCGCGAGCACGAGTCCAGATCTCGAAAGCTGAGTCCATCAGCATATAACTTCGATAGACCTTAGGAGACATCGAATGCAGGAACCAGAAACAATTAGAGAGTTGTCTGAATCCCAACGCTTCCAAGAGGGATCAGACACCGGGGGCTCCTTAATCGTCCCATCGATATATCCAAACATCTGTTGGCTACGGATGATATGTTGGGCAGCACGAGACCATTCCAGATAATTCGTGTCAACCAAGGGATCCGAGGTAATCTTCAATGAGCTGGAGTGGTCATGGGGCCATTGAGGGTCACTCATATGAGGCTGGATCACACCCGGAGAGGATACCAAAGAATCGGGATCACCCATATTAACGAGCAAGAGAAACTAATGATCAAGCAGAAGGATCGATTAACGGAAGTAGTATCGATGCTTCAGGACGCAACGGCCAAGAGCGGCAGACATAAGCAGAGTGCATCGGCAGGGAGCAACGGTAGGGAGTAGCAGGGGAACAACAGGGAGCAGCGGTAGTAGTAGGTTTATAAGCATTGATTAACGACAGAGGAGCAGCAGGAAGAAGCATTGAGAATCAGCAACTTTCACTGGAGACGACGGCCGGAAACAGCAGGAAGAAACAGCGGCCAAAAACAACGACCAGGAAAGAAAAGAAAAAGGACGGCGACTTCACTGGAGACGGCGACATCAATCTCCTCAGCTTCCGACGGTGGCGTATCCGCCTGATGACCGCATCAGCGGAAGTCGCTCAAACCAGCGACGGTGGAGATGGCCGACACACACGATCGAAGAAATACGGGAGTCGCGAGGGATGGGAGTCGGGAGAGCCGACTCACGCGATTAGGGTTTCGGTCGGAAATAGCGACCAGGAAAGAAAAGAAAAAGGACGGCGACTTCACTGGAGACGGCGGCGCCGATCTCCTCGGCCTCCGACGGTGGCGTATCCGCCTAATGACCGCATCAACGAAAGTCGCTCAAACCAGCGACGGTGGAGATGGCCGACGCACACGATCGAAGAAATACGGGAGTCGCGAGGGACGGGAGTCGGGAGAGTTGGCTCACGCGATTAGGGTTTCGTTTGCTCTGATACCAAGTGGAGAGGAAGTAAAATCATATATGTCATAAAAGAGGGCCCTTACTCATACATATACTTGAGTAAGGGAAAACCTAAAAAAGGAAAAGACCAAACTACCCCAACCCTGAGTAAATACAATAAAGAACTAAGACGACTTGAAATAACATATTACAACTAAGCCTTAGATAAATATCCAAAAAATCCTGTGAAATGTCACTTGTTATCACTCAACAATGTATATTCATCCTGGTATTGGTTTGTAACTTCTGCATATAAAAAATGTCCCATACATTTTTGAACATTTTAATTTTGCTGCCATTGTATGCTATTGAATTTTTTTAACTGTATCCTTTGCTTGAAGTAGAAAGCAAACGACATACTTGTGGAATTTGGATTTGGAAGTAGTACACTTGATTCAACTTGGAAGGTTCCATGGACTTCAATAATTATTCATCATCTCCTCAAGCAACTTCCAAGTAAAATAGTTAGCGTACATGTGTTTGAGATTTTAGAGTTTTTTGAGAAAATTGAAGATTTTTCTCTCACTCAGGTATATTGTTTTGTAATTAAGCCTTTAAAACTGCTTCTTTGGTTTCTAGCTCATCTTTATGGATTTTTGCTGCTCCTTTTTAAGTTTACTACTTTCTTCCAATATGCAGCTTTTGAATTACAGGCTTCTTGGAATTAAGCTCAGTGAGAGCCCTCCACATCATGCTTATGTTGAAGCTGTATTAAGCAAAGTTATGCTGGTAATACCTTTTGTATGAGGATATTGAGTTTTTTTTGCTTTCTTTTACGAAGGAAATATAATGTTGGTGATTTCATTTTGTGTGGTTTCATCACTGTGCATTGATTTTATTAAAGTTTAGTTTATGTCTTCACCACTTGATGTATTTAGTTGAAATGCCACGTAGTATTTCCATTATCATCTCATAAAACATAACATAAAACAAAATGATGTAATGTGCTTATTCTTTAGGCTAGGATGTTACAACCTTTACTTGTTCTGTTTTTTGTGTTCATTTATATATTACTGTTAGAAAAGCCTACTTTAGGGCCCATCTAGGGGCCCATTCTTCTCTCTTCTCTCTTCTCTCTCTATTTGTTTTAGTCTCACATATTGGATTGGGATTTCTCTCTTTCTTCTTCTCCTATATAAATGTATTCATACTTGTAATTATTCATTTCAAGAAGTATATACAAGGTTTGGAGCTTTTTCTACATGGTATCAGAGTCAGGTTCGTAGCATCGCGGTCGCCTCTGTTCTGTCCTCCTCCCGCGGCCTCCTGCGGCCTGCCTCTCGCGATCTGCCTCCCGCGGGCTGGTTGTTTCTAGCCGCTTCCTTCTGCGGCTTGCTCATCTCAGTCCGCTTCTTACTCTGCTCCCTCCTGTTGCTCTTTTTTCTCTCGTGGTTCCACCCCCATCCCTCCCTTCTTATAGTCATTTCTCCTCCTCCATCCGTGGGGCCCCCTTCTCCTTTATTCTCCGCTGTCCGTTGCGGACTCCCTCCTTGCTGCGGCTTGTCTTCAGTCCGCTGCAACTTGTTCCAGCTAGCCGCATCCTTCCTTCGCTATCCGCCTGACCGTGCGGGCTGTTCCTCTCTCACCCGCATCTTGGTCGCGGTTTCCTTCTGTGATCCGCCTGACCGTGCGGGATGTTCCTCTCTCACCCGCATCTTGGTCGCGGTCTCCTCCAGCTCTTCTCTTCTCTGTCCGCGCGGATTGTCTCTGCCCGCTGCGGATTTCGTCTCCCAGTCCGCTCTCCTTCCTGTTCGCAGCTTGCTCTGCGGTCTCCCTCCTACCCGCCTACCCGCCTGTCTCCGCGGGCTCCTCTTCTACGGACTGCGGGTCTGACCGCTCTTCCCTTATCCACGCGGTTTTGTTTGCGGCCTGCTCGTTCTGCCTCCGCTTCTTATCTCCCTCTCCGTGGTTCCACCCTCCTCAGGCTTCTTCTAGCCCTCTTCTGCTCTGTCACGTGGGGCCCACCTCTCTTATCTGCCGCTGATTCTCCTTTTGTCCGCTGCGGTTCTGCTTTGAGTTGGTTTTTTTTCCTCGCGGTCTCGTGCCCTGACCGCTCGAGTTCCTAGCTCGCTGTCTCTTGCTTCCCGCTGTGCGCGTGCGGACTTCCCTTTCCGCATTTTGGTCGCGCTCTGCCTACTCTCTGGTGTGACCGCGCGGTCTGCTCCTTCTCGTTGCGGCCTGGTCTTTCTCACTGCGACTTCCTTCCCGGTTTTTCCCCATTGCCGCTTCTCGACCCGCTCAGGCCGTGTTTACCTTGGCCCGGTCTGTTTCTATCCGCCCGGTCTCGTTCCTTTTTCGCCAGGTGTTTGCTTCTGTTGCGGTCTTCTCCTAACCGCGCAGCCTGCTTGTTTCTAGCCGTTGCGGCCTCTGTTCTTACCACGCTGGTCGTGGCCGTTTCTTGCTACTGGTGCGTTGTCACCGTGACCGCTGCGGACTACTCCTTGCATAATGATTGACTGTCCTTCGGGCTCTGTGGTGTCTGTTTCCGATGGTGGTACCTCTTGCCTTGCTCACAACTCATCCTGGATTTTGGATTCCGGGGCCTCTCACTACATTACATCACGGAAACCACCAAAATATTTGAACTCCGTGCATCCCCAGTTCATTACTGTTGCTAGTGGGACCACACTTCCCGTCTCTGGTGCTGCAGATATTCACCTCACTCCCTCCATTACTCTTCGCTTCATGTTCCGGGCTCACCGTTCAACTTTCTCTCTATTGGCCGACTCACTGCTGACCTCGATTGTGCTGTTATTTTTTCTTCTAACTCGTGTTTTGTGCAGGATCGCAAGACGCAAACCATCATTGGAAAAGGGCATCTGTCGAATGGTCTCTATATCCATAACCCGTCTCCCCCAACGGTGCTGTCGTCCATTAGCTCCGTTGACTGGCATCGCCGTCTGGGTCATGCTCTTCTCAACATCCTCAAAAAATCTTTCTCAGACGTGTCCTTCCACGAGTTCACGTGTGAGTCCTATATCTATGAGAAACATCATCGTTCTACGTTCCCACCACATCCTTCTCGGCGTCCTGCTCCCTTTGATCTTGTTCACTCCGATATTTGGGGCCCTTACAAAATTTCTAGTGTTTTTGGATACCGTTACTTTGTCACATTTGTCGATGACTACTCTCGGGTGACCTGGTTGTATCTCCTTCGTGACCGCTCTGAATTACTCGGTGTATTACATACCTTTTTTATTGAAACTCGCAACCAGTTCTCCACCACCATTAAAACCCTCCGCACCGATAATGCCCGGGAATACACTAGTCATACCTTCTCTCATCTCTGTGCGGAGTTTGGGATCATCCATCAGACCTCTTGTGTCTATACCCCCAACAAAATGGCGTTGCTGAACGCAAGAATCGTCACCTGCTCGAGATCACTCGCTCCCTTATGATTCAGATGAATGTTCCAAAACACTATTGGAATTTTGCGGTTTCAACCGCTTGCACTCTTATTAACCGCCTGCCTTCATCTATCCTCAATTATGCGGTTCCAGTCACTCTTCTTTTTCCCTCCCAACCTCCATTCTCAATCACCCCACACGTGTTTGGGTGTGTTTGCTTTGTTCATCATCTGGGTCCGTCCACTGACAAACTTGCTCCCCGTGCCACTAAATATATTTTTGTGGGCTATTCTCGGATTCAAAAGGGCTACCTTTGTTTTTCTCCCACGGATCGAAAGGTGGTTACTTCTGCTGATGTCACCTTCCTCGAACATCAGCCGTATTACTCTCCCTCTATTGACCCTCCTCTTCCGCCACCTCTCCCGCGACCTGTTATCCCTGTCCATTCCACCATCCCACCTCTACCTTTCCCACCCATTCCACCTAAACCACCTACACCACCAGTCATTCGTGTGTACACTCGACGTCCTCCCTCGTCTACTACCCTACGAGAGCTGCCCTGCTCTAATGATGTTTTGCAACCTGCGGATCCGACATCTGCTTCCACTGCCCACTCGATGGCCAACTTTGTCTCTTTTCACCGCCTCTCTCCGGACCTCCGTCAGAGTGCTCTCTCTTTATCCTTTATCTCCACCCCTAATTCTGTTCAGGAGGCTCTTCACCACCCCGGATGGCGGGCGGCCATGGAAGATGAAATGTGGTCTCTCTGGGCCAACCGCACTTGGGATCTGGTTCCTCTTCCTGCAGGTCAATCCTGTGTTAGCTGCAAGTGGATCTTTGTTATTAAACATGCGGCGGATGGCACCGTTGAGCGTCTCAAGGCCCGCCTCGTGGCCCGGGGTTTTACTCAGCAACATGGCCTTGATTATGAGGAAACGTTCTCTCCAGTGACCAAATTGAACACGGTCCGAGTTCTTCTTTCCTTGGCTGTTCACCGTCATTGGCCTCTTTATCAGCTGGATGTTAAGAACGCATTTCTCAATGGTGATCTATAAGAGACTGTTTATATGCATCAACCTCCCGGGTTTGAGGGGTTTGAGACCACGGGGGAGTCTCGGGTTTGTCATCTTCGGAAATCTATTTATGGTCTCAAACAGTCCCTGCGCGCTTGGTTTGACAAATTTAGCACGGTTGTCCGCGATATTGGCTTCACTAGGAGCTCGGCTGACTTCTCTCTCTTCACTCGACACCGGCCAACCGGAACAGTGATTCTTCTTGTCTATGTTGACGATATCCTCATTACTGGCGACGATACTACAGGGATACAACATACCAAGCAACAGTTGAACTCCGCCTTTTAGACCAAAGATCTTGGTAACCTACGGTATTTTCTCGGGCTTGAGGTTGCACGACGGCCTGATGGTCTTGTATTATCCCAAAGGAAATATTGTATGGACCTTCTTCATGATGCTGGCTATTCGGGATGCAAACCTACGGATACTCCAATGGACGCTAATCACAGGCTATCGGCCCATAACTCTGACTCCGATAAGCTGCTTACGAATCCAGAATACTACAGACGCCTCGTTGGGAAATTGATCTACCTTACAGTTACTCGACCAGACATCTCCTTTGCCGTAGGAGTCGTGAGTCGATTTATGCATGCCCTGAGGACATCTCACCTTCAAGCTGTCGAGCGCATTCTTCGGTATCTCAAGAACGCTCCAAGACAAGGGCTTGTGTACAAGCTATCCACATCTTTATCCCTTGTCGCATACTCTGACGCTGACTATGCCGGGTCCATTGATGATAGGCGTTCCACAACAGGTTTTTGTACCTACTTCGGTGGACATATCATAACCTGGCGTAGCATGAAACAGAATGTGGTTGCTCGCTCTTCTGCTGAAGCTGAGTACCGCGCTATGACTATTGTTGTTTCCGAGTTAACTTGGCTTGAGAGCCTTCTGAGAGACTTGGGTGTTTGTCTCTCATCACCAGCGACCTTATTTTGTGACAGTCAAGCGGCAATCCATATTGCCAAGAATCCAGTCTTTCACGAACGCACAAAGCATATTGAAGTTGACTGTCACTTTATCCGAGAAAAAGGTACAGGCAAAGAAGATAGATTTAGAGCATGTTCCTGCTGCAAGTCAAGTTGCTGGCATTCTGACTAAAGCTCTCTCCCGGCCACTATACTACCAGTTTTTATCCAAGCTTGGTGCCTACGACTTGTACGCTCCAGCTTGCGGGGGAGTGTTAGAAAAGCCTACTTTAGGGCCCATCTAGGGGCCCATTCTTCTCTCTTCTCTCTCTATTTATTTTAGTCCCACATTTTGGATTGGGATTTCTCTCTTTCTTCTTCTCCTATATAAATGTATTCATACTTGTAATTATTCCTTTCAAGAAGTATATACAAGGTTTGGAGCTTTTTCTACAATTACCATATTACAATCTTCGTTAGTTTTGGTCCCGTTTGGCGGGGTGAATCCCGAGCGGTCGCCCGAGCCACATCACCTGGCTGCAGCCTCAACTGGGCAGCGGGGATCCGCCCCACCGCGGTGACCTCCGTGCGTATTGACTCTACGGAAAATCCGCGGAGTTAAACAAAGCCTTTGTGATTTCCTCTTGTGTTGTTCTGCCTAAATTTTGTAGTTTGGATTTGTCTAGTTGTGTCTGTGCCAATGCCTAGTCCTTTGTCTATGCGTTGCATTTTATTCTAAAAGTTGGTACTCAAATTATATTTCGTAGTACCTTGTCACAAAAAAAACAAACTACGTATTCTGATAATTGATTATTCGGTTTCATAGAAGGTATCAATGTCACTGGTGTAGATCTATGCTGTTCAATATTGTGATGACATAATATAATGCATGTATACTCATATTGGTGGAAGCTTTGTGTTTGTATTGGATATGCTTGTATATTACTGATCGCTCTCAAATTTACCTATGTAAGAAGTACTTAATTATTCATGACTACGTTTGATACCGATGGCTGACCATCTGTTGTGACATTAATGATATTTTTGGCCGTTGGTTGTATCCTGATTTATCTTTGTTTCCAACCAGCCGGTTTTCATATTTTATTGTATACCAGGTTGTCTCTCAATATAAGTACCTTGAGGAATATTTGGTAGTTACAAATGCTTACTTGGACATTATATTACAGTGCTCAATGGTAATCTCTTTACCATTATTCTTGATGCATGATTTGTTCCTCTTTTTTTTAATTATATTCATTGTGTACCTGATGTAGACAGATGTTCATTGTTTATGTGGGATGTCTTTATTTCGCGCATTTTCTTCCATAAATTTTTACTTTTTATTGGAGCATCAGTGATGTAAGTTTAATGGGAAAGCCAAAAACTCTCTTGATTGATTATTAGGATTAGAAACATATACTTGTATTGTATATGGATTATGGATTATACAAAATAGAATGGAAATATAAGACAACATAAGATACGTTTAAAATTAACTATATATTTAACTCTTCCCTCATGTTGGGAAAAAATATCTGTCATCCTCAACTTAGTTGCCATCAATGTATCACAGGTCAGCCACTTGATAAAGATGTCTCCCAATTGATCTTTGGAGTGAACAAAAAAGTATAAACATTTACTTCGTCTCCATGATCCTCTTGATAATAAATAAACCTCAACCATAGGACTGTATATAGACACTGACATAACTTATAGTCTACTTTTGCACTAAATTACCACCAAATTTTACTTTTTGTTGTGTCATGTCACTAAGCTACCGTCAACAAATATGCAGCAGCCTGAAGTAAACTTTCAATCATCTAGGCTGCCAACACGATTAACAACAGTAAAATCTCAATCTTCAAGTGATTAGTCTTCTAGAATAGGATTCCACACCCAATGGTTTTCTTGAGATACCTTAATACTTGATAAACTATCTTGTGGTGTCGGATCCTTGTGGTGTCAGATCCTTGGAGCATGCATGTATATTATAAGCATTCTCACTGCATATGTGATTTCAGATTGAGTGTGGGATATGATGATAAATCTACCGACAACTCTCAGATAGCTTGAGATCTCAACTTCATCTTCATGTTTATCTTCATTCATTTTGCGGCTGGCTTCATTAAAAGTATCCATTGAAGGAAAAAAAGATGAAGAACACACTTCCTTTAAGATATAAAAATTCCTATGTTAAGATCGAGCAACCTTGATCCCAAGAAACACATCAATATTCAACGATCTTTGACCCAAATTCCTTGTCGGATTATGCCTTCAATCAAGTAATCCCCTCAATGTTATAACATATGATGATAATAGCATCAACATTTATGATAAGAGGTTATACTGTTCTAGTGTACCATTTTATGAACATAGAAATTTGATTCCCCATATTTGTATCCAAAAGATGTCATAGCCTTGTAGAATCTATAAAACCAGTGCTTAAGGGATTTTTTCCAGGCAAAAAAGATTTTTTAAACACAACTCACAGAAGACTTCTCCTTTTGATCCTTTTTGTGTGAAACCAGGAGAAAATTTCATATATGTCTGTTCTTCCAAATCGCCATGAATGAAAGCATTGTTCACAGTGAGTTGTTAATTCCATCATAAACAAGCTGGCATTTGAAAGCAATACCCGAATGAAATCCATCTTCACAACATATGTGAAGGTTTCTTGACAATCAACCTTTTGAATTTGAGTATATCCATTAGCCATGAATCTTATATTATATCATTCAGTGGCACCATCTTGAGTTTGCATTAATGGGAAGACCGACTTCGCTCCAACAACCTTTTTCCAGGAGAAACATTCCATTCTTTGTCTTCCATGTATGATTTTCCCCAATGCCAATATTTCCTCATCTTTAGCTTTTTTTTCACTCAAGCATGTTGATTCATCCAACTAATATCTAGGGACAAGACAACTATCAAAGATAAAGGACGGATCAAATTATTTCTGGAATGATGTCATGATTTGAAACAAAGTTAGAGATATGACAACTAATACAATTTTTTTACCTTGTTAACTTTGAAGTAAGCAATAGGAATGTGGACATCATCTTCCTCAAAATTTGAATGTGAAACAAGCATCGTGGGGGAAGAACATCTGTAGACCGCCTTCTTTGTATGATTGTGTTGATAATATCTGATAGTATTAGGTATAAGAGGAGGAACATAAGTAGACTGGGAATGTATAGTGGGTGAAGTTGGTAAGAGCAATTATTGGAAAAGGAGGTATTGCAGGTTTATATAATGAGCAGTGTTGGTATAGAAGGAATTATAAAATGTATGGGGAGATCCAACAAATCAAGATTTTCATCATGACACTTCTCACCCTGAATAGATTCTTGTGTATTGTTAGGAAAGTAAGTCTTCCCCTCATGAAGGTGGCATCCATGATGGAAAAAATCGACAAGGGGGTGCAGGCGACATCAATAAAACCCGTAGTAGCGGAGTAACCAACAAAGACATTTTTCGGACCGAGAGTCCAATTTGCCACAATGCATATCCTCAACATTTGCAAAATAAAACCACCCAAATGCCCTTGGAGGAAGGTGAGAGGTATGACAAAACACTTGGTGCTGAGGCGCATGATAAGGATAATGTAATGTAGGGCACTGGATTGGAGGTAGTTGATGAGACAGACAACAATCAAGACAATCTTCACGCCAATAAGATTAAAGATAGTGCATATTCACAAGCAAAAGTAACAAGAAATCTTGATAATGTGTTTATATTTCTGTCCAACTTTACCATTTTTGATTTGATGTACGAACACAAGTAGTTTGATGAGTAATGTAATGGTTAGCTAAATAGGGCGCAAAGTATCCTCTATTATTATACTCAACTTCATTATCACTATGAAGGACTCTAACAACTTTCTCAAATTAAGTTATTACCTATGTGCATAAAGTTGTAAGACAGTCAAAGACTTGCCTTTTTATGCAAATAAATGAGCAATGTTAAGTGCAAATCTATTTTGGCTATGTGCAAACCATTGTTAAGTGCAAACCCAAAAAATTTAAGTGTAAATCAAAATGTTAGGTGCAAACCAATTATAAAAACAAAAAAAAATTCATTCGTCCATAAGTCCATATTAATCAGTACAAAGTCCATGATATTTAATACAAAATATGAGATCTTTTTTTGATAAAATTTGATACTAAATTTTGAGTTCCAAAACACCATTATAAGTTTTCAAGCAATCAACCTACATGAAAATAAAAATTTATGTTAGTATAGATAACTCCAAACTATAAAATAATATATGTTAAATATACGCACCATAACATTCAACACCAATAGCATGAGACTTGATTCCAGTCGTACTATAGAGACAAAAAACTGCAATTTACAATACCAAAAATATCAACATATTATTATACAAACAAAACCATTTAAAACCAACTCTTATCTGATTTCAATCCAATAAAAAGTTACCTGAGCCGACACGGTTTGCAAAACGGAGAAGTATGCTATTCAATGCATGTCTACATATCACTGTTTTCCTAATATAATTTCAGGTTGGTCAAAGATTATGACATATAAAAATTATGATGATGAAACTCCGCACGCTGTTGGAATGTAAATTTTAACAAATTTTTGGCAAAAGCAAGAAAGTTTTACCTTTAGAACTAATTTATGGCATAGTAACCGGCTCATTTGTAATAAATTTGTCCCATTGCGCCGCACTTTCTTCCCGATATCTTCTCCAAATTGATATTATTGGAGGTAATTTAAAACCTTCACGCAATTGCAGTTGTACGAAATGATTCTCATTTATAAACCCAATATAAATAATCTTGTGAGGAGATGGCGGTGGTGAATGCAACGATAACAGTGTGAAAGACTGATATGCAGACAAGTGAACAAAACAATATTGTAACAAGAAGCAACCACCAATCCTATCAGGCATTGACATTCACTTGTCCAATGGAACTGGACTAACAACACAATCTAGTGAGCTAAGTAACTCTACTCTTCCATCTGTTCCAAATATGTCAACATACAAGGTTTCTTTGTGCTGCAGTTCCAAAGATAGCTCAATACGTACTTTTTGCCAATCATTACCCATGCTCATGACATTACTAACAACCATGTACCCACAATGACCTTCTGGAATTACATCAATCACATCTGTAATATACTGTGAAACATATGGAGGCATTTCCTTACGCACACTCCGTAGCAATCTGCTCCCTTTCAGTACCAACTTACATGTGGATCGAACTTTTGTCGATGTGGTACCAAGCTTGGACAAGAACTAGTAATATAACTTGCGAGACAATGCCTTGGTAAGTACATCAGCAACTTGCCCAGAGGCGGGAACATGTTCAAGCTTTAGCTCCTTTGCTTGAACCTTTTCTCGAACGAAGTGGCAATCAACCTCAATATGTTTAGTCCTCTCATGAAACGCAGGATTCTTTGCAATGTGTATTGTTGCTTGACTGTCATAGAACAACGTTGAAGGTGAGGAGAATTTGACTCCCAAGTCCATTAAAAGACTTTCAAGCCAGGTTATTTCAAATGTAACAGCCGCCATCGCACGATACTCAGCCTCAGCAGACGAACGCACAACCACCGTCTGTTTCTTACTCCTCCATGTGATAAGATTTCCTCCAAAGTATGTACAGAATCCAGTAGTGGAACGCCAATCATCCAACGAGCCTGCATAATCCGCATCTGAGTATGCAATAAGAGAAAGAGAAGAAGATGACTTATACACAAGTCCTTGCCCATGGGAAGTCTTCAGATATCTGAGGATGCGTTCCACTGCCTAGAGGTGAGAGACCCGTGGGGTATGCATAAACCGGTTGACCACACCAACTACAAATGATATGTCAGGTCTTTTAACTGTTAGGTATATCAGTTTTCCCACAAAACAACGATAGTATTTCGGATTCGGAAGTAAAGAATCATTCTCAGATCCCTGAGCACACAACATGTGGTTGACTTCCATCGGGATTTCCACAGGTTTGCAACCCGAGAGGCCAGCATCTTGCAGAAGGTCAATGCAATACTTACGCTGGGATAAGACGAGACCATCAGGTCGTCGTGCTACTTCTAGTCCAAGAAAATAGCGAGGATTTCCCAGATCTTTTGATTTGAAAGATAGAGTTTACATGTTGCTTCACATGGTGTATCCCAGCTGAGTCACCAATGATAATGGCGGCCTTGTTATCACAATATAATCGTATGGGGACTTTGCTTTGAATCCCAAGTTCAAGTAAAAGGGATCAAATACACATTCCTTCACAAATTCCATGGGCCATTGCCATAAATTCCGCTTCAGTACTAGATCTGGCAACCACATGTTTTTTGTTGCTCCAAGTCACCAGATTTTCCGCAACCAAGGTACAATACCCGGATGTGGATCTACGATCATCAACTGACCCTGCCCAATCAGTATCAGTGAACACTTCAATGGTTAATTTTTTGTTTGAAGAAAACAAAACGCCACGTCCCGGAGAGGTTTTGAGATATCTAAGAATCCGATTGACAACATTCAAGTAGTGAAATTTGGGAGCATGCATGTACTAGCTGATAACACCAACAACATAAGATATATCCGGGCGATATGAGATAGATAGATGAGTTTCCCTACCAGCCGTTGAAAACTATTGGTATCCGTGACGGGTTCTCCACCATCCCTCCCTAATATATGGTTCACTTCAATGGGTGTGTCAGCGAGTCTACACCCACTCATCCCCGTAGTCTTTAGCAAGTCAATGATGTACTTCCTCTGTGAGATAAAGATACCGTGCTTTGATCTGGCAGCTTCAATGTCAAGAAAGTACTTGAGGTTCCCAAGATCCTTTCTAATTTCTTCCATGTTATCCCAAGTTATGACAATGTCATCCACATACACAATCAATGTCGTCAATCTCCCTTGTCCGTGCCTTACAAACAATGTATGATCCACATTACTCTGGGCTTACCCAAATGTCATCATTACTCGTTGGAACCTCTCAAACAAGGCCCTCGGTGATTGTTTTAGGCCGTATAGAGCCTTTTTCAATCTGCATACCTTTATCTCAGATCCCTTAGAAGTAAGACCATGAGGGAGAGACATAAACTTCCTCTTCCATATCTCCATGAAGGAAGACATTCTTCACGTCCAACTGACTGAGATTCCACCCTCTGCAGGCAGCACACGAGAGCAGAATCCGGATCGAATTCAACTTTGCAACCAGAGCAAAGGTTTCCTGATATTCATTTCCGACCGATTGGGTGCATCCTCTGGCCACCAACTTAGCCTTGTAACGGTCCACTAGCTCTTGGGGGTTCCGTTTTACCGAAAAAATTCACTTACATCTAAGTATCTAACCACCGTTTTGCCTTGAGGAAGGTCAACAAGGTCCCATGTGTAATTCTTCTCAAGGACAAGCATCTCTTCCCGCATAGCATCTTTCCACTCTTGATACCTCAAAGCTTCGTGATACGAAGAAGGTATGAAAATGGAGAATAGAAAAGTGACAAAGGCTCTATGTCGGGAGGACAATGAGTTATAAGTCACATAATGAGATAAAAGATGTTGAGTGGAGACATAGTTACCTTGAAGATCGGCAGATAGGTCAGGCGTGGATGCAGGTATAGTGTGCAGTATTTGCATGTTCGTGCCCCTTTGCCGACGAGTGTAAACCTGCAAAGGAGTAGGGTGAGAAGCCAGAGGCGACAACATAACCACAGGCAGTAGCGGAACCACAAGAGGGATAGTAGGAGGAGAGATAGTAGGTTGATATGGAGGAGATATAAGTAAGGGAATAACAGGGGCGCTCACTTCCTCGGTAACAGTATCCCTATGAAGAGAGCTCCCGTAATAGGAATCGAATTCTTGTAAAGTGACATCCATGGAGACAAATGCCTTGTGGGTCACAGGATGAAAACACTTATACCCTTTTTGAGTGTTGGAGTATCCAATGCAGACACACCTAAACACACATGGATTAAGCTTGGAGGTGTGGTGCCCATGGACAAAACACACACATCCAAAGATAGGAGGGGTGAGGTCACTAGGGAGGATATTGAGAGTTTCTAACGGAGTTTTGTGGTTGAGAATACGAGTTGGCAAGCGATTAATAAGATGCGTAGCTGTGGGGACATTGTTCCCACAGTAGTATTTGGGTAGGTGCATTTGAAGAAGTAAACAACGAGCAACCTCGAGGAGGTGCCGATTCTTTCGCTCGGCGACCCCATTCTGGGCAGGGGTGTACGCACATGACGTTTGGTGGATGATACCTCGGTCATGCATATAGCATTCAAAGTGAGAGACAATGTATTCACAACCATTATCGTTTTGCAATACTTTTACTGTGTCATTGGATTGGGTCGTAATCATGTTATGATAATGATGAAATAATGGAAAAACATCAGATTTGCTTTTCATGAGATAAACTCATGTGCACCGAGAACAACAGTCGATAAAAGTGACAAATCATTCACACCCAGAAATAAAAGCAATCGGGATAGGACCCCAAACATCAGAATGAATAATTTCAAATGGTGTAGCACGAGGAGGGGACATTTGAGGAAGAGAGGCCCGCTTGTGCTTGCCCAATTCACATACATCACAACGGAAAGTGTTAAAAACAGATGACGATATAACAGGAAACAATAATTTCATAACAGAGATAGAAGGATGTCCGGGGCGACAGTGCTAGGAATCCAAAAGAGAAGATGAAGCCACATGAAAAGCACTCGGAGAGGAAGTATAAGTCGAGCTGGATGGGTCAAACTGGTACAGTCCATCGCACAGTTTACTATATCCAATCATCATCACCGTCGAGTCTTGAAAGATACAAGAAGAGGGTAAAAAAGACACAGAGCAGTGCATAGAGTTAGTTAATTGATTAATAGAAATAAGATTTCGAGTAAACTTAGAAACATGAAGAACGGACGAGAGAGTGAGAGAAGAGCAGAGATTGGTTCCTTTGCCAGCAATAGAGGAGGAACCATCAACAACACTTACTTTGTCACAACCCGACAAGGGAGAGTAGAATACAAAACATGAAGCAGTGCCAGTCATATGATCTGTCGCTTCGCTGTCAATGATTCACTGGGTTGGGCGCGGTTGGTAGCAGAATGAGCACCAGAGGGGCCCTGGTGGGCATATGAGGAGGATGAAGCGGAACTCTCTGAGGGATGGTCGTGCATCAAACGATGAAAGACAAGAATTTCATCCGAAGAGAGGAGTGGTTGCCGGAGAGGACATATCAGCAGAAGCATTAGAGAGATGAGCAGAGCGGGACTGGGGATGACGGCCCGGAGAGCGACTATAGCCACGACCACCACGAGTAGATGAACCCCCTTTGGGCGGAGGAATGTCGTGGAGCTTGAAACATATGTCCCTAACAGTGTTGTAGATGTCGGCCAACTAGTCCAACATGTCGGCTGACATAAAAGTTTTGAGCAGAAAACACCACGACAATGACATTTTAAGCAAAAATGTCGTTTTTGAAAATATCCCTGATATATCGGTCTTCAGGCTCCGATATATCATCTTACCCGATATATCAAGTGATATCTCGCGGACAATATATGACAAGTATTAAATATATATATATATATATATTTCAATTCTTTTAAGCGTCTGAGCAGTAATATTTTGTTTTGTGTTACATGACCCCCAAAGGCCCATATTTCTCGTCTCCCTCTCATTTGTTGCTCTTTATGTCGTTTACAGTCGTCAACCCTTCTTTTTGTGTAATTTATAAGCTTACATTATGTGTATATTTTTCATTGTATAATTTATAAGCATACATTATATGTATATATATTTATTGTATAATTTATAAAAAATACATTGTGTATGTAACTGCACGTATTTTCAAAAAATGTTTATATATATAAATAAATAAATTTATTTAAATATTAAAATCCGAAATTGTAAAATATCTCTGATATATCTCCCGCAATCCGACATACGATATTTCAAACTCAAACCGACATGAACCCGATATTCGACATCTGCAACCTTGGTCCATAGTGTGTCAGGTCTTCCCACAATAATTACAGAGAAGACGACTCTTCTCCCCAGGCTTAGGTTGTGAGTCACGAGAAGGATGCCCACCTGGGCGAACATGAGCAGCATGAGTAGAGCCATCAGAGATAGAGTTGGTATGTAAAGTCTGGCGACGATCGAATTCTTGTTGAACAAGATTGTACACTTTTGGCGGCGACGGAAGAGGAGACCGCCCAAGAATCTGGGCACTAATTTGATCAAAATCTCGGTGCAGCCCATGGAGAAACTCAAAGATCTGACTGCGTTCTTCGCGAGCCCAAACAATAGCCTCATCTTCAGGAGAGACAAGGGTGAGAGCATCAAAGTTGTCATACTCCCGGTAGAGCTGAGTAAATTCCAGGTAGTAGGAGGAAGGAGGATGATTGTCTTGCCACAAGAGAAAAATCCGCCGGCGAAGTTGAAAGATTTGAGTGGCATTCCCTCGACAGGAGTATGTAATCTCAGCTCGTTTCCAAATATCGGCGGTTGTGTACAAAAACAGATAATTCCGAGCAATGCTCTCCTACATAGAATTGAGAAGTCACGCATCACCATGGAGTTTTTTGACTCCCATTGAGACCATGTTGAAGAGGCGGGAGCTGCTGTAGTGCCGAAAATTTAGCCAAAGATACGACGGCTTTTGAGAGCAAGAGTGATGGACTTCGCCACAGAAGGTAATTGGTGTCATCGAGTTTCATGGTGGTAATTTGAGGAGTTCCGTGGTCAAGGAGAGCGCGGTTGGAGACCATTGTCGGCATTTGTGAGGATTCAACGCGCACATTGGATGACATATTTGGGGATTCAATACTCCCTTCCATAGCAACACGAGGATAGAAACTGTGTGTAAGGTCACAACCAGGAAGAGAGGGGAAAACAACCCTAAAAAATTCTCATAGAAAGAGAAGTGCACAAATGATCCTGGCAAGAATGCCGAGGAAGGGAACGGAGGAAGTCATCCCCTCATACAGAAGGAGACGCCAAAAGTCCTGGAATCGGCCTCATGAGCACATCCCCTCGTGGGATCTGGTGTCCAGAACTGAGCAGAAAGGCGGGCTGGAGGCTGGAGAGAGACGGGCTGGGGCGGAGCAGGTGAGAGGCGGGCTGGAGGCGGGAGAGGGACGGGCTGGAGGTAGGAGAGGGACGGGCTGGAGGCAGGAGAGGGACGGGCTGGAGGCGGAGGGAGGCAGATAGCGGCTGGTTGGAGGGCGCAGACGGAAGACACGACGTAGAAGGGTTTGCGGGATCGACTTCGGCGACGGGGGCGCGATTTTGATTTTTCTCCCTCTGATACCATGTTTAACGGAGGAAATGAAATTTAATTATTGAAATAAGAAGCACTCCCTTATATATGGGAGTGACAACATACAAGCAAACCACCAAAAATAAAACCATAGTTATATATATATATTATTATATATATATATATATATATATATATATATATATATATATTATATATATATATATATATTAGAGCAGCCCGGTGCAATTTGGTCCTTTTCTTCTAAATGCTATGTTAATGTAATTTCCATACTTACAAGAAAGGCCATTCATTATTTCTTTGAAAGACTACTTCGAGCTTAAACTTATTTTTATACTCATTTGGAGTACAAGTTGAATATGTTTCTAGTCTACTGAAAGTCTCTTACTTTTACAGGATATTTTTTTGTCTTCCATTTTAGATGGCATTCTGAAGCGAGCAAAAGATAAAAAGGCCAATGAAACTGAATTAGACGCGTTGCAGCCAATTGTTATGAAGCTTCTTCAGAACTTTAGTAGCATAGAAAATGCTTTTGCTTCGGTAATATCCTTTGTATTGATGAAATATATATAAATTTTTGATTTATTCATTTGACATACTGTTGGCTAGAGAGAGGTTTCTGTTGTGTCATCTGCATAGATTGCTAATTGATTTATATGCCTTGGTCTAAGGAAAGAATTCTGCGCGTGCTTAAGAAGTCGACGTTGCGTCGAATTTTATTCGACGCAGCTTCTAATAAAACTATCAAACATTTTGTAGAAATCGACGCATGCGTCGAATAGTTTGACACTCTTTATAATCTGTGTGCTCTCGATGCATGCGTCGAGCAGAAATCGACGTTGCGTCAATTTGTATTTGACGTTGCGTCGAATAAAGACTTAGAATTTTTTCAAATCTTTTATTATTGTTTTCCCAGCGATAATTTTTCTTATAAAATATATTTGACATACATTATTATAAATTCTACTGAACACCTTCAAGCATTCACAATGCATTGATGAAAAACTTGTGCTTGATTTCGTCAATGGGCTTTGTGAAGATATCAACCCCTTGATTTTCAGTGCACACATATTGAAGGGATATTTTTCCTTTCTCTACATTGTCCCTGAGGAAATGATGCATTATTTTTATGTGCTTAGTTCTACTATGTAACACTGAATTTGATGTAATAGATATTACACTTGTGTTGTAATAAAATATTGTGGAGTTTTTAATAGAAATTATAATCAAGTAATTTGTTTTGCATCCACAATATCTGTGAGCAACAACTTCCAGTTGCTATATACTTATCTTCCTCTGTAAAAGTAGAGGCTGAAGTTTGCTTTTTACTAAACTAAGAAATCAGTCTAGCTCTTGAATTTCTAAATTTTTATATTTGTAACCTTTAAACTGTTCTAGAGATTTTTTTGGATTGCTCTCATTATTAATTTATTTTGCAGCTAAACTTGAATTTCGAAATTGCATTCAAACTTTTTTTTGGAAACTTTGCTGTTTTTGTATGTAACCTAATTTTTTTTAATACAAAATATTAGTGCTTTATCTAGAGTATGTATCAAATAGTCCATAGATTTGGGAGCATAAGAAATTTATACTAATTTCTTCATTTTTAGGACCATTTTATGACCCTTTGTGAACTGCTAAGCGGAGTCTCTAAAAATGTGATCAATTTGCATATACTCGAAAAGGCAACGAGGTATGCTACACTATTAACTTTCACATTATGCCCAAATGTATGTAGAGCTTGTAATATTTCAGTGCTTCTGTATCTGACTGCTGTAGAAAATTTTCGTGCAACTACACTTAAGGTTTTGTATGGTATGCATCTCCTTATTACTTGAATTTACTTATATTGAATTGTACAGAATGATCTATTTAAAGTTTTCCACCGTTCATGAATTCAGTTCCTTAACCTTAAATACAGTATCTTGCTTCTACAGGATTTCCAGAATCAGGAGTTTGCCTTGGACCTTATAATTAGAACCATTTTTTATATTAATCCATTCTAATAAACTTTTGTATATTAGTATCTCAAGTACCTCACATCCCAAGAAGATGCTGGTAGCTAGTATATTACGCTAGCAAAATTGCAGATACCAAATGTCGGGTTCACGCAGATTTGAGTTTAAATGTATGATGTCGGATTCCGGGGATATTTTACAACAATGAATTTTAATGTTTAAATAATTTTATTTATATATATATACACATTTTCTGTAAATATGTACAATTGTGCACATAATGTATGTCTACAAATTACACAATAACCATGTAAGAATATGATTTTAATGAAGTAATGATCACAGTAAACACAATTATAGATATATAAATAATTAAATATTGAAGTAAACAACTTATCTATACTTTTATAATCATTTGAGGATTGCTAAAAAAATGCTGGATCGATCCCTAATTGCAACAACATGACCAGCCCACCACTAGAGATCCTTCCCCAACAGAGACCACTAGTGCACTTAGTTGTGACCACACAAATAGGACATCTCAATCCATGACTATAGGGTTATATCATTCTAATGAGATTTAATGTTATCTTCCCGAACATAGGACATGCTGCAACCCAGTGCCCTACAAAGAGTCTACTCCTCGATGGTGAGGATGAGCCATTCCTGGCCCGATAGTGTATGACAAGGGAATTAGTGTTGTGATCGTTGAGATTGTTTTTGAGAGCAACTCGAGTAAATCACTAGACGCATGATGGAGTGTCTATTGCCTACACCCCTTCTTGATGAGAACCAGATTCTGGTGAGTGACCCATTTATGAGCACAAGACTCTTGACACCTCTTCAAGTCATATCTCCAACCCCCGAGTGTTGAAACCGAGAATTCGGTTTCTGTGGAGTTCACCCTTAGAGAAGGGTGATCGCGCACCTACTTCTCTCCTGCAAGCCAAATAAAAAAGGAAAAGAGAAGGGAACTGATCCAAGGGCTCTGCGTGGAGGTCCCACCACACACCCGGGAGATCTTAGAGCGCTTCGCCTCCTTAGCCAAGTGCCGAGCTAAGGCAACCTCAGAAAGTGCTAGAAGACTGAGGAGCAAGTAAGCATAAAAACATGTCTTCTGAGGTACCACTTGGGTCCTATTTATAGATTTCTGAAAACGGCCTGCAAATAGTCAACCTCTGCTGTTTTGAACAGCTGTATGCAACCCAACTGGGTCTGCCAACAGCGTAACTCCGCTGTTCTAACGGGCTATAGACAGATCAGCGGGGGCAAAATGGTAAAAAACATCATAGGTTGTTGCGCGAGTGGCCCCCTGAAGCCTCTGCTCGCCTGGGGCAGCAAGTGCTTGATGGACCTGACACTCGCCGCCTCTTCCTGGACTTCGGCGAGTACGGGCCCGGCTGGCCCTACTCGCCTTCCTCTTGTCGGCCTTTTCTGGGCGAGTGCAAGCCCTTCGGCTCTACTCGCCCCTTGGTAATCTCACCTCGCTTGGGCGAGCCGGGGGCTGTCGAGCTCTGGCCCCTTGAGTGCTCGCCCGAGACTTAGACAGTTCAATCCGGCTGGTCGGCTCTTGAGAAATTGAGCCCGACTAATGCCGAGCTCCGTTCGACGAACGCTGAGCTCCGTTCTACGAACGTCGAGCTCCGTTCGACGAACGTCGAGCTCCGCTCCGTTGGGCGAGCCAGGGGCTGTCGAGCTCTAGCCCCCTAGGTGCTCGCCCGAGACTTGGGAAAAAGAGAGTCGGCCGGTCTGGCTTCTGCTCGCCCGAGTTCGCGAGGCTTCCTCTGCTCGCGTCACCAGCCTGACCGCACTTCCCCATAGCATCCTGCAGAGCGGTTCAGCTGAGCCTAATCCCGCTAAGAGGGCGAAACCATTCCCTCAAGCGGCCGAGCCTATCTTTGATGACCTGAAAACCAGCCTGGAGCACGAGACCGGTTCCTCTACTTTGCCCGCCCTTAAGAAGGGGAAAAACATTGTTGACCTTTGCGACGACCCGGACGGCCAGCGGGATGACGACGAGGCCTCCGCGCCGTGAGTCAAGACCCCCCTCGGCGACTTGCGGCTTGAAAGTCCGGAGAATCGCCCGCGGGACCCGTCACCCCCCTTTGGGACCTTGGGGCTGGACTCGCAGAGGCCGAACTCGCCAATTCGCGCCCCTTCCCCTCAGCGACAACCTGCCGGGACCGCGGGGAGAGGTGTTGAAGCCATCCCCGTGCCGGGTTTCAACCTCCTCTCGCCAAGAACACATCGTCCAGGCCGCGACAAGAATCTGAGGCTTCCCCCTCCCCACACTTTCTTGGCGGTGCCGAGCTCGTCAGGTAAGGTGGCCTTCAACGGTTCCTATCCCGTAATTTTCCAGGGTACTCGCCTTTCGTACTGATGCTTAACTGTCTCTGCAACTCTTCCCAGCCAGTCTGAGGCTGAGGAATCTTCGGGACCAATCCGCTACTCGCCCCTTCCTTCTCCAAACTTGCTAGACTCCTTCCTGGGTTCTGAAGTGGAGAACGACGAGCTGACGAGGAGGGGGGTCAGGCTCTTCAAGAAGCTTGTGCGCGGGCTGCACCAGGTGCAGGAGGACAACGAGGCGCTGCAGCGCGACTATGCGTGGCTCGTGGACGAGGTGAGGGGCAACCCGGCAGGCGAGGCGATGTCCCCTTCTCAGCTCCTGGATGAGATCGACGAGAGCCTCCAGGCCGCCCAGAGGAACTCGGGGCGGATTCGCGAGCTCCTCAACTCGCGGCGACCTGCGGGGGAGGAGACGCGTGGCCGGGGTAGATAGAAACGACTCCATTGTCGAGCCTACCGGCACTCGCCTCCTGACCCCTCAGCCCGCACATTTGAACTTGTTCCTCTTTCCTTCTGTATCTGATTTCTCCGAACAGTATTCGCCTCTTGGCCTGTAATAACTTTGAATTTTTTTTTATTTTAATGTTTGGTATCCGAATAATATATCGCCCTTTATATTCAGCTCGGCATGTGATGAGACAAGTCATAGAAGTCGGCGAGCTGGGGTTGGCGAGCTGGGACAGGCGAGCTGGGGTTGGCGAGCTGGGATAGGCGAGCTGGGGTTGGCGAGCTGGGGTTGGCGAGCTGGGATAGGCGAGCTGGGGTTGGCGAGCTGGGACAGGCGAGCTGGACTGATCGGTCAGCCCGGCCTCAGTTTTCTTTTTCTATAAATAGGCCCCCTCACCAACCCTGTACCACCGCCTTTATTGCCTTCATAATCCCTCTTCTCGCTTTCCGCCTCTTTTTTTTGTATTCGCGCTTTTAGCCTTCACGCGAGCATGTGCAAGACCAACCCCGACGCCGACGGCCGCTCCAAGTGCGCTCATCACTTCACCGACTACTGCTTCTTTGAAGGGAACACGACCGAAGCGGAGCTTGCGGAGTTCGTCACCGACCACGTGCCCCCCTGGCTTTGAGGCGCGCCGGCCGAGGGAGCAGGAAGCCATCAACACTTTCTACTCCTGCGAGCTCGCCTTCCCCAACTCGCATTTCGAGGTGGGGTTGCGCCTACCACTCTGGCCGGAAGTCCGCCAGGTACTGAAATATTATGGCGTGATGCCCTAAGCTATCAAAGGCGCAAGGCGCACCGAGGCGCAAAGGGCCCCTGGAGCTTAGGCGCAAGGCGCAGGCGCGCGTCTGAGGCAGGTGAGGAGCAAAAATGGGGGGCAAAGGAAATTGGGCTAATTGGGCGCCCAATTCGCTGAAATTGGACGCCCAATTCGCTGAAATTGGACGCCCAATTCGCTGAATTGTGCGAATTGGGCGCCCAATTCGCTGAAATTGTGCGAATTGAGCTCCCATTCGCTGAAATTGAGCGAATTCGGGAATTTCAGCGAATTGGGCGCCCAATTCGCTCAATTTCAGCGAATTGGGCGCCCAAGTACGCTTAGGGGGTGCCTCGGGTGTGTCTAAGATCATGTTTTTGCCCATATCAAATTTTTTTAAAAAAAAATACCTTGAAAGGTCCCGGGCGCGCCTGGGAGCCTGTAAGGAGCGCGCCTGGCCGTGCCTGAGGGGCGCCTGGGGCACATCGCCCGCCTCAGCTGTGCTGAGGCGCGGCGGGCTGCGCCTGGTGCACCCGGCGCCTCAGGCGCGCGCCTTGACAACTATGGCGGCGCCCGCGCAACTCAACTCGAACGCCATTGCCATGATGGTGGCATTCACGTGCTTCCTCCACCGGGAGCGAATAGAGTTCAACCTGACCATCTTCAGGAATATTTTCTCCTACAAGGCGACCCCGGATGACGTCGCCTACTTTGGGGGCTCGCTCATCAAAGATTGCGAGATCGCGAACAAGCATCACAATTGGATAACCAAGATCATCTTCGTCAAGGGCGATCTCGACAACATCCCTTACTCGCCTCAGCAGAAAGGCGAGGAAGTGTACCCCCCCCCCCCCCGTGTCCGGCAACGACGGCGAGTTCCATAAATTCTTCCTCCACAAAGACTTTGAGGTCGCCTTCCTGCGAAGGGGCCTCGACTCTCTCCTCCTCGTTCTTCCCGGCGAACGTACTTTTCTTTTTTCTTTTTGCTCAGCTCGCCGAACACCATAGAATTTTTCTGGCTAAGTTTTTTCATGCAGGTGAGCGACTGATTCCCGCGAACCCGTCATTCGCAGACTCGGGATTATTCCCTGACCCCCTCGCACGCGAGAGGGCAGCTGCGGCGGCCTGCCGAGATGAGCTGGCTTCATCCAAGCCTTCGTCTAGCAAGAAGCAACCTGATGCTGCGGGATCCAACTCGCCCCATCGCCAACAACCGCAAAAGAAGATGAAGAAAGCCGTGGTGGTTCCCCGGGTGAGACATCACCAACAACAACAAAAGCCAAAATACATGAGCTCGCCCCAGACCACCCCGGATGGGTCGCCAGAGAGCTCGCTGAAGGAGATCTGGGGCAAGGGGCGGGGGGGTGGCGAGTCCTCCGCTCCCCCTGCTGCGAAGAAGGCGGCCAGCGAGCCAGACGCGCCGAAGGGCCACCCCCTATTTGGCTTCGGGGGAAGGTGGAAAGACTCGGTCGGCGAACCCATGGTCCAGTGGGACGAGCTGGCCCACCGAGTCTCCATCTCCACCCTTCACCCTTCCTGGACCGACCGCCAGCTCTCCACTGGCCATGCCTACGTGCTCGGCTTCGCCCTCTATGGGCGCGAGGACGTCGAGGCCTATAAGGGTATGACCCTGTGGCAGCTCGGCCACGAAGGCATGCAAGCCCATATGCGGGCTATGGAGCTGCATCACATGATGATCCGTCGTGGCTTCAACCTCAGCAACCACCTGCAGAAAGCCGAGCAGGTACGTGACGTCGCTAAGGATAAAGCCGTCAACCTGGCGAGGCAGATCGGCATCGCCGAGACATTACTTGCCCAAGCAGCCGGTGGGCTGGTAAGTACCGGGTTGCTTCTTTCTCTTTTTTACTTAGGATTTTCCCGCCTTCTTCGTTATAAGTTTGTTTACCATTTTTCTTCTTCAGGACGCCTAGGCCGCTGATGAGTTGCGGGCTTGCGCCACCGGGCTGGAAGAAGAGAACAACCAGCTGCGCGCCCACAAAGCCGAGCTGGAGGCTCGCCTTGCCGGGTTGGAGGAGGAGAACGAGGCGCTGAAAGAGAAAAACAAGGGCCTTCATGGCGAGATCCTCCTCCAAGCGGAAATCTTCTTCCCCCCGGGCAACAGCGAGCCCCCCTTCCGTACAAGAGGTCAAGGGTCTTTGGCGAGGCCGAGGTCGCTGAACGGCTGTGGGTCAACTCGATCGCGTCCACCGAATGCACCCTTCAGATGATGAAAGACACGGGGGTGTTGGTGTAGGGCTGCGAGGAGATCACGGCCCGGGACCTCATGCCGAGTCTGTTCCCGCCAACGCCGCCTAGCGAGGAGGACAACTTTGACCTGCTCTTCGGGAAGGGCTTCAAAGACGATCTTTCTGGAGGAGTGGGCGAAGACCGCCAGTCCGGGGGGGGGGAGGCGAGAGCTGACCCGCACCCTTTTTCTTTTTTCCTATGTAATTCTTTCCCCCCTCTTTTTGTAATCTCGCCTAGGCGAGTTCCCCCTGATGTAATCCCAATTTTACTTAATAGATTTTTTCTATCTTCTTTTTCTTGAACTTTCTTACTGTGATGCATTCGCCTGCGAGCTTTCCTTCTTGAGTGATCTCGCTATGATAGGGCTCGCCGTAGAACGGACGTTAGGACCATTCGCCGCGCTGGGCTCGCCACTTCCAGTTCGTGGAGACCTTGCCATCGTCAAACAAAAACCAGAAAATTTCACAGACCTGAAGGGGGTGGAATGCGCCGCCGAAGCTCGCCCCTTTGCCGGATGTCGAGGACTCGGCTCGCCACCCATCTGCCGAGTTGAGCCTGCGAGCTCCGACTCGCTTGTGAAGACTTTTCTCCCCCTATTCTTAGGAAAGAGGTCAGGCTTTTCAAGTAACATCTGGAGAGGGTAGGATTTCCTCGAGTGACATTCAGCCCTACGAGCTAGGTGAGAGTCTGACAGCGGGATCTGCTCGGGGTCTGGGTAGACGTCATCGAGTGGCATCCAGCCCTGCCAGCTGGGTGAGTGTCTGGCAGCGGGATCTGCTCGGGGTATGGGTAGACGCTCTTGAGTGACATCCAGCCCTGCCAGCTATGTGAGAGCCTGGCAGCGGGATCTGCTCGGGGGTCCTTGTAGACGCCATCGAGTGACATCCAGCTCTGCCAGCTAGGTGAGAGCCTGACAGCGGGATCTGCTCGGGGTCTGGGTAGACGTCATCGAGTGACATCCAGCCCTACCAGCTAGGTGAGAGCCTAGCAGCGGGATCTGCTCGGGGTCCGGGTAGACGCTCTCGAGTGACATCCAGCCCTGCCAGCTAGGTGAGAGCCTGACAGCGGGATCTGCTCGGGGTCCGGGTAGACGCCATCGAGTGATATCCAGCCCTGCCAGCTAGGTGAGAGCCTGACAGCGGGATCTGCTCCGGGTCCGGGTAGACGCCATCGAGTGACATCTAGCCCTGCCAGCTCGGTGAGAGTCTATCAGCGGGATCTGTTCGGGGTCTGGGTAGACGCCATCGAGTGACATCCAGCCCTGCCATCTAGGTGAGAGCCTGACAGCGGGATCTGCTCGGGGTCCGGGTAGACGCCATCGAGTGACATCCAGCCCTGCCCGCTAGGTGAGAGGCTGACAGCGGGATCTGCTCGGGGTCTGGGTAGACGTCATCGAGTGACATACAACCCTGCCAGCTAGATGAGAGCCTGACAGCGAGATCTGCTCGGGGTCTGGGTAGACGTCATCGAGTGACATCCAGCCCTGTCAGCTAGGTGAGAGCCTGACAGCGGGATCTGCTCGGGGTCTATCAAATGCACACTTCGCCCATTCACATGAATTACTGCAGGAGAATTAGCACATCAAGAAGTTTTATTAAAAACAAGGCACCACTTACATGTCTCAAGGGTAAAAACATTTCAAGTCATAACCGCTCCAGGTGAGACTTAGGGTCTCGTTCTCCACATTCCGGAGGCGATACCCTCCTAATTTCAATGTTTCTTTCACAATGTATGGACCCTCCCAGTTGGGGTTGAGCTTTCCTACGCCTGCTGATCTATTCTACCGTGAACCATACAATAGACTGCGGTTGGTATAGAAACCGCAGTCTATACTATCTATTTTAGACCGTGAACCGTAAAAATCTCGTTTTACCTCGACTTTTTGGTTCTTACAGACTCTGCTCTTTGCGTAAAACCCTAAAGGCGATTTTGTTCAAGTTTCTGCTCTTCTTGAGTCCTTGCTCTTCTTTGTTTCGATTTGAAGATTCTTTTTCGACAAATCTCATATTCTTCGGTATATTTTTTCTTATGACTTTTCTCAGTTTTGATCTCTGTGCTATAATGTCTTTATTAGTTGTAGTTGTAGTATAAACTATAAACATTGTGTAGTCGTCTAGCAGGCACCCACTGAATCTTCCAATCTCATTTATTGTCTATGCTAAATGTGTATAAGTTATAAACAACACAATGTGCATTTTTATAGTAGATATCCTAAAAACATACTAACTTTATATATTAGCCTAAATATTGCACTAACATAGTAACACATATATTTATATGTGTGATTGACTGATTGTGTGGTAGTAGCTCAATGTCTTTGCTCTACTTTATGAATTTGGTTTAGGGTTTTTGGATGATTTAGGTTTTTTTAGGGTTTTCTTATTACAGAAAAATGGCTGATAAGGGCTCTTCATCAAGCCAAGAAGAGGCTTTACGAAAATGAACGAATTGAATAAGCTTAGGATAGAGGGGAAGAAACTTTATATTTCTGTGAGTGATGATGGTCGCATTATTCACGGACCTGAGACAAATAAATTGATGAGTTTTATTGGATCTCTTGTGAGGTCTTATGTGTCAATTACATTTATTGCATGAAAGAAAGTTGATAAACAAATTAAAGATCAAATATGGACAGAATTAAATGTACGTAACTTTGTTTTCAATGATTAGTGAATAGTGATTACATAACTGTGTTGATTTAGTTAATTTTTAATTGATATTGTCTATTACTTTCAGATTTATTTTGATAATATTGATGGTCAACGCAATGAATTACTGAAAAACATGAGTGAAAGTTGGAGAACTTAGAAATCTAAACTTTTTATCACTTGTGTAAAAGATATTTATTTGGAGCATCGATACAATGTTCCTGTCAAGTATAGTTTTATTACTCCCGAAGACTGGAGAGTTTTTGTCGACCATCACACCACTATAGAATATATGGTATGTGTTCTTAACTTCTTATTAAATTCAATGTTTTATATCATTCTTTATCTTTATAACTTATAAGCAATATAAGTATTAACAAATATTTATTTGTGTAGGAGAAAAGTAAGGTTAATACAGAGAGTGCAAAATCACAAAAGTTCTTTCTTACTACTTTTAGAATGGATTATTCTGGATTAGAAAAAAGAATGGTATTAGTTCTTTACATCTTTCTCGTATTTTTTATTTTACATATTGATTTTCTCAATAATTTAAATGATACTTTACTTTTATTTTATTGTCAAGGTTGAACAAGGGGCAGCGGCACCAATTTCACGTGCAGAGTTATGGAAAGTCGGTCATAAAAGAAAGACCGGTGATACATTAGTACAGATGCAGCTGAGTTGACATCTAAAATTGTAAGTTTAAATGTTTTATTTATTCATTTGTAAATTATCAATACTTCAATAGTAATATTGCTTGTGAAGTATAGATGTATAATTTCTTATTTGTAATTCTGCATTAATTTATATTACTTATTTTAAGGATGACTTGTCGAGCACAGATGCACATGAAGGACTGAATGTTGACATTACAAAGGTAGCATTGCACATAATTGACTTATGTTGTTCTTCTTCTAGTTGTGAGTGCAACTGGAGTACTTTTGAGTTTGTAAGTATACAAATATTCAATATAAAAATTAATATTTTTATATTGACTAATATTTTTCATTTATCTTAATTCAGATTCACACCAAGAAAAGAAATAGATTGGAGTTTCAAAGGCTTAGTGATCTTGTATACATCCAATATAATCGTCGTCTACAAGCACGATTCCAAAAAAGACGTGAAAAGGGAAGAAATTACAACCCTTTAGTGCTTGATGAGCTAGATTGGAGTAGTGAGTGGATGATGAATAAATTAGAGGATACACTAGTTTTTGAAGATGATAATCTCACATGGGAAGATGTAGAGAGAGCAATTGGAACTGAGTCTCGGAATTTACGAAGTGGAGCTGAAGCTAATCCTCAACTATTGGATGAAGAGGATGAAGATTTCGATCATTTTTTCTTTGTCAATGATGATGAAAATATTGAAGATAATTATGGGCAAAAGACAAGTACCTCAAACCAACCAAACACATGCAATGCAAATAACGACTTACTAGATGATGATTCTAGTTGATTTTTTATGATTTTTTAAATTTTTTTTAAAAAACATTATTTATGCTAATATGCTATTGTGCATTTGATGAAAACATTTTTGGATTTGACCACAATACTATACTAAGATTTTTGTGTTCCATTTTCTGTTATTGCTTTCTCTGAAGTCAAAAATCTGTGTGGTTGTGTGTTTGTATTTGGTAGTTTGGTAGTCTGGTAGATTGACATTGTTTTTTCTTACTGGCTACTGCTAACTGCCCATATATCAGAAGCTACTGCTTACTGCTATGAAGAAAAAATCTGTGGCTGTGTTTGTACTTTTTATTTGGTAGTTTGGTAGATTGACATTGTTTTTTCTTACTGCTAACTGCCCATATATCAGAAGCTACTGTTTACTGCTATGAATGAAAAATCTATGTGGCTGTGTGTTTGTATTTGTTAGTTTGGGACTTGGTAAACATTATGTTTTAAGTTAAAAAAAGAGGTTTAGACTGTGGTTATTATAATAACCGCAGTCTATAGACGTCTATAGACGGCGATTATTATAATAACCGCAGTCTATAGTAACCGCAGTCTATAGAATGTCAACTATAAACTGCAGTCTATAGTCTGACATTAAGACTGCGGTTATAATAAACGCAGTATATAATAACCGCAGTCTATAGAATGACAACTATAGACTGCGATTATTATAATAATCGCAGTTTTAAAACCTACAGACTATAGACTGCGGTTATTATAATAACCGCAGTCTATAGTCTGTTTTTTTTAAAAAAAATTGAGTAAATTGGCGCCTTGCGACATGCTCGCCTTGTGGTCGCCTAGGCGTCCGCCTTGTCGCCTAAGCGTCAAGGCGCCCGACGCTCACCTTGGTTCGCCTTGACGCCATGACAAGAACGCTCACAGAAGCTAATGAATTCCGCGCTGGCGAACTGAGGCTCGTTGTCCGTGACGATGGCTTGGGGTAGCCCGTGCCGGCAGATGATCTTCCCCCAAACGAAATTCCTGATGACCTGGGAGGTCACCTTAGCCAGCGCTTTCACCTCCAACCACTTAGAAAAATAATCTATCATGACGAGTAAGAACCTCCTCTTCCCGCTGGCCTGGGGGAACGACCCTACCAAGTCCATCCCCTAGATGGAGAAGGGCTATAAGGTCGTGATGCTTCTGAGACGCTGGGCCGGTTGTAGTTGAAGGGGGGCAAACAACTGACATTTGTGGCACCTTCTTGTGAATTCTGCAGCGTCGTGGCCCAGGGTAGGCCAGAAGTATCCCTGTCTGACAATCCTCCCTTCCAGGGTCCGACTCTCGGAGTGACTCCCACATTCCCTGTAGGGACATGGACTCCAACACTCCCCGGAGTGGAGTTCTTCCAAGATCCTCTGCACTTCCCTCTTGACCACACAACAGGTCAGCGTCCCCGAGAGAGTCTTCCGATACAATTGTCCGTCCTGGAGGAGATAGTATGCCGACTTGTATCTGAACTTTTTCTAGTCCATCCCCTCCGGATACTCTCCCGTGGAAAGGAAGGTCGTGAACGGGTCCATCCACGAGGAGTGTTGATCCACCTCCATCAGCTCTCCCTCTTCAATGGTAGGGCGGAATAGATCAGTGATGGTACCCCCCACCTGGGGACCGTGCTTCTCCAATTGATCTACCTGCTCGTTCTCCTCCCTGGGCACGTGTCAGATGGAGAAGGTCTGGAACATACCGATGACCACCCCCTTCACCTTCGCTAAGTATAATCGTAGGGTAGGCTCCTTTGCCTCGAACTCCCCGTTGATCTGGGAAGCCACCACCATGGAGTCAGTGAGGACCTCCACGTCAAGCACCCCTAGTTCCCTGGCCAGGCATAGCCCTGCTATTACGGCCTCATACTCGGCCTGGTTGTTAGTGATGAGAAAGTGCACCGCCATTGTTTGCTCGATTCTCGTTCCATGGGGGCTTTCCAAGATTACCCCTACCCCCAAGGAATGTTTCCCCGAAGCGCTGTCTACCTTCACCTTCCACGAAGCCGGGTGAGTGAGCTCTTCCTCCGCCACCTCGACCACGTAGTCAGCCAAAAAGTCGGTCATTGCTTGGGCCTTGATCGAGAGGCGGTGGACGAAGGAGATGTCGAACTCACTCAGTTCCACCGACCACTTAGCCAACCTGCCCGAATGCTCTACTCCCTCAAAGATGTTGCCGAGGGGATGGTCAGTCACCACTCGGATGGAGTGTGCCTGGAAGTAGGGCCGGAGCCTCCGAGCCGAGATGACCAGAGCAAAAGCCAGCTTTTCCAAGATAGAATAAATGATGTGAAATAATTATATAAGTTTGATTGTAAAAATAAAACATTAAAAACATAGACAATAATTTTAATTGATTTAAGCATTCATTATATAACACATTTAAATGATTCAAACATATATTGTTATTTCACAAACATAACATAAAAGAAAATTGCGGATGATAGAAATATCATAATCTATTTTTTAATATCATAATCTATTTTTTAAGATAAAAATATCGTTTTGCTCTCAAAAATGATATGTCAGACATGTTAGAAGATATTTAAAGCTGTGCAAGAACCTAATATGGCTAAAAAAGTATTAATCTTTAACATTTTCTGTTTGCTCGAAAATTGTCCCAATTTACTCGTTCCAAAAAGTTTTTGTTGTTGTTGAAATTTCGTGTTGCAAGTCCTGCTATGCTTGATTTCTTTATAAGAAATAGCAACAAAATAACCGTTCTAATTACACTTATTTCCTTGATGCCTTCTCCCTCCCATTTTCCTTGTCATGCCCTCTGTCTCTATGCCACCATCCTTCTCGAAGAAGGATCTTGGTGGGATCTTGACAACAACATGCGCATAGATTCTAATATGCACATCTTCCAGCCAAATTAAAATGGGTACATTGGTTGAAACCTACACAGAGATGCCTTAGTGTCTCCTACAACATCTACTGGATTCAACCCAACCATGAGCACTACACTCCAGCGCATCACACGACATATATGCAACTTATGAATGGATGTTTGTGCTGGGTGAAACCAATTCATTTCTGATTTGATTGTATTTAACTATTCATATTCTATTAGTTCTCTAAGTCTTTTATTCTATCATTCATATGTGATTTATCAAAGGATAAGTTGGTCCACAAAGAGTGCTAATAATATAAGCTATCTAGGATCATGTCACCTGGACCACCCTGTTAAACTTGCATCCTTGTCCCAAGATCTCACATTCAGTTTACTAGAATTATTCCTTATGACCGATGAGATTGCATGGGATTTCATCAACTTGAGCTCTTGGTACTTGGAGGGTAGCCATGGATGTGATAAAAGCTCAATGGTGATAAAACAAATGAAAAAAAACATAATTGTCCGTGGGAATTATAATTTTCCCTCTTTATATTGATATCGTAAGTAGGGATACTTGCATTTCAAACTTAAAATTCATTGTTTTTTTACATATATATAAGATACAAGCTGTAGGGAAGTTTTTATAAATTTTACTTGTTTTTTTACCAGGAGCTTATGAATTTTGATACTGCAAGACAGGTCCGGTGCAATCTGTGATCCCATCTCTATACAACTGCTTTTTGAAATCTCTAAGGCCCTTCATGATAGTATTGATATTATAAATGAAGAGTATCAACAAAAGTTGGATCTCATCTGTCGTTTCATTCAAATGGTATGTGAAAACTTTTAATGTTACTTGGGATAATATTTCTTTGGCATGCTCAATATTTTATCAAGCACTGAAAATTTGTACGTTTAAATGAAAGCTAATAATATATACCTTTCAGGTCGATTTTGGAGATGACAGGGATTACCATTTAACATTTTTAGCTAAATGTCGTGCAGCTTTCAGTTACTTTGATGTGATTATGGTCAGTTTATGTCAAACTTGTATTTTTTTTTAATATTTGATTGCTATCATTACATCATCAGGTGAATGTCATGTTTAGAATGTGATGGTGACCTGTGAAAAATATCCGTTATTATGTTCCTTTAAACTATCAATTGATAAAGAGGGTATGTAAAGCGCTATTCAAACATTTTGATCGAACGCCACATTTTTCTATGCTTGTTTTCAAGTATTGTTTTCCTCTAAGATGTCGTTTTGATACGATCCCGGAGAGGAATCCGGTAAGGGGGAGAGCCGGCGGTGGTGAGAGAGGAGGGAACAAGAAGAAAAGTGAGGGAGCAACCCTAAATTTCATACATCCAGGCAGAATGAAAAAAAGTACAGCACAACCCCTTATAGGTGCGGGGTGCGGATAACGAGAAGCAGTACGAATAATAAAGTGTACACATAACATAATACAACATAACAGAATGCAAATAAGCTAATCATGTCGACGGCTCATCTTCAGTCTCTCCTCCTCCATACGGACCCGTCGTCCTCTTCTTCCGTGTGTGGACTCGCCACAGCGTCTCATCGGCGTGTGCGTATCTCGTCGGTATGCGCAACCATAACAATGCCTCCATTTGGAAAATATGTCTTGTCCCCGAGACAGTAGTCAGAGGACTGGCGACAGAAGTGATCCTGAGACAACCATGTAGCTAAGGACTCTAGGCGGTAAGACCCAGCAATAGGGACCTCCTGCGAGCCAGAGTCCCCCGGAAGATGGTAGCGGCGATCAAGTAGCTTGACTCGGTAGTACGGCGCCAACTGCCGTCTTTTTTCCAGACCAGAAGAACCAGGCTAGAAAATAGGCTTTCACCAGAATGGGCATGGCCCCCCATCAACATCCCCTGCATCATAGGCTCGAGCTCATCCTTCCGCCCATGGTCAAAACGGAATGGTTGTGCCAAAGCTGTTATGGTCCTAGGCTGGAGGGCACCAACGCAGTCGGTCAGTCGAGATAGAGGCACTCTTTCCGGAGGCTGGATGACGTCGGCGAGCGCAGTAGAAAGCTCTTGGTGGTCCGTCATGGGAGGGAAATGCACATCAGACGGGACCGAGAGGGCCTACAGCCCCGCAGAGAGGTCGACGTCCATGGTTTGCTGGATCGTGCTAAGGGAGACCAGTGGGCGGAGGAGAGCGGAGTCACCGTCGAGGCGGCATGGCTGGCCCCCATGGAGGAACTGCACGGTCATAGTCACCCAGTTGATGCGTTCATCACCGAGCGTGCAGATCCAAGCCACCCCTAAAATGGTGTTGATACCGCCTAGGCCAAATGAGTAGAAGTTTGCGGTCACGGAACATGACTCCACGGAGAGAGGCACGACAGTACAACGACCCTGAGTCGGTCGGCGACACCAGTTGCTCTGGCAGACCACAACATCTGGAGAAGGAACCGAGGGAAGATGCGGTTTTGACTTACGTCGTTGTCCACCATGATGATGAACGGGCGGTCCGGTAGCGTGCTCGAGAGCTGCATTGGCTACTGGCCGGAGATCCCGCCCATCAAGGCTTAGGATAACTCCACGCGGTGGAACGCAGGCGCAGTGGGGTCGGGAGGTGTATCCCCCACGGAGAGCTCCAGGGCCTCAAAATCGTCCTGGGTAACCTCAGGGGCGACGTCGTCGATGATCGCGTGGAACTCTCTCACAGAGCACTCATGGTTGGGGGAGTACAGTTGGATGCACCAATAACAGAGACCCTTGCTGCGAAACTCATTTTTATCACTGTTCAAGATGCGCTGAGGGGGCGGTGGGCGGCCCGACCGATTTCCCCAAGGCGGCAGCCGCGTTGGAGGCGCTGTGGCTAGCGATCGCCAAGGAGGACGAGGTTGGTGGTGGTCAGCCCTCGGAGCAGGTGGCCGGGGGGAAGGTCGGCTTCCACCAGACGCGCCATGTCCATGGCGTCAGAGACTGTGCGGGGGTGGTGCATGATCCGTGAGGAGACGAGAGCGGATATGTGGTAGTAGACCTTTCATAAAGAAGCACAGGTAATGATTAGGCGTTAGCCCGGGGACGTGGGAGACCAGGGCGACGAACTCATCAACATAATCGTCCAGGCCAGCTGTCTGACGGTCGCCGCAAACACGCTCGATAGTGGAGGAGTCGGATTAGCATGTATCATACCACCGGATCGTCTCTTGCTTGAGCTCGGTCCAGGAGAGGCACTAGTTGGATTGGCTGAGCCATCGAACCCAGTGGAGGGCAGAGTCGTCCATGCCAACTACAGTCATAGACACCTTGTCGTGCTCTGGTGTGTAGTTGAGGTCGAAATATTGCTCTGCTTTTGCGATCTAACCCATCAGGTCAACACCGACAAATGAGGGAATGTCTAGGGAGAGGGTGTACCGGCCCGGAATGGGCGGAGGAGTGGCCCCGGAGGGAATGGGCGGCGACCTGACGTCGAGGAGAGAGTCTCCATCCTCCGGTGAGTTGGAGGCGGAAACAACGGTGGCGGACACTTGAAGGGAGTCAATCGTGGCGTGAAGGGCGAGGAGGGAGGCGTTAAGTTCTTGAGCCTCAACGCGGATAAGAGCTTTGGCGGCAGTATCTGGAGCTAGTGGTGGGAGCCATTGGCTGGAGACGTTGGACGACAGCCGGAAGTGGATGGATCTGGTGAAGGCGGAGGAAAACTGGGCCTTCCTGCGACAGATCAACGGAAAATAGCCGATCGACGGTCGCACGTCGTTGGAAGTGACAAATCGGCGGAAGGAAGCAGATGGTGTATCAATCTGAAGCGGATTGGCGTAGATGCTAAAGCGGAAGCGAGATTCGTGTGGAATCCAAATCGAGCGGAATGGATGGATCCTTGTTGGATTGGCACAGGCGGGGCAAGCGGAAGTGAAACAGAGCGTGTAATCCGGAATCGGAAGCAGCACAGACGTGGATTGGAGCAGTTACCGGCGGCAACGTGCGGGCGGTGAGGCAGATAGACCCAAATTTATACGATCCCGGAGATGAATCCAACGAGGGGGATGGCCGACGGTGGTGGGGAGAGGAAGGAGGAAAGAACAAGAAAAACTAGGGAGCAACCCTAAATTCCGTACATCCAAGCATAATGAAAAAAAGTACATCACAACCCTTTATTGGTGCGTGGTGTGGATAACGATAAGCTGTGCGAATAATAAAGCGTACACATAACAAAATGCAAATAAAATAATCATGTCAGTGGCGTGTCTTCGGTCTCTCTTCCTCCATACGGACCCGTTATCGTCTTCCTCCGCGTGTGGACTCGCCACGACATCACGTCGGCGTGTGCATGTCTCCTCGGCATCCGCAACCGTAACACGTTTTTTTGTAAAATATTATTACATGGCTAGCAAAAATGAATTTTCCCGTTATGAAGTTCACAATCCATGTAATGCTCGAAACAGGTATTGTAAACGAAAAAAAATCTAAACAATCATGCGACTTGATTTACTTTGGCAAGTATTTTTGGATGCCCGCAATATTATCGCCGGAATTAGAGTGATACCAAAAGCTTGGGAAAATGTAGTTGGTGTTCTTTGAAACTTCTCCACACTTGAAGAAATTTTTAATCCCCCAAGAATCCCATAATTGAGAAGATTGAAAGCACTTTCATCTAATCATCAATGGATTCTTAATTTGTATATCACTATCGGAGGTATGTTATTGAGTTTCGCTTATCAATTTAGACCATATGATGTCTTCAATTTATTATCTGCAGGATATTCTTGTTCAGTTGAGTAATAATCTTGCAACTGGAGCAATAAAAGGGTCAAGCAAGTTTTCAAACTTTGTCAAAGCTTGTGTAGCTTTTAGTGAAATCACAATTCCATCCATTCCTAGTCAAATAAGATGTATGAAATTGTTTATTGCAACTGCTGAGGTATATCTTTTCCCTGATTTGCATTTCAAAGAAATTGTATATTGTTCTGTGTAAGTTCATTTTGTTTGCAATATTCAGGTTTCACTATTTGCTGGTCTGGTTTCTCATGCTAAAGGACTTCTTAATTCGGCAATAGATTGTTTGCTATGCTTAGATGTGTCAGGTTGGATAATGCGGTTACACATGTTATAATATTTTTGCCATACAGTAATATTTGGTTTGAACATAGTATTTCCATCACACTGTACTTACGAAAAATAAAATAATGAGCACCAAATTTAGTTACAGTCCTTAAAAGAAAAGAAAAACAAAACAACAGCAGTTCGTTCTTTTCTAGGCCGTCCTCCAAGATGAAAAAAAGTACATCAATATAAGACAAAATATTCACCATAGGGATAAGATAACATGAGATGCACAAATAGATTCCCACTCGGTTAATTATGGGTTATAACTAAAATTCAAAATAGAAATATCAAATTTTAAATTCAATATGATTGTTGTAGTGCAAATTTTTTGTGTTTCCAGTGGAAATTGAATTAGATTCACTTTATTACCTCTTAAACCTTAACCTATTGTGTTTGCATTATTCTTTTTTTTTTTGAATATGCATGAAAGTATTCATCATAAGTTGTTAACCATAATAATTACATATCCACCTTCAATCCTATTAGAAGGTATCAAGATATAAAGGAAAATGACATTCTTGTTCACCTTTAACATTGAGATTCACTCAAAAGAAGCCAAGATGTAAAAAAGGATATGTCCATTGGAAGCATTGGCACTTGGGATTTATTGAACATAGGGTTAGAACTTCCATATTCATTGTGCTGTTATTGAAAATCTAATATGAAAATTCTTGCTTTAAACCATCGGCCATGAACTGCTAATCAATGTCGTGGCTTATAGTTTTTTCCCTAGTGGTTTCACATCCTTAGTTCATGAGTTCTTATACACTCATGAAGCTTTTATTCAGACTACGACTTGATCTTCTTTCTAGAATATCATGTATTATGATAACACCTTCCAGGGGATGTAAAGGTGTACCTGTTCAAGTGGAGGGATGGACCTTCATGTGATGATGCACATGTGTCCTTGGAGGAGATGCATTGCTTATTGTTAGAAGTATTAGGAGAAGTCATGTAAATAGACCCATTACTTTGGCCCATATTGTAGCTCATTGTTCAATTAGATTAATCTCACATCTTAGATTGAGATTTCTCTCTTCTCTCTCTTCCTATATATATGTGTATTCTCTCAAGTTGTATAGTGAATTTTTGGCATTAGTAAAATTTCCGATAGTTTTTCTACATGGTATCAGAGCTGGGCGATCTCACTGGGCGGCTACTTCTTTTCTAACCACAACCTCTTTGTTTCCTCTCTCTGGTGGGTTACCTCTTCTCTATCCGATGGGGCCTCGACGAGCTAGTCTCCTCCTTTTTTCATGTCTTCCTTGCCTTTATATAGATTTCTCCGCTGGGTCCCACCATCTTTCACCTCTGCGGCTAGGCCTGTTGGTCGCTTCCTTGATTATCTTCTCGCGTTGATTGCTCATTTCTTCGCTGCTCATCTTTGCGGACTGCTCATCTTTCCTGTATTTTTGCTTTGCCGCGCTAACCGATGCGGCTAGATTCCCTCTTCCCGCTGCTCGCCCGGCTAATATTCTTGCGCGGCCTTTCTCGCTGCTCGCGCAAGCTAGTCGCCTTTGCACTTACCGCTTTCTCGTTGTTGCTTAGGGTCTCCTGGCTGCTTTTTAGTTGTTGTTGCTTGTCGCATAACCGCTGCTCTCTTCTTGTTGTCGGTTTGCTTCGCGCGGTCTCCTTGCTTTGCAGCCTCCTACCCTCACGCGAGTAGCCGTTTTTTTCGTTTCTATTCGCCTGACTACGGTTTGTCCGCCTGGCTGCGGTTTGTCCTTGCCGCCGACCCGGTGGTTCTTGCCGCTTGTCCACTGCACCTAGTTTGTTGTGGCCTCTCTTGCCGCTTGTTGCTGTCTGCGTCTTGTCTCTTTGTCCAGATCGCTTCTTGGATTCTTCTCGCCGTGCGACTTGCAGTTTTGTCTTGTAGCCGCACTTGCAGTTCTGTCTTGTAGCCGCACTTGCAGTTCTGTCTTGTATTCGCACTCATAGTTCGTCGGTTAACCGGTTCTTCAGTCCGCCTGCTCTCTGTCTAACCTGCTTCTGGTCCTGTTGCTATCATGGATTCGACTGCTGCTTCCTCACTTCCTGGGTGTGTTGTTGTTGTTCCCCTTGAGCTTCATGATGAACTTCGGATCACTACCATCTCTCTTCGTGGGAAACAAAACTTTGTTTAGTGGGTTCACTTGGTTAGTCGTGTTCTGCAAACTAAAGGCCTTCTTCATCACCTGACAAGGACTCCTCCCACTGCACCCACTGAGGAGTGGATATGTGATGATGGTCGTGTCCAATCATGGATTCTCAATTCCTTGGACACTGAACTGTATCAGATGACCATGTATCACGAGACGGCTCATGCAATTTGGGAGGATCTTCACTCCCTCTATTTTGTCAAGGATAGTCTTCAACACCTGTTTGACATAATTACCGATCTTCAATCACTTGACCCAGGGGCTACTGGTGACTTGACTTCCTTTGTTGCTCGGGCTAAAACTCTTGTTGAGACATGGATACAACATCGACCTCCCACCATGGATTTGGTTGCACAACGGGCGCAGAAAGAAGCAGTTGGGACTGCCATGATGATGGACCATGTTCCACCCCATCTTCATAGCGTCCGAGCTCAGATTATGTCTTCCACTGTTACTCCGTCCCTATCGAACGTTTGCTCGATGCTACTGAAGGTTACTCCTCCCCCGAATGCTCCTGCAAATCTAACTCCGGCTCTCCTCCAATAGGTCTTCTCTACTCTTGCCCCTTCTGTTCGTGGTCCTCCGGCTCGTGGAGGCCTCCAGTCTCGAGGATGGGGTCGTGGTGGTCGTACCCTCTTTAAATGTTCTCACTACGGTCGGGATGGTCACCTTAAGGCCACCTGCTATCGCAAGCATGGCCTACCTCCCATCTTTTTGCTTTTGTTACTATAGCTTCTCCCTCTGCCACCAGTGATGACATCACTGCTTTGCATGCTCAACTTCAACAGTTACAAGGGGTAGTTAGTCACTCCTTTGGTTCTGTGGTGTCGATCTCAAATAAAGGTATATCTTTTCTCTCACAAACCTCTCACTGGATTGTGGACTCGAATGTCACTCATCACATCTCTCCGCAGCAACCGCCTCAATACTTGGTCTTTGCTTATCCCAAGTTCATCACAGTGGCCAATGGTGACACCACCCCGGTTTCTGGAGCTGCTCATATGGCCCGTACTCCAATCCTTTCTATCATCTGTTCATCATGTTTCGGGATCCCCCTTTAACCTTCTCTTTGTTAGGCGTCTTACTCAGGACCTTGATTGTTGTGTCACCTTCTTACACTCCTCTTTTGTTGTGCAGGATCCACAAATGCAGAATATACTTGGTAGGGGGCGGCTGTCCAATGAGTTGTATCTTCTCGATGTTCCACCTACTGCTCTCTCTGTTGACTCTACTATTTATTGGCATTGTTGTCTTGGACATGCTTCTCTCCAGATTCTCAAGAAAGCTCTTCCGGATGTTTCTCTTCATGAGTTTACTTGTGAATCTTGTATCTTTGGCAAACAACACCGTTTATCTTTTACTTCTTCCTGTACTCAAAGCAATGCTCCTTTTTCATTAGTGCATTCTGGTATTTGGGGACCATATAAGATTCTCAGTGTTTTTGTTTATCGTTATTTTGTGACATTTATTGATGATTACTCACGCGTAACCTGGTTATACATAATTCGTGATCGTGCTGAACTCCCATCCATCTTTCGTGCATTTATTGTGGAGATTTGTACTCAATTTTTTACTTGCTTCAAAGTTATTCGTACTGTTAATGCGCGTGAGTATACCAGTCGAGCCTTCTCTAATCTATGCACCAAGTTTGGTATTATCCATCAGACTTCGTGTGTCTATACTGCTCAACAGAACGGCTTGGCCGAGCGAAAAATCGACATCTTCTCAATATCGCCAGATCTTTCATGTTTCAAATGCAGGTTCTCCCACTATACTGGAACTTTGTCGTTTCTACTGTCTGTCATCTAATCAATCGCATGCCCTCGTCCACCCTCAACTTTGTGGCTCCATTCACTCTCCTTTTTCCTTCAAAGGCTCTGTTCTTTCTCCCGCCCCGTGTTTTTGGATGTACGTGTTATGTCCATAATCTGGGTCCACTCACTGACAAGTTGGCTCCACGTGCTATCAAATTTATGTTTGTTGGATACTCTCGCACCCAAAAGGGGTATCTTTGCTATTCTACTACCAACGGTAAAATGATCGTTTTTGTTGATGTCACTTTTCGGGAAGACCAGCCGTTTCACACTATCCATACAGATCCTCTTCTTCCTCCTCCTCTACCTCTACCTCGGCCCGCGGTTCCAATCACGTCTCCCCCTCCACCTCTCCTTCCAACACCTACTACCACGCCAGTCCAATCCAAACCACCTCTCCTTCATGTATACGCTCGTCACTCCCAAATCTGATGAACTGCAACAGCCTCCCTCAACCGGTGTGATCTTGCGGCCTGTGGATCCAGCATCAACCTCTACAGCTCATCCCTTGGCAAATTACGTCTCCTTACTCCCTACCTCTTCTTAAATTTGCTCTCTCTCTCCTCCATTTCTATACCCAACTTTTTACAGGAGGCTCTTCAGCATCCAGAGTGGCGCGCGATCATGGATGAGGAAATGACTGCTCTTTGGGCCAATCGGACTTCGGATCTTGTACCTTTCCCTCCTAGACAGAGTTGTGTTGGTTGTAAGTGGGTGTTTGCAATCAAACATGTGGGGACGGGACAGTTGAGCGTTTAAAAGCTCGGCTTGTGGCTCGGGGGTCACTCAAAAACAAGGACTTGATTATGATATAACTTTCTCCCCAGTCGCCAAGTTAAATTCTGTTCGGATTCTGATCTCTTTAGCAGTTCATCGTCAGTGGCCCCTGCATTAGCTGGATATCAAAAACGCTTTTCTAATTGACGACCTTCTTGAGAATGTCTACATGCATTAACCGCTCAGGTTTGAGACCACGGGGGGGTCTCGTGTATGTCTGCTCAAGAAATCCATCTATGGTCTCAAACAGTCCCCTCGAACTTGGTTTGACAAATTTAGTAAGGTCGTTCGTGAGGTTGGCTTCAAGGGAAGCTTGACAGACTTCTCTCTTTTCACTCGTCATTAATCAACTGGGACTGTCATTCTCTTGGTCTATGTGGATGATATTTTGATTACCGGCGATGACTCCACATGAATACAACAAATTAAGCAGCACTTAAACTCTGTTTTTCAGACAAAGGATCTGGGAAATCTTCGGTATTTTCTTGGACTTAAGGTAGCAAGGCGACTTGATGGCCTTGTTCTATCACAACGGAAGTATTGTCTTGACTTTCTTCAAGATGCTGGCCTCTCAGGGTGCAAACCTGCGAAAATCCCAATGGTTGTCAATCACAAATTGTGTGCTCATTAATCTAAATCTGATTCACTGCTTCCGAATCCGGAGTACTATTGACGTCTTGTAGGAAAACTAATATATCTAACAGTTACGAGATCTGATATCTCATTTGTTGTTGGGGTAGTCAGTTATTTTATGCATGCTCCACGGGTCTCTCATCTCTAGGAAGTCGAACGCATCCTCAGATATTTGAAGACTGCTCCTGGATAAGGGATCGTGTATAAGTCATCCTCCTCTCTATCTCTTATTGTGTATTCTGATGCGGACTCTCCGGATGATCGACGCTCCACTGCTGGTTTCTGCACTTACTTTGGATGAAATCTTGTCGCCTAGCGTAGCAAGAAGCAGTCTGTTGTTGCTCGCTCTTCTGCTGAAGCTAAGTATCGTGCAATGGCAGCTGTGGTGTTTGAACTTACCTGGCTTGAGAGTCTTCTTGGTGATTTTGGAGTTAAACTATCCTCACCAGCAACTCTGTTCTGTGACAGTCAGGTTGTCATACATATTGCTAACAATCCAGTGTTCCATGATCGAACAAAACAAATTGAAGTTGACTGTCACTTCGTTCAGGAAAAGGTTCAGTTGAAGAAATTGGAATTGCAGTATGTTCCAGCTTTTGGGCAAGTTGCTGACATTCTTATCAAAGCATTACCACGATTATTATATCATCAGTTTTTATCCAAGCTTGGTGCCTACGACTTGTATGCTACAGCTTGCGGTGAGTGTTACAAGTATTAGGAGAAGCCATGTAAATAGACCAATTACTTTGGCCCATATTGTAGCTTATTGCTCTCTTAAATTAATCCTGCATCTTTGATAGAGATTTCTCTGTTCTCTCTCTTCCTATATATATGTGTATTCTCTCAAGTTGTATAGTAAATTTTTTGCATTAATAAAATTTCCGACAGTTTTTCTACCTTATCTTCACATACGAAAGTTTAAATAATGTTTATTGCCAAAGTTGAACTCTACCGATCCACAAAAATCCTGCGGGTTATTATAGATGAAGTCTCTTTGGCTTCCATTGGATGAACTTAAGCTATGTTTCAAATAAAAAAGCTTACCAATGTGGTCCTTGGAAGATATATCAAAAACTCATGTATAATGTTGTAGATATCGTCTGACATAAAGGCTTTTGGGCATAAAACGTCAATACGTCACGACATCGGCATTTGAAGCAAAAATTTCATTTTTGAAAATATCGCCCGATATATCAATTTTACCCGATATATAGGGTGATTTCTTGTAGCCAATATATGGGCCTGAGTATTAAAAATATTTTTTTCAGTTTTAAGCGACTGGGCGGTAATGTTTTGTTTTGAGCAAAGAATTAACCCATGATGTGAGACTAAATGAGACTAAGAGGGGAATGGGCCCAATGGGACACAATACATGGGTTATATACAATGTAAATAAACAAGTTTTCTTATGTAATCTCCAACACTTCCTGCCGATATAGTTTGCAAGACAAGGTGACGTAGGACGAATCTATAGGCGGTGACCAAGCGATTCTCTAACCCTACATACAACGTAAAAACTCATACAATGAATGTGATGAGACCTAAACTTCGTTTTTACAGTAATGTATGATACATGAGAGCCAACTAGACTTGTAACTTAATGTAACAGACCCGATTACATAAATAAAGACTAAAAATACAGTATAATATATGAAAATGCAAGTAAACAAGAATTTGGACGCATCCGCGGAGTCTGGTCGTCGATTCAGAATTGATAAACATGGCAAGTAACCAATTGGCTCCAAAGATGCCTAAAACTCGTCCTCCGTCGCAGGTCTGCATCGTCGTTCCGCATCACAAGTTCTTAGTGAGAATATCAAAAACTTGATCGGCAAATGACACATGTCGTAGAATCAATTTTCGAAATTGAACTTTTTCTCGGACAAAATGACAATCAACTTCGATGTGTTTTGTTCATTCATGAAATACATGATTCTCAGTTATGTGAATAATAACTTGACTATCGCAAAAGAGAATGACTGGTGATGGAAGTTTGACTCCTAAATCAGTAAAAAGACTTTCTAGCCAAGTGGGTTCTGAAACCGCGGTGGCCATAGAATGGTCCTCTGCTTCTGCTGAGGAGCGAGCAACCATAGTCTGTTTCTTGCTTCGCCAGGTAACCAAGTTTCCGCCAAAATATGTGCAGTAATCACTAATGGACCTTCGATCATCGAGTGACCCAGCATAATCGGCATCGCAGTATGCAATGAGAGTCAGAGAAGTCGATGGCTTGTACACCAGTCCTTATCCCAGAGCATTCTTCAAATAACTAAGATTACGTTCGACAGCCTAAAGGTGGGAGATATGGGTATCATGCATGAAGCAACTGACTACACCGAGTGCAAAAAATATATAGGGTCGTTTGACAGTAAGATTAACTTGTCAACGAGGTGGCGATAATACTCCGGATTAAGGAGGAATTGATCAGAGTCTGAACCATGAGCAGAGAGCTAGTGATTTGCATCCATAGGTGTATCTACAGGTTTACACCCAGAGTAGCCTGCATCGTGAAGAAGATCGAAACAATATTTCCGCTGAGACGGAACAAGATCATCAGGTCATTGGGCTACCTCAATCTCCAAAAAGTATCAGAGCCGTCTCAAGTTTTTAGTTTGAAAATGGGGTGCTAGATGTTTCTTGATTTGAGTAATACCTGGAAGATCATCCCCTGTGACAAGGATGCCATCAACATAGATCCAAAGAATCACTGTGCCTGATGGACGTCGACAAATAAACAGGGAGAAGCCCGCTGAGCTGATTTATTAAAAAATACACTCTTCTTGGCTGTGAAGTCCTCTGCTTGGTTCCAAGTGTGGAGCTTGAAGAAATATTGGTGGATTTGTGTCTAGCCTTTTATGTCATTATCTCTTTATTAAACTCATCTTCTCTTCATATTTTCTTCCTCACAATTTGTCATTTGTTAGGATTGTGATTGGATGTCTTCAAGTTCTCAAAACTTGAGTTTTGATCTCAATTTTATTCGGAGATCTTCTTTGTGAGGATTCCATCACTAAATCATTTAATATTTATAAATTTTATCATCTATCGTACATCAGTAGTAAATAATTGCTTTGGATTGCAGGTATCCAAACAATATTTGCATGTTATGCATTTGTTCGTCAATGGTTATTGGTTGCATCATAAACATAAAATGTTATTGATTATATGATATTTGCACTAAATTCCCTTGACCCTGTACATCCTCAACAATTTCATTCTGGCAAATGGCATCTTGATCCTTATGTTCATGTTCTGATTACTAATTAACTACTGATTCCATTGTTTGTCTAATCAAACACGTGAACCCTAAATATTTCCTCATTTAGGAGTTAATTATAACTAATGGAAAATGAGTATTCATATAGCCGCCAAACTCAGGGGAATAGGCTAATTGTGTTGATTATATGCATGTCATTATTAACTAAGTAGATTATACTAAGCCATCTTTGGCTATTGTTCCATATTTTTCCCCTATCAGTCCTAAAGTTGTCAAGCAACTAAGAGACAGTCTTGTTATTCCAGAACCTGTAGTCATTCCATCCCCTCCAGCAATTATTTCTGCCCCCAGTTTTGTTATGGATGACTCTCCAATGTCAGATCTTGATGCCTTGATCTTGGCTGACATTAAAGAAGAGAATAAGGCAGCTGCTGAAAGCACTGTCAGAGTTAGTTCTCCAGTTCCTGTTGAAGTTTCTCCTCCAGCTTCATCTAAACCTGAAAAGCCTATTATCTCTGTTGAGGCCCTGAAGGCTTTAAATGATATATATGATAATCCTCAGGGATCTGATGATGATGATGATGATGATGAGGATGAGGATTCTGATGAGGATCCAAAGAAGAAGAAAGTGTCTAAGAAGAGAAAAGCACCTCCTCCTCCTGCTCCTAAACCAAATCCAACCAATGACACTCCCTACTATATTCTTCAGAAGATAACTCCATATAAAGGGATGTCAGCTTGGATGTGGTTATCTAAAAATGAACAGAAAGAGAGGAAGAGAAGCAGAAGATACTCCCCTCCTCCAACTCAGAAATACAGAAGGGACCCTCCTCCTCCTCCTCCAGCTGCTGGTGCTTCGGGCACATCTTCTCAAAGGCCCACTCAATTTCAAACTTATCAAAGACATCAGAGTAGGCCCTCCTCCTCAAGCAGCCAGCAAAGAGAGTATCCTTCTGACAAGCAGCAACATCAACAACAAACACAGCAACAATTCTCTGAACATCAACAAGCTGAAAGCTCCAACAGACCTTCTCCTCCTGTTCCTTTTGAATATCCAGAGACAGCTACATCAGCTAGGATGGCCAGGTTCCAGGAACTGGTTGGCCTTTCTATGATTAACAAAGCTAAAGCTGAAGGAAAGGATCCCTCAGAATATACAACAATGTCAAAATACAGGAAAGAAGAGCTTCAGAGGTTTGAGAAAGCTAACAAGTTTTTCAATGTTGATGATTATATGAAATTGCACCCAGAAGCAGTAGTCCCCAGAGCCACATCTTTGAAAATTATAGGGGCTGCTGATATGACCATGACCAAAGTGCAAGCTTCTGATCCAAATAGAGAGATTGTTTTTTACCAAGCCTGGAGACAAGAGCAAAAAAGAGAAGCCAAAAGAGAAGAAGCAAAAGAAATGAGTTCTGAGCTATTTAATTTCTGTTATGTTTTTAAACTGTTTTCTTATTTCTGAACAAAGTTTATCTGTATATATATATCTGCTGCATGTGTTATTGATCTCTGCCAGATATATGCTTTCTTGCTTTGTTTATTTTCAGTTTAGTCTGAGTCTGTAATTAGTGACCTCACCCAAATAGGGGGAGATTGTTGGATCCCTAGTTTGATTTGGGCTAGGTTCACTAAGTTAGGATCTTGTGACCCATCTTGTATAGCCAGGGTCATAGTTGTTTCCTAGAGTGTAGACCAAGTCCTTAGTTTCAACATCACATGGACCAGCCATCATCAGACTGTCAGAGACTCAAGACTTAGAGATTTTCCAGAGACTCAGTAAAATGAGTTCGACGTTCGTCAAACTCAGGTCGACGATAGTCGTGCTCAGCTCGACAATCTCAGAGAAAATTCTCTGAGCTGAGCTCGACGAACTTGATTCTCAGGTCGACGATCTTTGTACTCTACCTTCAGCATTCTAAGTCCAGACTTTGTTCTCTAGACTCAGGTCAACGAACTTAGTTCTCTGCTCGACGAATTCTGGGTTCTCTACTTCAACTTATTACTCCAGAAGTTTCTCAATTTTTCTAAGTCCAGAATCATCTTCAGTCGACGAATTCAAGATTCTCAGCTCGACGAACTTTGACCACTTTGGCTAAAGTTATCCAGCAGGAGTTAGTGGTTCTCAGCTCGACGACACAGATTCTCAGGTCGACGATTTCTGGGTACTTCAACACTTCACACAAGAAGTTTGTGTCGACACCAGAAGCAAGACTTGTGTCGACACCAACAGCAATTGTGTCGTCACACAGGACTTATGTCAACACACTCCAGATTTCTGTCAACACAACAATCATGTCGCGACAAGAAGTAATTGTGTCGACACCAACAGCAATTGTGTCGACACACAGGACTTATGTCAACACACTCCAGATTTCTGTCAACACAACAGCCATGTCGAGACAAAAAGTAATTGTGTCGACACCAACAACAATTGTGTCGACACACGGGACTTATGCCAACACACTCCAGATTTCTGTCAACACAACAGTCATGTCGAGACAAGAAGTAATTATGTCGACACCCAGGACTTGTGTCGACACATTCCCCAGAAGTTCTGTCAACAAGTTGTCAGGTCGACGAAATCAGCTATCAGCTCGACGAACTTCATACACAGAATAGGCAAAGTTTCTAGAGAGTGCAGTTCTGTTTTCAGCTCGACGATCTTGGAACTCAGCTCGACGAATAGAAGCTGTCTGGTCGACGAACACAACTTCTCAGCTCGACGAACTGTGGACTCAGCTCGACGATTTCTGTTATCTGTTCGACGAATCCAGACTTAGTCATTTCCAGTCTTTTGTCCTTTTCCTAATGCAATAATTCCTGAGTAATTAATGCTTCAATATTCTCTGAATATAACCGTTAGACAAAGCATTAATTATGGTCTTCTCCAGAATTATTGCTTGTCGTTTTTCCATGGGGCAGTTGGGGAAATAAATCAATGCAGTTTATTCTCAAGGACGTCAGCATTGATTGCAGAGGAATTAAAATTTCGAATGAGAATTTCCTGACAAAAAATATAAAAAAAGTTTCTTCTTCCTTCCTGAAAAGAGAGAGCAGAATACACACAGAGACCAGGAGAATAGAACATAGACACACAGACAGGAAATTACAATCAGTTTAAAACAAGAAACTCTCTGCTCTCTCTCTTAGAACCCTGATACAGCAACTCAAGAAGCCCTAGACTAGAAGAACATCTGCTACCTGAAGAAGAAGAACAATCAATCAAAATCAAGAGTCTTCATTCTTCAACTCTCCAGGACACTTCAAAGGACAACAACTATTCCATCTGTCAAGAAGTTCCTGAAGATCTTTCTGGTCAAGGCTTAAAGATAGAAGACCTATCACCCTGAAGCAAAGCTCCAGATTTCCCTTAACCATTCTACATCACAGGGGGGGTCATTTGCTAAAATCATATCCACAAGTCTTCTCAGTTGTATATTGAGAAAGAGAAGACAATATCATCTCTTCCCCCCCCCCACTGTATAAAGGGTTATAACTCCCTTCAAAAGTTATTCTTGGTTGCAAGTCACCTGACCAAAAGACTTGAGATTTGATTTTTGAGCACCTGATCAAAAGCTCATTGGTGTCAGGCACCTGATCAAAAATCTAAGTGGATTTCTACCAGGGTGGTAGAAGAGTGGATGTACCCAGGTTGGGGAACAACTATAAATTTCTTGTGTTGTCTGGTTGCTCCTTCTTTTTGTTCTTGCTGTGTTTGTGCTTTCTAGGATTGCTGAGTTTATATTTTATTAAGTTGTTTTTGCACTTTCTCAATTACAGCAAAAGCTGTAAAAGATTTTAAAGGATTTAAGAATACTTCATTCACCCCCCCCCCCCCCTCTAGAGTATTTCAGATGTAACACATCACTTTCAGATCGATCAAGACAAAACGCAGAAATATTGAGATAGTGGGAAGAGAAAAGTCACGGAAACCCCAACTCAAAGTGAAGTGCAGGACAAGCATGTCAAATCAATCCAGACTGGCCCGTCAACTAGTAGCGCGTCTCAAGCAACCACGACGAAATGCACTAAGTGTGACAGATATTATCGAGGAGAATGCTTGATTGGCGCTTGTTATTACTGTCGTGAGTCGGGTCACACAAAGAGGAATTGCCCAAAGCTCCGGAATAAAGAAATCAATTCACAACCTCCACTGCAGCAGCAATTATATCAAATGCTTGCTGAGTCATTCGCATCAGCACCGTCACCAACACATGCATGTTTCATATTATGGGAAATACTTAGGTATGCAACTTGAATTGGCCACACCCCCGAATTGCGTAATTGTAGGCTCACCCCTACCTGTGAATCCATCAGTAGATGTCTCCACATCATCGGATTCGAATTCTTCGTATTTCCCTATGCAGAGTTTTAAATAAGTTTTATCTTGTCGTATAAATAGGAGTTTTGAATAAAACTGATCCCTTCAGAAATCTGTATCGCTTAATTGTCCCCTCGCCCACTTTTACTTATTTAGCGATATATCATCGAGTCGAAACTCATATGCACAGACAATTTCTTTAAAAGACAATAAATTAGATACTGCAAAATAATTGGATATTCATAATTTCAAGAAATAAAATACTCACTCTTTTCTTGCCTTTATCTGTATCTTTTTCCACATGAATGTCACGGTTATCGCGGGACGCCATTCTCGAGATTCTGAGCTTTGGAAATCACTGAAATAATATACATCTTAATTTGGGTTGCGTCTCATTTTACACGTAGCAAAAAGCGTAAAAGATTTGGAAAAATTCGCTAAACATCGGGAAAGCTAAAACGGTAAACCGGAAATCTCAATTAAATTTATAAAGGCCGAAATCTGATTTTATACTTTGTCGGACAACTATAAATATGTCTCAAAATGGGCTAAAACCAGCCCCCAAATGGACTTCTCTTGCTCTTAAAAGTGTTGTCCAGCAAGGTATAAAAAGTGAGCTAAGCCTCCATATATATAAAAAAACAAAAAGCCATGCAGCAGCAACAAAACAGCGTGAAAACATCCATGAAAGTAATAAACTAACCAACAAAAGGAGGAGAAAGAGGGAGGAGGAGAAAGGGCACTGTTCAGCTAGACAAGGAGCTCGGGAGCAACAGCCAAGAGAAACAGCAGCAGGGCAACAGTCTCGGGACAGCAGTTTGGGAGAGTAAAAACAGCAGGTTGGTGCAGCAGAGAGCAAGGCAGTCCAGCGACAGAGGTGCAGCAAGGCAGTCCAGCGGCAAGAAGCAGCTAGGTGGCAGCAGCAGCTCAGGACAACATTCTCGGGAGCAGCATCTAGGAGGCAGTGGTGCAGCAATATATCAGGGAGCAGCAGCTCAGGCAGCAGGGAGCAGTAGCTTGGGCAGCATGGGAGGGGAAGAACAGCCGGAAATGGGAGATGAGGAGGGAGTCCATCACATATTTATATAGGTATATAGGCGGTGAAGAGGCAGCAAGAGGCCAAAAGGAATTTGCTAACTCATATAGGTGTCACCAATTGAATTTTCAAAGTCAAATTCAGCTAACACTTGGCTAGCCAAGTGTCAAAACAATCAAACCTCCATATTATCAAGCTGCCAAAATTCATATAACCAGCCATAACTTGATAACAGCAGCCCAAAAGGACTAAAGGCAGCCCACTTAATAAACTCAGCCCAAAGAAGTAGCTAGCCCACTTGTGATTACCTTTGATACTCAAAACAATAATAAAAGAAAACGGAAATAAAGCTAAAAACAAATTCGTCAAAAATAATTCGGAAACTTTTCAAATGCCTCTTTCATCATCGGGGATATAAGAAAATTTTATACGTATTTTTATTTTGGGTCGTTACGAGTAGTGTAAGCAACACAGCCAAAAGGTGTCAGATGCGGATGAAGTTTGAAACATGCCTCCCGAGAGTGTCCCCTTCGACCACAGTAATCACAGATAAGCATAGAAGATCCAGGAGTAGGAATGAGACCATGGCCAACACTAGCCAGGGCAGAACGATCTGGAGGAGCCATAACACTGAGAGACTTGCGGCGGTATTCGTCACCCAGAATCATGTTGAACGCCTCCTGAGGGAGGGAAAAGGAGAACGGTGGAGGACATGTGTCCGAACCATATCAAATTCTATATTCAATCCCAACAAGAAGACATGAAGACGGAAGCGGTCCTCACGTTGCTTTAACAGAACGGCATCAGCTGTACACGCTGGAGTGAAATGTGCAAAGTAGTCCAGTTCTTGATATAGACACTCAAACTCCGAGAAGAATGATGAAACAGTCATCGATGGCGAGTGAGCTCATAAACCTGAGTTGAACTGCCAATCTAAGAGTATGTTTCACGAGCACGAGTCTAGATCTTGAAAGTCGAGTCCATCAACACATAGCTCTGATAGACCTTAAGAGACATCGAATGCAGGAGCCAGGAAACAATTAGAGAGTTGTCAAAATCCCTGCGCTTCCAGGAGGGGTCAAACATATAACCAAACATCTATTGGCTACAGATGACATGTTGGGCAGTACGAGACCATTCAAGGTAATTCGTGTCATCCTCAGGGACCGTGGTAATTTTTGTCACGACCCGTCTCGACAACAGTCAGAGTGCGCTTCGGGCGGGCCGTGATGCCACAGGAATGGGCGGAAAGAAAACCATGTCTACTAAGACGGATGCAGAGAATACTAAAAATAGCTTTAAAATAGTAAATTTGGAGAAAAACTGTTTGATTTTTATGCGGAAGCTTTTAGAGTTTAAAACAGTAAGAATTTTAAATGCACATGTATTTTATAAAATCATATTTTACAAGGCACTGTTACAGATTTCATGCAATTATGATTCAAAAGATGATACACATGCATTAATATTAAATTCTAGTACATAAAGTATTTAAATAACCTAGCAGTTGTCCATGATACCAGAGAAAATGTCTGATTGCAATTATTACGTAAAAGAAATATTTGACAGTAAATAAAATGTAAACATAGAATCTGCAAAACAGAAAGGAAAAGCCTCAGAACATAAAAATATACAGGGTGAGCAAAATAAAGTACAGAATAGTATGAGTGTACCAGTTTTCATAAATCAGAACATCTAACTCAGACAGGTAAAATAGTCAAATAGAAATAATTGAATTAAGCTTACTCTTGAGCATAACATATAATAGAACAAGTAATATCATAAGTTGCAATCAATGAAGTGTGTGGGTGTTTTGAGTGGTGTACATGGTTCACACTCAGTACGGATACATGTCTTATTAGGAAACTTTCTGCTTGTCGTGACCCTCGTCACGGCCCATGCCCGACTCAAGGAGGCTTAGTGGGTCCCAATTTACACCGTTAAAGCTGCAACCCAAGTGACTCCAACACGTTTCAATGTTTGTTTATGATATTATGAGTTACATGATTCACACTGTAGTGATTTAATCGAAACTAAAACACTTTAAAGTGAACGAACACACCCAGAATAGGTTTTACTCAGATAGACATACGAAACCAGATTTGACGACACCGAAGGAACCAAACAATGAGTTTTAAGCATCGCGGGTTCGAGAGGTTAATGTCATAATATCAAGAATATTTATCGAGTATATTGCAGAGGTAAATTGAAATGTATTAGATCGGAGATGTCAAGTACTCATCTAGGTTAAATCATCTTTTGACACAAGTATTTTCCAAGTAAAAGAAATACGTTATGAGCATGATATATTCAAACACCGATCATATACGTGCTAAGCCGAATTCGTTATAATTATTGTCGTGATAATGTTGCTCGTGATTAACGTTCTACGATTCTTCAAATTATTCATCAACTGAGATGCAAGTCATCTAAATGAATATTCAATTAAGTATATCACTCACTAACTCTTCTCCCAATTATTCAAATATAGCATTCATCTAAGTGTGATCACAAATTCATATAATTCCAAATATATTACACCCTAAATTATAAGTTATCAGACTGGGTATTCGAGATTTAAACTTATTGACCAACCAAACATTTCAGGATGAAATCATAGAATCGTAAGGACAGACAAAACAATTAGGATACAAATTCATTTAATAGATCAATATATACAGAAATGCAGTCATGAATCAGAGAACAGATACATAAATTTAATTTTGATGCTTGCAAGAGAGAGAGATCTCTACTTGCCTGAAGGAGGCGTCTGAGCGGCGCAAGCAAGATTTGGAAACCCTAATTGGACCTGCTCGAAACAATCACAGACAATGCTTGATAATTTGACATAACGGAAAACAAAACGCTAGCACAATAATTCATTTATCGCAAGACTCAAACAAGAGCAGGATAAGAGATTTACCTCCTTCAAAAGAGAGGGGAGAAGAGACTACCACACAAAAACGGAGGCTTGACGGCGCTTGGGTTACGAAAACCCTAATTCAGAGGGTGATTTTGCATGATTCCCACCAACTGAATCGAGGAACGGACCTGGAAAACACAAATACCCAAAGGTTAGCCGATTAGGAAAGAGACAAAAATCATGAATCACAAAATATATGAAATTGGAGCGCAAACTTTCCAAGAAAATTTCATGGAAATCTAAATAGAGTGGAGAAGAGGAGGTTCTTACCAGTAGGAAGTCAAAAACGAACTTATGGAGCCAAAATCCAAGACCCTCTTGTAAACCCTAGCTGAAGACGGAGCCCAAGTAAGAGAGGAAGAGGGTTGTCGGCCCTAGGAGGAGGAGAAGGGTCGCTGCTCTCACTAATCAAAGAAGAGGAGGCGTTGCCGGCCCTAGCAAAGAAAGAGCTGAAGCAAACGGCCATGGCAGGAGGAAGCGACGCCGACCACGGGAGGAGAAGGCGGCGGCCTGAGACGGAGGAGGATCCAAAGGAGTAGTCGGTGCCTGGAGCAGGAGACCGGATCGGCGCCTGGAGCAGGTGACGGGATCGGCTCCGGGAGCAGGAGACGTGATCGGCACCGGGAGACGGGGCTTGCGGAAGTAGCGGAAGCAGGCGGCGGGTTAGCACTGGAGTCGGGATCGGGAAACGGGAGTCGTGCGGGTTCACGGAAATAAGAATACGGGAGGGGCTGCTGGTTTTAGGTATGAGAGGATTAGGGTTTTTTATTATTATTATTATCAAAAATCGGGTTGTTACATTCTCCCCTACTTAGGAAGTTTCGTCCCGAAACTTTCTGAGAAGCTCTCTGAATGGGGACTCTTAGGGCAAAGATTCAGATGACATTCATTCCAACAAGTTTTGCAGATCAAGGCATGGAAGTTAACTATGAATACAAAGAAATAGAAAGGAGAACAAGCGTGGAGACTTACTATGATCAAGAGAAAAGGTTAGAGATACTTGCAACGCAGGTCAGATTCAAGTTCATAGGAGAACTCTTCAGACTTAGCGGGTACGGCCAGATATAAAAGATTGGCTTCAGAAAACACAGGAATGCTTCAATTAGCTCAAAATTGAAAGGTAAGACTCGAGAACTTGAGAGCGAGAAAATTCTTGCACGAAGCGAAGATAGAACATCGAAGAGGAAAAGGAGCTGAATGACGATCGAGTATCGACAGAAGCGAGTCAAACTGGAGTTTGAGAATCACAAGACAACTTTGAAGTAATTCAGCAGAACAATTTACAAGAACTCTCATTTGTCGCTGACACTCAGAAGCTATCTAGAAAGAGATATAGGATGACCAGATAAGATTGACAGACACGCGAAACAGGAAGGACTAATTACAAATATCGGGAACTTGAAATTAGGTATTCTAACGCATTTCCTACTGTCAGGTACATAAATTATGTAATAATTACAACATTTTTATTGGACAACTGTCATGTGCAATGTGAAGCAAATAGAAAATTCATGTGTGTACAATCATTATTGTTGTTCTTAGCTTAACACTTGTGCAATGATTTATGATATGAATGCAAATGAATGGATACTCATATCATGTTAAGCGCTCATATCACTTAACATATCATGCATACTAGGACTCTAATGTCGTCGCACTTGAAAATATTAAACCGCTCATATAATTTAATATTCGCAAGCGGTGTATATCCTAGTGGAAATTCATATGCACAAAAATGTTAAGTTTTCTCATAACCCCTTAAGATTTGTGTGCATACTACTCATGCTTATGAGTGAATGTGTGCGTATTTCAGCCGCGAATAACAGATAATAACAAGTGAGTGAATAAATGATGCATGTATATTTTTTTATCATAAAGTCCAAAATATTTGTTAATTACAAAAATATTTTATTTTTTTGAACTAACCTTCCTAACCTCCCTCTGATACCAACTGTCACGACTCGTCTCGACAACAGTCAGAGTGCGCTTCTGGCTGGCCGTGATGTCACAGGCATGGGCGGAAAGAAAACCATGTCTACTAAGCCGGATGCAGAGAATATTGAAAATAGCTTTAAAGTAGTAAATTTGGAGAAAAACTATTTGATTTTTATGCGAAAGTTTTTAGAGTTTAAAACAGTAAGAATTTTAAATACACATGTATTTTATAAAATCATGTTTTACAAGGCACTGTTACAGATTTCATGCAATTATGATTCAAAAGAGCATACACATGCATTAATATCAAATTCTAGTACATAAATTATTTGAATAACCTAGCAGTTATCCATGATACCAGAGAAAATGTTTGATTGCAATTATTACATAAAAGAAATATTTGACAGAAAATGAAATGTAAACATAGAATCTAGAACTTTAAGCAGATCGGGCTCGAGGACCTGGCGGCGCTGCACGAATGCTAAGACAATTCCAAAACATAAAGGAAATGTCTCAGAACTTAGAAATACATAGGGTAAGCAAAGTAAAGTACAGAACAGTAATAGAAGCAGAAATGTATGAGTGTACCAGTTTTCATAAATCAGAGTTGCTAACTCAGATAGGTAAAATATGCAAACAGAAATAACTGAATTAAGCTCACCCTGGAGCATAACATATAATAGAACAAGTAATATCATAAGCTGCAATCAATGAAGTGTGTGGGTGTTTTGAGTGGTGCGCATGGTTCACACTCAGTCCGGATACAAGTCTTATTAGAAAACTTCCTGCTTGTCGTGACCCTCGTCACGGCCCAGGCTCGGCTCAAGGAGGCTTAGTGGGTCTCAACTGGCACCTTGAAGGCTGCAACCCAAGTGACCCCAACATGTTTCATTGTTTGTTTATGATATTATCAGTTACATGATTTACACTGTAGTGATTTAACCGAAACGAAAACACTTTAAAGTGAACGATCAGACCCAAAATAGGTTTTACTCAGACAGACATACGAAACTAGATTCGACGACACTGAAGGAACCAAACAGTGAGTTTTAAGGCTCGCGGGTTCGAGAGATTAAGGTCATAATATCAAGAAGATTTATCGAGTATATTGCAGAGGTAAATTGAAATGTATTGGATCGGAGATGTCTAGTACTCATCTAGGTTAAATCATCTTTTGACACAAGTATTTTCCAAGTAAAAGAAATGTGTTACGAGCATGATATATTCAAACACCAATCATATACGTGCTAAGACAAATTCATTATAATTATTGTCGTGACAATGTTGCTCGTGATTAACGCTCTACGATTCTTCAAAATATTCATCAACTGAGATGCAAGTAATCTAATTGAATATTCAATTAACTATATCATTCACTAACTCATCTCTCAATTATCCAAATATAGCATTCATCTAAGCGTAGATCAATAAAAGACTCGTTCATGATCACAAATTCATATAATTCCAAATATATTACACCCTGAATTATACGTTATCAGACTGGGTATTCGAGATTTAAACTTATTGACCAACCAAACATTTTAGGATGAAATCATAGAATCGTAAGGACAGACAAAATAATTACGATACAAATCCATTTAACAGATCAATATATACAGAAATGCAGTCATGAATCAGAGAACAGAGACATAAATTTAATTTTGATGCTTGCAAGAGAGAGAGGGATCTCTACTTGCCTGAAGGAGGTTGAATCTGACGGAGGCGGCTGAGCGGCGCAAATAAGATTTGGAAACCCTAACTAGACCTGCTCGGAACAATCACAGACAATACTTGATAATTTGACATGACGGAAAACCAAACGCTGGCACAATAATTCATTTATCGCAAGACTCAAACAAGAGCGGGGTAAGAGATTTGCCTCCCTCAAAAGAGAGGGGAGAAGAGACTACCTCGCAGAAACGGAGGCTTGACGGCGTTTGGGTTACGAAAACCCTAATTCGGAGAGGGATTTTGCATGATTCCCACCAACTGAATCGAGGAACGGCGCCAGAAAACACAAATACCCAAAGGTTAGCCGATTAGGAAAGAGGCAAAAATCATGAATCACAAAATATATGAAATTTGAGTGCAAACTTTTCAAGAAAATTTCGTGGAAATCTGAATAGAGGGGAAAAGAGTAGGTTCTTACCAATAGGAAGTCAAAACCGAACTTATGGAGCCAAAATCCAAGACCCTCTTGCAAACCCTAGCTGAAGACGGAGCCCAAGGAAGAGAGGAAGGGGGCTGTCGGCCCTAGGAGGAGGAGAAGGGTCGCTGCTCTCACTAAACGAAGAAGAGGAGGCGTTGCCAGCCCTAGCAAAGAAAGAGCTGAAGCAAATGTCCATGGCAGGAGGAAGCGACGCCGACCACGGGAGGAGGAGAAGGCGGCGGCCTGAGACGGAGGAGGATACAGAGGAGTAGTCAGCGCCTGGAGAAGGAGACGGGATCGGCGCCTGGAGCAGGAGACGGGATCGGCGCCGGGAGAAGGAGACGGGATCGGCGACTTGAGACATGGCTTGCGGGAGTAGCGGAAGCTGGCGGCGGGTTAGCGTTGGAGTCGGGATCGGGAAACGGGAGTCGGGCGAGTTCGCGGAAATAAGAATACGGGAGGGGCTGCGGGTTTTAGGTATAAGAGGATTAGGGTTTATTATTATTATTATTATTATTATCAAAAATCGGGTTGTTACAATTTTCAAGGAGCTGGAGTGGCCATGAGGCCGCTGAGGCTCAACCATCGGAGGCGGGATCAAACTCGGAGAAGAGACTGAAGAATCGGATTCACACATATCGACACAAGAGCAAGCAGAGGATCAACTCATCATCAGAAGCAGAGAACGGCCAAGAACGACAGCAAGATAGCGGCAAGGGACGGCTGTATAGAACGGCAGCAAGACACGGAACGACGGCACGACACAACACGGCTTAGAACGGTGGCACGACACGACGGCACGGGATGGCGACACAAGACAGCCGCAGAGAATGGCGGCGGCACAACAGTCGGGGGCACGACAGCTGCTGGACGACGGCACGGGACTGCGTTCATGGAGGAACGGCGAGCCGCTTCATGGAGGAACAGCGGCGGCTTTCCTCTCAGCAGCCGGCACGGAAGCCGCCCGACATCCTGAAGGTTGCGAGCAGAGAAGTTCGAAAGCGGAAGCGATGGAGCGGCGGCGGAAGCAGTGGAGCGACGCGGTGGATTTGATCGGAGCGGGAGAAATCGGGGGCGGAACCGAGAGGCTAGGACGCGGGATTTGGCTCTGATACCCTGTGGAAGGAATTAATAACATGTATGTCTCAAAGATGGTCCCTTACTCATACATATACTTGAGTAAGGAAAAACCTAAACAGGGAAAAAGACTAAACTACCCCAACCTGGGGTGCATACAGAAAAGAGACATAATGTTACTTGATAATAACATATTACAACTCGCTTCTCCTTGTCTTTGTAATTCAAAAGCTTTCTTGCATCAAAGTGGATGTTTTATGCAGGTTATTAGCTGTGTAGATATTGTTTCCTTTTTTCCATAATTTTGAATAATTTTCGAATAATCTTGAAAGGCTTTAGACTTTATGAACCTGAGTTTCAAACATGCATTCACGGGTTAATGATGTAAAGACAAACTTCTTCGGTTAGATATGCAATTATGATAACACTTGGTGTGAACTATCTTTTGTTTGGTTTGCAGGTTCCCATAGATCTTTCACTGAAGATGAGATCATATCTCTTACATGCAAATTGTGCAACATGTTGACTTTTGTTCCAGGTTGGTCCGATACTTGCATTCAATATACGTCAAGTTGTTGTATGTTATTTGTAGAAACGTAGACTATATGAGGGAAAAGGATTTTATTTCTAACTTCATGTATTAATACAAGGATTTGTACACAAATATATAGGAAGGAGTGAAAACTCAACTCCAAATCAAGATGTGGAACTAAACTAAGCATGCCAACAACTTGTCTTTAGTTGGTCTAAGTCAATTCTTCTACACTCCCCCACAAGCTTGGAGCATACGTATTATTGGTACAAAGTTTGGAAACAAAATGTCGGTATAATGGGCATGGTAAGACATTGGTGAGAATATCAGAAATCTGCTCGACAGCGGGTACATATCGCAAATCAAGTTTATATAGCTGAACTTTTTCCACAGACAAAATGACAAATCAACTTCAATATATTTTGTACGGTCATGAAAAACATGATTCTCTGTGATATGGATATTTGCTTGACTCTCACAGTAGAGAACCTCTAGAAAAGAAAGTTTCACACCAAGCTCAGTAAATAGATTTTCCAACCACGTGAGTTCAAAAATAGCAGACATGAGCGTGCCACCACCGTTTGCTTCTTGCTTCGCCATGTGGCAAGGTGTCCTCCAATGTATGTGCAGTAGCCGCTCGTAGACCGATGATCATCAGGAGAATCGACATATTCTTCATCAGAGTAGACAACGAAGGATAGATAAGATGATGGCTTATACACAAGCCCTTGTCCTGGGGCATTCTTCAAATAATGAATAATTCGCTCGACGGTCTGGAGGTGGGACAACCGAGGAGCCCATGAACCAGCTAACCACCCCAATAGCAAGGGATATATCAGGTTGTGTGACAGTTAAATAGATGAGCTTACCAACCAGGCGACGACAGTACTCCAGATTAGGGAGAAGCAGATCTAAGTCAGATGGATGAGTGCAGAGCTTGTGGCTGGCATCCTTTGGTGTGTCAGTAAGTTTGCATATGGAGTAGCTTGCATAGTGAAGAAGGTCGAGACAGTACTTCCATTGAGACAGGACAAGCCCATCAAGTCGACGAGCTACCTCGATGCCCAAGAAATATCGGAGGTTTCCCAAATCTTTGGTTTGAAATATGAGCTCAAGTGCGTCTTGATCATAGATATATTATGCAAATCATCGCCCGTGATGAGAATATCATCAACATATACCAAAATTTTCACTGTGCCTGCCGGGCGGCGATAAGTAAATACGAAGTTTGCCGAGCTATGAGTGAAGCCAAAATCTAGAACGACTTGATTGAATTTATCAAACCAAGCTCAAGGAGACTGCTTGAGGCCATAGAGAGATTTCTTGAGATGGTAGACAATGGACTCCCCTGTGGTTTCATTACAAGGAGACTGCTGCATGTAGATAGTCTTAACGAGATCATCATTAAGGAAGACATTTTTGATATCGAGTTGATGCAACAACCAATGATGATGGACGGCCAAGGCGATCAAGATCTGTACTGTATTCAACTTAGGGACATGGAAGAATGTCTCCTCATAGTCGAGGTCATATTGTTGAGTGAATCCGCGATCTACAAGACGAGCTTTGAGGCGCTCAACGGTCCCATCAGGATGATACTTCATAGTGAAGACCCATTTACATCCCACATTGAATTGGCTAAGAGGAAGGGGGACAAGGTCCCATGTCTGATTGGCCCGGGGATGAAATGAGAGGCACATCTCCAGAGCCGTAGACCAGGGTGGTATCGTCATTAGCCATTGTGATAACCTTAGGACAAACATAGTTTGAATACTCAAAAGGCTTCTGCGGCGTAATATGATTTGTGGCCCTAAAGTCCACTATCCAAGAGGGACTATGGGAAAAGCACGATATACCATCATTGGAGATAGAGACGACCATGCCAAAAGTTTGAGTGACCAACCCCTGAAAATGTAGTTCTTCTCGCAATATGTCAATGTCGGAGAGAGAGGTGGTAGAAACATCCATCGCAGGGGAAGCGTGCTGCGGAGAATTGAAGGGATGTGGCGGGAACCCATGTTTTCTATAACAGGTGGCCTCAGTATGATTCTTCCGGCCACAATGGATACACAGGCGAGTGTTTTGCCCCTTGGAGCAATTGCAGTCATCGCACCCACAGCTCCAAAACCCATGGAGACCTCCACAGTACCCAGGATATGGAGGACAAGCGTCCGTAGAGTGTTGGAGTAGGGTAAAAGCAGGAGTCATCAGGACATCGACGGGCATGGTCACCTTCAAAATCATGGAGCACACATCTAAAAGACACAAAATCGTGGGAGGATAAGATTGTCACATGGGCACTGTGGAGATGAGGTGGGAATTGTGCCATCATTAGAGCTATGTCGACAGCGTCCTTCTGTGCTCGTTGGGTAGCGAGATCCAAGGTCGGAGGTTGTTGTTGAACCCAGACCTCGACGAGTGTCTTGTATTGGGCCACAAAGGATGGCATGTCACCGTCTAAACCATGTTCAATACTTCATCGTTTTGTAGGTCCCGAAAGATATCGAACAGATGATGAAGGTTCCCCTGCCCAGAGTATAGGGTCTTTAGTTCATCTCACATGGCCTTTGTGGTTTCGTTGTGCATTGACATGGGATATGGCTGACAGTACATGGAGTTGAGGACCCATGATTATACATGTTCATCATCCCGGAGCCCTTGCTTGGTAGGCTCAACAGGGGTATCACGAGTGACATGATGAAGAAGACCTTTTGTCTATAGGACTCGGCGCACTGAGTGTACCCACTCAAATTTTTTCTTCCCGGTGAGGGAGATAGTGGTAATGCAGAGTTCATATAGAATGTCGAGGGGTTGGAGCGAGTGCAAGAAGGGTGGAGGGAGCGAATGCAGCGTTCATTCCGCGTGATGAGACATGGCTGGGAGAGAATGATAGGAAATAGAGGTTTTACGAGCTTTGGAAGAAGTGGCTTGGAAGGGTGGTTTGGCGAGCTTCAGAGGAAACTGCTGTGAAGGAGACGGTTTGCGAGATCTGAAGGAGTTGCTGCAAGCTCAGGAGTAGTGAGCCCGCTAGTTCTCGAAGGGAGAGAAGCAGCGGGCCAGCAGAAGGCAAGCTTCTACGAGCAGCAGAAGCGATGCAGGGTCCAGGTCACAAGAAGAAGTTGCGAGCTCCTTGCACGAGCTTATGCGAGTTCAATGGAGGCAAGGAGAAATCGTGTCGGCTAATTCCATGGAGAAATCACGTCGTCTAGTATGCGAGCACCTACAAGCAGCTGAGTAGCGGCGAGCCCAGTATGCAGAGGCAGCGAGTACTCTGTTGTCTGACGTGCCTATAAAGGGTTGGTGGGTTGGATTATTTGTGGAGTCCACAGAAAAATTGTAAATGCGTGAGTACCCAATCAGCAATGGCGAGTACCTGGAGAGAATAAAAAAGGACTCAACAGCTAGAGGAGAATTCAATCATTGAGAGTCCATCGTTTTGAATCATGTGACTCTAATACCATAGAAATGTAGACTACAAAAGGGAAAAAGATTTTATTTCTAACTTCTTCATATATTAATACAAGGATTTGTGCACAAATATATAGGAAGGAGGAGTGAAAACTCAACTCCAAACCAAAGTATGGGACTAATCTAAACATGCCAACAACAGGCCTTTACATGGGCTTTTACATGGGATAAGTCAAGTCTTCTACATTATGAAATAAACTTGATTGTTATTTATTTATTTATCTCCTCTATATTAAATGGCTATGTTGTTACTGAAATCAATACCAAACGAATCCTCATCCAATTTTAATATATTTTTAGATGATTTTTGTTAAATTGCAAAGCGCAATATGCTCACCTTGGGTGAGTTCATTGCAAGTATTTAACTAGGCATAGCACATGTTCTTTAGGTTTAATGGAAAAGTGGATATTTGGTGTTGAATTCACAGCGGAAACTGCTATTTTGTTCTGTTGCCTTCCTTTGAGAGCCCTCTCTTATTGAGAGTTTAGGTCCTCTCTTCCTTCATTTCCTCCCATCCAGAGCCTCAGTTTTCATAGTCCTTGGTATTTGTGAAGATATATGACTGAGAGCTCTAATGACGGAACTTGAGTTGCTTTCTAACATTCTAATTCCCTTGTTTTGTGGCAGCAAGTCCTTCATCTGTATTTCCCAGAATTTATTTCAGCATGTCCACACTAAACATTTTTAGGTCAATAGATATTTCATCTAGGAGACATTGAGGTATACATAATTTGCACTTATTTTGTTCTGCTTGAAGAACAAATTGGGCTTGAGTGGAAAACTACTTTCTACTACTGTTATCAAGTTTGGTATATCAATATGATGAGGATACCATCAAATTGTGCTTGAGAATACCACATACGTTTTGTTGTTCTTTAAAGCTCCCAGTTTGAGAGTTAGGGTCCAGCTGCTCAGATCCTCAGTTACCCACATATGTTCACTTCTCCTTCATCTTCACCACAAGTATTCAATTTGTACTATGAGCTAAGAATACCATGGAGACTTGGGCTCTATTTGGGAGAGCGGTGTTGGTGGCGCCGATGAAAAATTGAGCACCGGTGAGAAGTGGAGCTCCCATGCTTTGGTGCAAAATGGAACTCAAAATGGATATTTTGGTCTTTCCCCTCACCCCAGATCTCAAAAATAGAGATTATCCAAACACTTCTATTTCTCTGAGGAGATGAATCAAAAATACCAATGGAGATAAAATAAAGCACCAAACAGAGCCTTAAATTTAAAACTTAGAAACTACGATTAGTAATGCTGGATGAATCTTGGTATAGACACTGATAGACAAGTAGAATGTGGTAGGAATGAGAAGGAAAAGATGGGTATTTCCTTTTAACTCTAAAGTTTATGGTTCAATCCCTTGTCAAGAAAACAAGAATGAAAGGATGTGACATAACTATGAAGAATTGATTTAGAATTATATATTAGAGAATGTGTATGCACATTGACTGAAAATATATTAATTTAAGTTTTGCCTCTACAATATATAGGATGTAATATGCAATAATGAGGGTTGTCACAATTAATCGGAAAGATACTGAAAAATAGTGCAGACAAAAAAACATGTATATAATCTAAACAAAAAATGTAAAAATAGGGTCAGCTCCACAACCCACAATCAATAAGATTGAATCGAGTATGTGGATTCATATACAGACCTAAAATAGTTGAAATGAAGTATATGATCGTGATAAACAAGGTTATAAGTAAAATCACTAATTGAAATGATCTTATAATTGATATTAACTGCAGTGAAATTCATAAAGCTTGGTAATATATTATTCTGTATGATGGAGACGAGAAATGCATCAAAAACGTGCAATAAAATTATATTAGCTCAACTTAGTAGTTCATGTACATAAATAGTTATGGCATGAAACATAGGTAGAACACTTGCGCAATAGATGCTAATCATGGACCAAGAGAGGAATTTCATATCCATGCCATTGTGGTAGATATTGGAAGAATTAATGCTAAGTGTAAACTGCCTGTTAGCATTGAGTCTTTGATCTAATTCTTTTTAATGCTTAATTTTAGGATGAGTAATACTATATTTTACAGTTCATACTTAATTTCGGAAAATAAGTGATCCACCATCAAAACATTACCAAATATTTTATCACAATCTATTACAATATTTATCTTGTGCTAAAATTTCATCCATTTCAGTAGGTAACAGTTCAGCAAGAAATATACTATTTATTTAGATGAAAAGTACAAAAAAAACATAGACCACCATTTCAGTGGGTGAGAACAATCCACATCAGGTATCACTTCTGTCGTGACTGACAGGGCAGTGGTATGCATCGTGGTGACCTCAGTATGTGAGGGACTCATACTGTTGAGGTCAAGGTGAGAATCTCATTAACGAGCTCTTGCGGATCTCAAAGACTGTTCAACGAAGGGAAAGTTGATATGTCTACTAGAGGGACTTCGAGCTATGATAAACCACCTCAGTACGTATGTCCGACCGAAGTCCAAACCGAAATCGGGAAATGGTCATGGTCGGGTCCTCTCGGATATCACTACTCACAAGTAACTCATCAAAACGATCCTTGTATTCAGCGGCAGACATGGATCCTTGCTGAAGTGAAGATAATTGTTCGAGTAAGTGACTCCAATACGACGAAGGCAGATACCTCTGACACAAAATACACTTCATGTTCACCCAACTGGTGATGCAATGAAGACGGTCTCGTTCGCAGGTCCTCTCAATGATAGACCAATATGCCCTCGCCTGATCTATAAGCCTATGTTTCGCAATCTTGATGTGACGCTCACCTAATAACTCAAAATGATCAAGGTAATATTCCATGTCCACGAGCCAATAACTGAAAGACTCGGGACTCGATGAGTCGTCAAAAGAAGGGTCAACGGTACGAAACTGACTTTCGAGATCTCTCTCAAAACGACGATCCTCATAATAATCATACCTAAGGTAGTCTATTCGAGACGAAGAATCAACACGATCTGATCGCGTGCAAGGATATGAACGACGACAATCATCATACTAATTGTCTCTAGTGTAGTGGGGTCGTGTCGGTGGGTCAACACGATCTCTGACGGTGGTGTGTTTTGATCGAGAATAATCGTCGTAGTAACGTGAAAGTCTTTCTGACGGGATTCTATGGATGCGAGTGTAAGTAGACTCGAAACCTCCAAATTGAGGAGGGGAATAGTGGTGATACCTAGACATGACGAAAAATCTATAGACTCTACAAATGTGTATCGAATAGTGCGTGCAACCTATCTCTGATACCAATTGGCGCAAGATGAATCTATAGGCCACGAAAAATTAGTGATCGAACTCTTACATACTATGCAAATCCGACTGTTAAATCACAATTAGATAATAAAAATAATATCTCCCGTAAATAATTCACAGCAAGGCAAAATAATTTATTAGGACAAAACGAGCTTAGGCTTTCTTCCGCGTGCATGGTCAAAGCGAGAGCACGCGGCGAATGAATCATGCAAATCACAATAATTATTCAAGCAAACAACCATAATACAAGAGGTCCAAACAAGTATAAGATTCAAACTAGTAATAGTAGTGTTTAAAATAATAAACCAATGCAACGAAATCTCACTAAACAGTTGGTTGACCAAGGCACTTAAGAATCTGGAGCCAGAGATGCGTGTACAACGATCCGAGGTGGAATCGGAGGAATGGAAAACTATGTAGGTGGTCGTCCTCGATGGTGGAGAGTGGAATCAGATCGAAAATGGATAAATCCGACCACATATGGATAGATCTGGGAGGGGAAGGTTGGATCCGATAATTTGAGGTCGGATCCTTGCTGAAATTTCCAGATCTGGATTGATTTTGGAAAGGGTGGTTGTGGGGTGTGGATCTACAGAAGTGGTGTTGTGGGGGTTGAAACAGGTGGCTGGAATTTTTGGAGGGGCGTCTGTTGGCGGGTTTCTGGGAAGAGGCCTTGGGGCCAACTGGGGAAGGGTAAGGGGGTCCAGGCGGCGGCGGTGGAAAGGGGAGGGATCCCAGGCGGCGGCTTGCTGGGAGGGGAAGATGGGAGGCGGCAGGGCTGTGCTGGGAGGAGGGAGAAACCGCTGAAATAGGGGAACCTGGTCTGGGGGCGGCGACTAGGTTTAGGGGGGCTGGGGGCAGCGGCAAAGGGATTTGGTGGGGGAGAAAGTGGCCTAGGGTTATGGCAAACCTTGGGGAGGAAGATTGCAGGAATCCTGGAATATTTTTCACCAAATTCTGCAATCACTCTAATCAGCTCATACATGATCTATTTATATTAAAACAAAAGCTAGGGCATCCCACTATCGATGACTATGATTGACCGGAGGTGGGGTCACCCAAATACATCAAAATAAATGCAAACATAATAAACTAATATATGAAATAGATTCACAATGTGAATCCGGACGCATCCGCGAAGTCTGATCATCAATTTGGGCACTTCATATATGGAAAGTCGTCAAATCAATCCGAACGGGCCCAAAACTCGTCCTCCGCTGCAGCTTCATGTCTCTGCTCTGCATCACATTCCCCTTTTATTTGAGTATCAGCTTAAGGAAATATGCAGAAGAATTTATAGGAGTATGTTAGGAACAAGAAGGAATTTATGAGAGGAAGGAGAAAACTAGGGTTTTGAGAGATAGAAAGGAATACCTGAGAATACTTGCTTGTTCATCACAGGAAAATCCTAGGGACATTTATACCCATCGGGCCATGAAGGGGTCGGTCGGCCCCTCCCATAGGGGCTGAACCCGTCAGGTTCAGTCACCAACCGGCTTCTTGTTTTAATTAGGGAGGGCGGAACCGAATGGTTCAACCCCGCTTGATGTCACATCCTTCCACCGTCTTTGGTATTGTTGTCCCGCGAATAGGTCGTTATGAGGATTCATAACATTCCCTTCCCTTTCAAAAACCAGTTTGCCCCCAAGGTGGAAATCTGGGCAACGATAGGATCAATTGTTGGTAGGCTCGGTCCCTTCCTTCATGCTGATCTGGTGCTCTCGAAATTGTCGAGAGGTGACGATCGGGATTCCTGAAATACATCAGGATACTAGAGAAGTCGTGCCTTCATCTGCTCTGGACCTTCTTGCATGGGCGTAGCCTGAGGCACGATCTCCATAATCACAATCATGTCATTCTCTTGTTCCTACAGTCTTTCCAAGTAGCAAAGAGAGTCTTCCTTTGCCGATGAGGTTCTGATCCCGTGCAGGCAATACTCTCTCTCATCCTGAGCAAATTCCATGGTCAAGTTTCCCCAATCCAGGGTTACTTTACCCAGTTGTCGCCACTACTGGATCTCCAGAACCATATCTGATCCCCGGATGGGCAACAAGTAGACATCCATCCTGCAGGTGTATCCTTGCACACTGACCCACGCTCCCTTTAACACCCATTCACATTGTAGCTTACTTTCGTCTGCCACCATGACCTGGGAAGCAGCTTTCTTGGTGACCTCTTGCCCCAGCTTCTGTGTCACAACGGGGTTGATGAAGTTATGTGTACTCCCGATGTCAACCAAAATAATCACATTTTGTTGGCAGATCCGCCCCGCAATACTCATAGTGAGCGGTGTGGATCCTCCCTCTAGGGACAGGATAGATTCCCCGAACTTGATTGTATCCGGGACGTGCTCCTGTTCCCCTCTTTCTGCATCTGGCATCTAGTATTCTTCCTGCAACATGTACACCTGGATCATCTGACATTTGTGGCCTGGGGTGAATTTCTCATCACAGTTGTAGCACAATCTTTTTTCCTTTCTTGCATGTAGCTCTAACCATGTCAATTTCTTCACTGTCTCCCTTTTCGTGGCTCCTTGATCTTTCTTAGTGTATGGATGTTTTGTGGTGTTCTTCGTATTCCCCTAACTGGACTTATGTCGGTTGAATCACTACTCTTGAATCCGGGCCAAGCTGATAGCATGGGTCAAACTGTGTGACATGTAGGTGTGCACCTCATCCTTGATGTGCTCCTTCAATCCCGAAATAAAGCAACTCGGATTTGGGAGAGGAAAGAGAAAACTAGGATTTTGAGACGGAGAAAGAAATACCTGAGAATACTTGCTTGTTCATCGCCAGGAAACCCTAGGGGTATTTATACCCCTCGTGCCATGGAGGGGCCGGCCCTCCCATTGGGGTTGTACCCATCCGGTTCAGCCCCCAACCGCCTTCTTGTTTTAATTAGGGAGGGCTAAACCGGATGGTTCAACCCGGCTTGATGCCACATCCTTCCTTCTTTGGTATTGTTGTCCCACGAACAGGTTGTTATGAGGATTCATAACAGAGTATCAGCTTTTGTGCAGAATATCCAAAAAATATAGCTTAGGGAGGAACATCTCTTGCTAAAATTAGGAAGATTGCCCGGTTAGTTTTTCCCTCCTAATTTCTGGCAGGTCATTTGGATGTCTCTGTTATGATGCCTTCATCTCTGGAGAATGTTGATTGTCGTCTGTTAAGTGGCCAACATGAAGTTGTGTAAAAAAGAATGACCTTTTTTTATTTGTTTTGTGTGGCATGATTACATTTGCAGATATTAATGGAGGAACTGCTTTATTGCAAAGGCGCTTAATGTCCGTTCTTGATCATCAACCATGGTATGGGAGGTCCCAGAATAGCCACAATTTGATGTATACTGCAAATGATATTTTAGCTTATTAGAAATATATACTATTTCTCTTTTTATACTAGGGCATCACCAAGGTTGAAAGCAAAAGTACTCTGCGCAATTATTCATCTGTGCGCACGTCTTTATCAAAATCTACTTCCTCAACCTTCAAACTGCATGAAGGTATCATAATAACTATTCTTTCTTGTATGTGAGAAGGCAGTCTTTTTTTATTTTGGTTAATGAGCTTTATAGTGCCATATTTTTTTTCTTTTTCCTGCATTGTGGCACTGGATTTTGTGCTTGTTAATGATAATCATCAACTGAAAATCTTGGTTCCTTTGTGTCCATAAGGGCTGTCGTCAGATGTTCTTTTCTTGCTTAGCAGTGCCCATATTAATTTACCAGATTGAGGTAGTCCAGAATTGACTGATATAGGCTTGTTAAAGTGCAGGTGCGGTTAAGGAAGCACTGCAACTTGTGCAAACTTGAAGTGTTGAAAAGTGGCTAGAATGGCAAAGGAGAAGACCAAAGCTAAATTAGAAGGAAAAAACTAAATGCACTATAAAGAAATCAATAACGTGGAACTTTATTTGTAACACTGTTACTTGGAATCTTGCAAAAAAGGGTAGAAACACACAGTCGCACAAACACACAAATATACATGGTTCAACGTAAAGACAAGAAAAGAGGGTTAGGTGTGATATGAACCCGGCGGTGAGAGATCAGAGAGGGAGAGAGAGGGGGGGAGAGAGAGGGAGGAATTAGGGTTAGAAGGAGAAGTAGGAAAAACACACATTTATCCGAGATAAAAAAATACAAGGTTCACATGCCCTCTTATAGTGGCGAGGGCCGAATACAATAAGGAAACACGGAAATAGGAAATAATAGAAATAGGGAAATACGGAAATAAGTATTAGAAAAGCCCATGTAAAAGGCCCATTTGATGGCCCATTTTTCCTCCTCCTTCTTTAGTCCCACATCATGTATAGGATTTATTCTCCTCTCTTCTCTCCTATATATTTGTATTCTCTCCTTGTATTTACATACTTGAATAATACATACAAGCTTTGGGCACTTCTCTACATGGTATCAGAGCCAGGTTCGGTCTAGCTGCGACCTGCCCTTCTTCTGTCCGCCCGGTCTCCTGCGGACTGCCTTCCCGCATCCGCCTCTCTGCGGACTGCTCCTCTGCATCTGTCCGCTCGGCTACCCTGCGGACTACCTTCCTGTCCGCTCCGGCCTCGTGCGGACTGCCCTTCTGATTCCGCTCCTCTTCTCTCCCTCCGTGGTTCCACCCTCCTCAGGCTTCTTATAGCCATCTTCTGCTCTGACTCGTGGGGCCCACCTCTCTCTATCCGCTCCGGACGATCATTCCTGTCCGCTGCACTCTGTTTGTGTCCGCTCGAGCCTCTTTGCTCGCGGACTGCTCCCTCTAGCTTGCTCGCGGACTGCTCCCTCCGCTCGAGCTCCTGTGCTCGCGGACTCACTCTCTCTCCGCCACCTCTCTCTATCCGCTCCGGACGATCATTCCTGTCCGCTGCACTCTGTTTGTGTCCGCTCGAGCCTCTTTGCTCGCGGACTGCTCCCTCTAGCTTGCTCGCGGACTGCTCCCTCCGCTCGAGCTCCTGTGCTCGCGGACTCACTCTCTCTCTCTCCGCAGTCTCTTGCGGACTGCTCCTGTCCGCTGCGGGCTCTCCTTGTGTCCACTGCGCTCCTCTTGCTGCGACCTCTGCCGCGACCTGTCTCCAGTTCGCCGCGACTTGCCCCCAGTTCGCCGCGACCTCCAGCCCGCCGCGACCTCCAGACCGCTGCGGGCTCTCCTTTCTCCCACTGCTTGCCGCGCGGTTTGTTCTCTCCGAGCCCTGCTGTCTGCTGCTCCTCCGTCGCCATGTCCTCCAGCGACTCCACTACCGCTCAACCCCCTGCCGACCACGTGGCTCCTCTCGAACTCCGCGATGAGCTTCGGATTACTACTATTTCTCTCTCTGGCAAGTCCAACTTCATTCCCTGGGTCCACTCTGTCCGCCGGGTCTTACAGGCCAAGGGTCTTGCCCGTCACCTTACCCAGGGCCCACCAACTCCTCCTACTGATGATTGGCTCCGCAATGACGGTCGCGTCCAGACCTGGATCCTGAACTCGGTAGAGGGTGAGCCGTACCAGATGATCATGTATCATGAGACCTTCAAAGCCATGTGGGATGAACTTCATTCGTTGTATTCCGGGAAGGACAGCCTTCAACACCTTTTTGACATCATCACTGATCTTCAAGCCTTGGATGTTGGCAAAGCTCTGGACATGACCTCCTTCGTGGCCCGTGCTAAAACTCTCACGGAAGCCTGGATTCAGCACCAGCCCGCGACTACTGACCTCGCTGCCCAACGCGCCCAGAAGAAGGCTGTTTGTATTGCTATGATTATGGCTCGCGTCCCGCCACACCTGCACAGTATTCGGGCCCAGGTTCTGGCTTCACCCACTACCCCTTCTTTCTCTGATGTCTGCTCGATGTTACTTCGCGTACCACCTCCACCGGAGGCTCCTGCACCACCCTCGCCGGCCCTTCTTCAGCAGGCCCTTCCTCCTTTACTTCCACAACCCTCTTTTCCTCGGGGTGGCCGTACGGGCTCCCGTGGGCGGGGCCGTGGTGGCCGCGGACGACCCAAGTGCACCTACTGCGGCCGGGATGGCCATACTGAAGCTGTCTGTCACAAGAAACATGTCTACCCTCCTCGCCCGCCTACTGTTGCGGTTACCGATAGCTCTCCTCCGACTGGTACGGATCTTGAGGCTCTTCGCCTTCAGCTGCAACAACTCCAGGGGCTCCTCAACCCCCCTTCTGCTTCCATTGCCTCCACCTCCCATGCAGGTATTGTCTCTACCTCCACTGCAGGTACTGCCTGTCTTTCTTCCAGCTCGCGCTGGATCCTGGACTCGGGGGCCACCCACCACATCACTTCCATGCGGCCGCCCCAGTTCTCTGCTGCTGCTCATCCCCCGTCTATTACTGTGGCCAATGGTGCGCTTGTCCCGGTCTCCGGCTGCGCGGATCTCCTCCTCCCTCCCTCTCTCTCTCTTCGCTCCGTTCTTTATGTGCCAGCCTCGCCTTTTAATTTACTCTCTGTTGGTCGTCTTACTACTGATATGAATTGTTTTATCACCTTCACCTCTTCTGGTTTTTTGATACAGGATCGGCAGACGCAGATTACCATTGGTAGGGGTCGGCTGCAGAACGGGCTCTACCTCCTCGATGTCTCTCCCACATCCCTTTCCTCTGTTTCCTCGTCTGATTGGCATTGCCGGCTTGGGCATGCCCCTCTACCTATCCTCCAGAAGGCGCTTCCCGACCTTTCTCTTCCTGCTTTTAAATGCGATTCATGTATTATTGGCAAACAGCCTCGCTCTTCTTATCCCGCTCATTGTACTAGGAGCTCTGCTCCGTTTGATTTAATACATTCTGATATTTGGGGACCATATAAAGTTGCTAGCATTTCTGGTTATCGTTATTTTCTAACATTTATTGATGATTACTCTCGCACTACTTGGTTGTATCTCCTACATGATCGCTCTGAGCTTCCTCGTGTCTTTCAGGCGTTTGTGTTAGAGACTCGTACGCAATTCTCTACCACCATTAAAACTTTCCGCTCTGACAACGCCAGGGAATATACTAGCCACGAGTTTGCCACTCTCTGCGCAAACTTCGGTATTGTTCACCAGACCTCTTGTCCCTACACCCCTCAACAAAACGGGGTCGCCGAACGAAAGAACCGTCACTTGCTCGATGTTGCTCGCTCCCTCATGCTTCACATGCACGTTCCCAAAGTCTTCTGGAACTTTGCGGTGTCCACTGCATGTTTTCTTATCAACCGTCTCCCCTCTCCCGTTCTCCAGAACGCTACCCCCTTCAGTCTTCTTTTTCCCTCCACACCTGCCTTCCCCCTCACCCCCCGGGTTTTTGGATGTACCTGCTTTGTCCATCACCTGGGCCTACTCTTGACAAACTGGATCCCCGTGCGGCCAAACACATTTTCGTCGGCTACTCCCGCACCCAAAAGGGCTATGTTTGCTACTCTCCGGTCACCCGGAAGATCTCTGTATCGGCTGATGTTACTTTCCGGGAGAATCAACCCTTCTTCCCTCCTCCTTTGCCACCACTTCTACCACCACCTCCTACAACACCCTCCCTCCCCGGCCGGTGATCCCCGTCCAGTCCCCCCCCCCACCATCCCTCCGCCTCCTCCCACCTTGACCCTCCTCGGCCCCCCGTCATTCGGGTCTATACTCGTCGCCCTCTTCCTCCCGTTGCTCCTCTGCAGTCGGCTTCGACCTCGGCTTCTCTGTGTTCTGCTGCTCCGGTGTCGGCCTCTACCGCTCATCCAATGGCGGACTATGTTTCTCTCCATCGCCTCTCTCCACCTCTTCAGACCTTGGCTACTTCGCTCTCCTCGGTCTCTATTCCTACTTCTGTCCAGGACGCTCTTCAACATCCTGGGTGGCGTGCGGCCATGGAGGACGAGATGGCTGCTCTTTGGGCCAACCAAACTTGGACCTTGGTGCCCCTTCCTCCCGGCCAGAAACCCGTTGGGTGCAAATGGGTTTTCGTCATTAAACATGCTCCTGATGGGACCATCGATCGCCTCAAAGCTCGTTTGGTTGCTCGTGGCTTCACCCAGCAACCAGGGCTGGACTATGACGAGACTTTCTCTTCGGTCGCTAAGCTCAACACGGTCCGCCTTCTCATCTCTGTGGCTGTCCATCGCCAGTGGCCCTTATTTCAACTCGACGTCAAGAACGCTTTCCTGAATGGCGACCTTCAGGAAACGGTTTACATGCAACAACCTCCCGGGTTTGAGACCACGGGGGAGTCACGGGTGTGTCATCTTCGCAAATCTCTATATGGTCTCAAACAATCCCTCGGTATGGTTCGACAAGTTCAGTAGAGCTCTCCGGGAAATTGGCTTCACCCGCAGCTCGGCTGACTTCTCATTGTTTACTCGCCACCAGGCCACTGGTACGGTTCTCCTATTGGTTTATGTCGACGACATCATTATTACTGGCAGTGACTTGGACGGCATACAGGCCGTTAAGCTACATCTGAGCTCCGCCTTCCAAACTAAAGATCTGGGACCTCTTCGGTACTTCCTCGGTCTGGAAGTAGCCAGACGGTCAGATGGGTTGGTTCTCTCTCAGCGCAAATATTGCCTGGATCTTCTTCATGATGCAGGCTACTCTGGTTGCAAACCTATTAACACTCCCATGGATGCAAATCACAAAATATGTGCTCAGGGCTCAGATTCTGATTCGCTTCTACCAAATCCAGAATATTACCGTCGTCTAGTTGGGAAGCTTATCTACCTAACAGTTACAAGACCTGATATATCTTTCGCTGTGGGACTTGTGAGTCGCTATATGCACTCTCCTCGAAGCTCTCATCTCCAGGCTGTGGAACGCATTCTCAGATATCTTAAGACAGCTCCTGGCCAAGGACTTGTATACAAAACCTCATCTTCCATTCCTACACTAGTAGCATACTCTGATGCCGACTACGCTGGCTCCCTCGACGATCGACGATCTACTAGCGGGTTTTGCACCTATTTTGGAGGACATCTGATTACTTGGCGAAGCAAGAAACAAGCAGTGGTTGCTCGATCCTCAGCAGAAGCAGAATATCAGGCAATGGCTGTTGTGGTCTCTGAACTCACATGGATTGAGAGTCTCCTTACCGACCTTGGAGTTAAACTACCTTCACCAGCTCTCCTTCTATGTGACAGTCAAGCTGCCATACATATGCTAAAAACCCGGTCTTCCATGAAAGAACGAAGCATATTGAGGTAGATTGTCATTTCATCCGAGAGAAAGTCCACATGAAGAAGATCGAGCTCAAGCATGTTCCGGGTACTGAACAGGTTGCTGACATCCTCACCAAAGCTCTACCGAGTACCCTCTTCTATCAGTGCCTATCCAAGCTTGGCGCATACGATTTGTACGCTCCAGCTTGCGGGGGAGTATTAGAAAAGCCCATGTAAAAGGCCCATTTGATGGCCCATTTTTCCTCCTCCTTCTTTAGTCCCACATCATGTATAGGATTTATTCTCCTCTCTTCTCTCCTATATTTTTGTATTCTCTCCTTGTATTTACATACTTGAATAATACATACAAGCTTTGGGCACTTCTCTACAATAAGAAATAACAGAAATTACTAAAAGTGCGTCAACCAAACATAGCAACATATTTAATATTAAATATCCTCCGCGCCGACCCCTCCTGGGTCATCCTCGTCGGTCAACTCGCCCGGTTCATCCTCATCGGTCCGCTCCATGTCCGCCACGAATATTCATAACAATGTCGTCGTCTGGAAAATGTCTTGTCCTCAAGGCAGTAGTCGGAGTGGCGCCGGCAGAGGTGATCCTGGGGAAACCCCGTGGCATCAGACTCCGGACGATAAGACCCAACGACATGGACCACTTGCGAGCCAGAGTTCCCCTGAAGGTGGTAGCGGTGACCAAGTAGCTTGGCTGGATTGTTCAGCGCCAACTGTCGTCTTTCTTCCGGGCCAAAGCCAGTTGGGCTGGTGGCAACCCTGTCGGAGGTTGTAGGAGGGCGGAGTCACCGTCGAGGCGACATGGTTGTCCCCTGTGTAGGAATTGCATAGATATGGTCTCCCAATTGACGCATATCTCGTCGAGCGTACGGAGCTAAGCCACTCTCAGCACGGCGTCGAGGTCGCCTAAGACAAATGCATAGAAGTCTGCGGTCACGGAATAGGGTCCCATAGAGAGATAAACGGCTGCGTAATAACCCTGAGTCGAGAGGTGGAGCCCATCGCCCATGTGGACCACAACGTCCGAGACAAGAACCAAGGGAAGACGGAGCTGCTGCACCAGGTGCTCAGAGATGAGGTTGTGTCTTGAGCCGCTGTCCACCATGATGATGATCGGGCGATCCCGCTATGTGCCCGAGAGCTGCATGGTCTGCTGGCCGGAGATCCTGCCTGTCGAGGGCAGGACAACTCCAACCGGTAGAACGTAGCTCCCGGTGGAGTCGAGAGGGGTGTCCTCCGGTGAGAGCTCCATAGCCTCAACGTCGGTCAAGGTAACCTCAGGGTCGACGTCGCCGATGATGATGGACAAGAGCTCCTTGACCGCGCAGACGTGGTTAGGAGAATAGGGCTAAACGGCAGCGGAAAACAAAACCCTTTCGACGGAGGTCGTCCAACTCGCGGGTGAGTGAAGAATCGCTGAGGAGGGGCTGGTCGGCAGGCTGAGCGGCTGGAGGAGATGTCGCGGGCTTGGTGTCTCTGGAGTAGCGGTCCGCCACGATTGGCCTCCCGCGTGGAGGTCCGCCTGACGGCGGCGGTGGTCGAGGAGACAAATCCGCCTCCACGAGGCAGGACCATTGTCAAGGGCATCGGAAAACCGTCCGGGATGGTGAGTTTGGAGCCGAGAGAGGATGT